>CM051013.1:17073654-17111154 GCA_027704905.1 Muraenolepis orangiensis | reverse complement strand
TAATAAAAGGTTATATTATAAAGTTATACAACTTCCCTCCCAACACCCAACACACTCACACTTTTATCTGGTCTGGTGTATCTGGACACCTGGGTCGTTAAGCGCTTTACTTTTGTACATTGATTATTCCCTGAAACACTTCTAAGTGGCTTCCGATAAAAGGTGTCTAAATGCTAAATGGCTGCTGAGAGTTTGACTCCCTCCTCTGTGATTGGACGAGGCCCGCGACCTTGCCTATATATATATATATAAAAAACGACGTACCTCGACTTTGAAGTCGTTGCTGATGTAGCGTCCGTTGAGCTCGGAGCACACCAGCTTGAACTTCCGGTCGAACAGCGCCTCCGTGTGCCAGTTCTTGTAGCGGATGAGGTGCAGGACCTGCTCGTAGTTAGCCATGGTGTTCACACCTGGACCGTGAAGAGGGGGGGGGGGGGGGTTAAGATAGTTAGCCATGGTGTTCACACCTGGACCGTGAAGAGGGGGGGGGGGGGTTAAGATAGTTAGCTATGGTGTTCACACCTGGACCGTGAAGAGGGGGGGGGGGTTAAGATAGTTAGCCATGGTGTTCACACCTGGACCGTGAAGAGGGGGGGGGGGGTTAAGATAGTTAGCCATGGTGTTCACACCTGGACCGTGAAGAGGGGGGGGGGGTTAAGATAGTTAGCTATGGTGTTCACACCTGGACCGTGAAGAGGGGGGGGGGGTTAAGATAGTTAGCCATGGTGTTCACACCTGGACCGTGAAGAGGGGGGGGGGGTTAAGATAGTTAGCTATGGTGTTCACACCTGGACCGTGAAGAGGGGGGGGGGGGTTAAGATAGTTAGCCATGGTGTTCACACCTGGACCGTGAAGAGGGGGGGGGGGGGGGGGTTAAGATAGTTAGCTATGGTGTTCACACCTGGACCGTGAAGAGGGGGGGGGGGGGGTTAAGATAGTTAGCCATGGTGTTCACACCTGGACCGTGAAGAGGGGGGGGGGGGGTTAAGATAGTTAGCCATGGTGTTCACACCTGGACCGTGAAGAGGGGGGTTAAGATAGTTAGCCATGGTGTTCACACCTGGACCGTGAAGAGGGGGGTTAAGATAGTTAGCCATGGTGTTCACACCTGGACCGTGAAGAGGGGGGGGGGGGGGGTTAAGATAGTTAGCCATGGTGTTCACACCTGGACCGTGAAGAGGCGGGGGGGGGGGTTAAGATAGTTAGCCATGGTGTTCACAAGGGCTAGTGTTTACTGCCTCGATATACTCCAGTTTCAAAGCCAGGACTGAACTAATCGATCGAGATCGCAATATGGCCAAGTGCAATATGCAAATCGCAGGAGCTGCAAGGGTAAAATGTGGAAATGGAAATGCATAACAGGGTTATAAATAAGTAAGTACTATAAGTACTGTCGTGAATTATTTTCTCCCCAGATGTCTGCATTTTGATGTTTTCTTGGTACAGACTCCGACACATCGGGATTGTTTTTTTTCCCACTGAAAATGAAAATTGTGATTCACAAATGATAATTCACACTAAAAGTGGGAGTCGCAATCACAATGTCTGTCAAAATATGATAAAATCGCAATATGATCATTTTTTTTGACCATATTGTTCAGCCCTAACATATGGGACCGCTATTGAAGTGGCATTGTTCACATACTCCACTGCGTACTTTATGTCTAAATTATGTTTACAAGCTATGCCCACTAGGGGGCATTTGAGGACTGGGGGACAACACACACACCATCACTGGCTCGCTAACTACGTGCTAGTTAGCTTGGTAGTTAGTGGTGGAGGTGGGTGGTACCGGTGATGAATGGGGCTAGTTAGCCTATCTTCTGATGAATGGGAGGGGGGGGGGGGGGATCTAGGTGCTAGCTTACCAGCTAGCCTAGCTCCTGGTAGCGGGTAGAGGTTGGGCGCTTACCTGTGATGACAAGGCCCAGGGGGCAGGAGGTCATCTCCAGGCTGCGCTGCTGCAGCTGGGCCAGGTCCAGCTCCAGGCTCTCGTGCTCACCGTCCAGCTCGTCGCCCACGGCGCTCACCTCGCACGTGTCCAGGTTGTGCATGATCTCCTCAGACACCACTGTCTCTTGGACTGGGGGGGAGGTGGGAGAAGGAGAACAAGGTTGAGATTTGAAGGTGTATCTACCAATTCATCTTCATGTATGACGCGGGGGCACAGGATGGTGTCGTGTTTGTTTCGGGAGTTCCACTCCCAGCCGGAAGGTACCGGGTTCGATCCCTGAAGTCCCCAAGCCCAGGTGTAGGCATCCTTGAGTGAAGATGCCCCAATCCAGGGATGCCCTCCTTCCCTCTCCACCCACCAGAACAGACCAGAGGCAGCTCAGACTGCGTGTAGGAGTTTAACATGCATAAATCACTTTAAATTGCCACCGAGTTGTAATTTCACCTCCCACAAGAGGAACAGCCCGTGGGCTGATTTCTATGAAGTTTATTTATGATTACAACTATAACATTGGTTTATGATCGTTATTGTCTCAACCCACGGAGCTCGCGCTCCAGTGATCTAGAGGCACGCGCTTGAGCAGGCTGCAGTTCACTTAGCGGCCAAAGGGGCCAGTATTGAAAAGGAATTTCTGATTCTCACACATACAGTATACAGTCCCATATACAGTAAATATACAGTGAGGGTCGTTCAGAACTCATTCCATTGCCTTGTCACCGTCAACATCTTCAGCTTTTTTTAACGATACACACTCCTTTAATGAGCCGCTGTGTTTAGCCTCTTTTGCATTTTTTCCTGGTCTTCTTCTTATATTAAACACGGGAGACATTCCTCAATCTAAATCTTAATCTGGAGGATTGAATCCTCTTTATTGGTGACACACACACACACACACACACACACACACACACACACACACACACACACACACACACACACACACACACACACACACACACACACACACACACACACACACACACACACACACACACACACACACACACACACACACACACACACACACACACACACACACACACACACACACACACACACACACACACACACACACACACACACACACACACACACACACACACACACACACACACACACACACACACACAGAGAGAGAGAGAGAGAGAAGGGCACCTTGGCAGTGCCCAGGTGTTTGGGGGTACCCAAGCAAAGTCCCAACAGACTGAGCTTCTGCCCCCTCCCTTTCCTATGTTAAAGTGATTCAACTTACTTGTCTAACTTTCCTACTTGTCTCCCTTTGTCTAATTTGGATAGAAAAATTTCATCTCAATCTTCAGCTTTAATTTTCAGGGCACCATTTGTGCAGTAACCGATACCGTTATATATATAATATATATATAGGAAATGTTTGATTTTAAAATTTTAACTGTAGCCTTCTTCCGGTTTGGTAGACCCGAAGTATTCGGATGTCTGGGTTTTGAATCTTCCGGGGTCCTACTGTAGTACCTGCAACAGATCACTCCTACTCCAAAACCCACATGTCCCATATGGCCTGTTGTTTCACCACAGCCCTCTGGTATGCTCCTGCCATCAATACACACCCACCCGCCACCACCACCACCACCACTCAGCTTACCAACATGCCTAACAGATGGCGTGCTTGGTCAAACTACCCCCTCTCATAAAGGACCCAGTAAACATCCCCCCACCCCCACCCACACACCTCCCCCTCCATCCTCCCTCACATCCACTACATCTCCCCACCGCCATTTTCCAATCCCTGTAGACCTAATCCTCTGTGTCATCAGCGTAATCGACATGGTTATAGACTACATTCTCCACACACCAGGTCTAAACGAGGGGGGAACCTTGTTCCCCGGTCTTGGGTTTGTTCAGACGGAGGTGACAAGTGAAGGTCGATCAAAACAGGGGGGGTTGATAAGCCGCGTGTCTCTCCTCCGTCAGACACATCTAAACACATACGTATGTATCCCTGCTGCAGATGGACAGGACCTCCTGACAGCACCACTAATCCACCAACAGAGAGGTCAGTTAAAGTGGTCCAATGTTTCCTACTAACCACAGACAAACAATATGTAGCAGCAGACTGTAGGAGCGGGTATAGCACCGTCAGGCTGGACTCTACCGTGTATCACAACCGATGGAAAGAGCAGCCGCTAATCCTGCAGAAGACCAAGATAAGGGAATTAACCTTTTTCTGTGACAAAACCTCCCCCCCCACCCCACAAGCATGCGCACGGGAAAGGTCTCCAAATAGGAAAACCAATAATGTCTCAGAGATCCTATTCAGGAAATCTGTCAATAAAATTCAGACGTGTGTGTGTGTGTGTGTCCAGGGCGGGGCACTATATCGATATTGTGATATGAGACGAGATATCATCTTAGATTTTGGATATCTGGATAGCTGCATTACAGTAGAGTGATGTCATTTTCTGAACTATTCAAGCTGTAAAATTCGAAAAAAAACTCTAATTTATCAAGTATATTATTCAAACAGGAGTATACAAATATATACTTAACCATATATACTTAACCGTGTGTTATTTTGTATGGATCATTTATTTTAAATTGTATTTGATCAAATTAATCCAAAGAAATAAAAAATAATGAATTCATTAAATAACCAAATTTATTAAATAACCAGAAAACATGCTATATTGTGATATATAGTTATGAAGATATTAAATGAATAATATCGGGGTGGAATATCCCCCCCACCCTTTCTCCTCCCCCCTCTCACATCCTACTATCTTGCTCTCCCCCCTTCCCTCCATCCCTCCCTCCCCCTCCCTCTATCCCTCTCCATCTCCCTTTCCCTTTCATCTCACCCGTGGGGTCGTCCTCCGCCTCTGCGGGCGTGGTCTTCGCCTCCGCCTCAGCCTCCACCTCCACCTCCGCCTCGGCCTCCACCTCACGGGTGATGGTGCTGACGATGCGCAGCTCGGGGAACAGCGTGACGCCCTCCTGGGCCTCGAACTCGGCAGCACCGCGGGCAAAGTGGTCGACGCCGCTCAGGCTGATCTTGGGCTCCTCGGGCTGCAGGACCATCACGTAGCCCTCGGCGTCCGGCACCGTCACGCACGTCTCCTCGTTGAAGCACCTGGGTGCAAAAGGAGTAAAGGGGGGGGGGGGGGGGGCGGCAGGCAGGGGAGGTCGGAAAGACGGTGAACGCGTTGGACACGTTGAAAAGTTACATTTTGTCCAAAACGTCGCAAATGTTTGTGCGGAACATTTCTTCGCCCCTTTCCGATTACTATAAATACACTTCACTCAGTTTTCAGAAACATGGTTGTGTGAGCACTTGATTTCCCTATTAACCAGGGGGCATTTATTGTAAATATCTTTGAATAAAACCATTAATGACATTCATTCAATTAGGCTCTTGAGGAGACGGGAGCTCCGGTCCGTTTCTAAAAAGGCATCATTAGTCGAGGCGGCGTCTCTTACTTGACGGTGGTGGAGACACGGAGGTGCCTGATCCCAGGTGTGGGGAACTGGCGGGAGTTCAGGTACGAGATGTGCTGCATGACCTTGTCGAAGGCATCGATGTCGTCGCCCTCCACGCTCAGAGACGACTGGTTGGGGTTGAACTCCACCTGAGAAGGGTGGAGAAGGGAAAACGCTCGTCGGTTTTTTGTCGCTTTGAGGCGGCAGGCGGTCGGGGGGTCGGGGGTTGGCTTTTAATAGCCCTGTGGGTCAGGCATGTCAGTGTCCTCGAGCGCAGGCCGGTTGTAACTCAGGGACCCCAAGCGCAAGCACTCAGACGACGAGAGTCGATGCCTGGGAAGCGTGTTAAAAGCCTGCCTGCCCTTTATGTTGAAGGGCAGGCCTCGCTACAACACGCCGGGACACACCGCCGCTGAATGAGGGTCTGCTTATAAACTAAGTGACCCCTTATTAAGAAGAAGCACTGGCTGAACCACGTATTCAAGAGCTGTGCTCCCTTAGCTTCTAGAGCTTCTACAGCTGTGGACGTGGTCCTTAGCTTCTATTTCTAACCAATAGAAGCCAAGACGCCGCACTAGCCACATACGCAGTTTCATTGAGAATCCTCGATCGTGACCACGGTAAACGAGACGAGGCAGACGTTTCCAACAGAAGTTTTCCCCAACTTCTGTTAGAATGTGTGAAGTGTGATATTAGCGGCTATTTCCTCACTCAGTCGGCAAACCTATCATGCTATGTGTGAAAGCCGGTAACGTGATCCATTTTTTTTATTATAAAAAAAAAAATACATGTGCTCCTAAATGTAAATTCATGTCCGCACAAGGGAATTTCACGAGCGAAGTGGTCGCACTGTGGAGCCCATGTAACTAAGTACCTAAAAGCAGGTAAATTATCAATAACATACATAAAATAACAACAACAACAACACGGAACATGGAGCGGAAGTGATACAGAAAGATACCGATAAGACGATGACAGATGCAGGTGCACTTAAAGACCTTTCCTTCACCCCGGGACTATGCATTCAACTATAGGGTCATTAAAAGCGGCCGCGTCCAGCTCGTGCACCGTGTCTAGACCTGCTGAGCCCCAGCTTACCTTGATAGAAGAGGCAACCTCCTCTGGCAGCTGCACGTCCAGGCCCTCCTTGCATGTGTAGAGGCAGTCGATCACCTTCTTGTTCTCCAGCTTGCCCGAGCGGATCATCAGACCCGCCAGGTTCCCCCTGAAGAACTGGGCCATGCGTCCGCTACCGCCTGGCCCAGCCGCGATGAAACGAATACCAAAATAAACAAAAACAGAAGAAAGTGTGTTAGTCAGTCATGAATGTGTGAGTGAGATTTGTTTATTTATTTTTTCTCCCGAATTTAGAGAATTAAAAATGAAAGCATGCGTAATGACGGCGTGGACTGGCGCTCATGCGAGTTAGTGATGTGTGACCTCGCAAAACAGGTATTTTCGAGGGCCCCGCGGGCCCCAGAGAAACATACAAGAGGATGGAATAATGAGCGTCAGGGCGGGTCTCTCTGGGGCGAGAGACATACATAAAGAAAATGAAAACGAGAACAAAAAATGCTGGAGGAATAGACATATAAAGGCATATAGGCATATGCACGTCGATTCAGCCTATGCAATGATCAACGCTATATTAAAGTTATCACTGTCACATAATGAGAAATAAGAATAATAAGAAAATATAAAAATAAATGATCCACTACAAGACCACCATTACATAATAATTATGGCAAAACAAGGCCAGCTATTTTGAAGTTATAAATTATAAATAAAGAGACAAACTCATCCAAAGTGATCCTACATTTTGACCTGATCTGATTTCAGCATTGACCTTGACATTTCAATATAACTGTGTGTGTGTGTGTGTGTCTGTGTGTGGTCGAGTCTCACACTGCCGAACTGTGACGTATGGTCACGGCTGAGGAGAGTCCGATATGTGCCTGGGCCCAATCGCATCTCAAGGACGTGTGTGTGTGTGTGTGTGTGTGTGTGTGTGTGTGTGTGTGTGTGTGTGTGTGTGTGTGTGTGTGTGTGTGTGTGTGTGTGTGTGTGTGTGTGTGTCAAGCGACTTTGTGGTTACTGGTCTCCCTCTAGCCGTGGTATCTGATGCGGAGGTGATGGCCAAGGTCGACCGCGCCGTTAACCTCCAAAAGTAAAAATAAAAAAGGAAAGGAAAGGGCATGGCTGAAATGCAGCTGAATACGCTTTCTTAGTATTTCTTCTCTATCCTTTCTTTTTTTTTTACAGCAGGTTACTTAAAGCAACAGCAGCCCACACAGGAGTATAAACCGCATTCTTTGGAGGACAATGAGGGAAATACATGAAAATAAATGAGGTGGGATGAAAACAAAACAAAAGCATTCCAATTTCATGGGGACACTTTCCAATTCATATTGCATCATGCCACACACACACACACACACACACACACACACACACACACACACACACACACACACACACACACACACACACACACACACACACACACACACACACACACACACACACACACACACACACACACACACACACACACACACACACACACACACACACACACACACACACACACACACACACACACACTCCAACTGTCCAATTCATGTTGCATCATGCCACAAGCGCTTCACACACAAGAGTCTTTGTCAAGCTAGAATGAGCTGCGGAGGTCATTCTAGTGGGAATGGGTATGAAGATGCAGTCAGGCAATGATCCGGATGGGCGGGTTTGACGTAACAAGGGACAACAACAACATGGGACGGACAGCAATCGAGGAGTTATAAAAGGGGAAAGATTGAGGAACCTGGAGCGGGCTCAGACACCGTCTCAGTGTCATTGTCATGTCCTGAGTTGTCTGCAAAAAGACAAGAAGACGAGAAGAGAGAGAGAGAGAGAGAGAGAGAGAGAGAAGAGGAGGAGAGGGGGAGAGGGTTGAGGACCTGAAGGGGAACACTTTTGACACACGCCCGGCGAGCCGGCAGCCTCTAGCAAGGAGGAGGTGGCGATACGTTTTACAAGGATGTGTTTGGGCTACTCATCGCTTACATCTTGCCCCGGAGTTAACACAACACTCTACCGCAAACTAGAGATACCGAAGGTGAAGGGCATATCGAGTCCCATCCACCAGCCTCGGTAACAGTGGCGACAGATCCTCCAGATCCTCGCGTATATCCCTTAGAGGAGGGCTTGTTCCCAAAACCGCTCAAATTCAACACAACGTTTGTAACTAACAAGAGACTTAACTGCACGGCTTCGGGGACCAGAGCCTAAAAGCCTGGCACCCGGTGGGCCGCTGACGCGTCGTTACCTTGCCAACACGCGCCGATGGTGAGCTGGGTGTCGATGCGGGAGGAGTGCAGCGGGTAGTCCTCGGTGACCAGGAAGGGCTCGTAGGTGGTGCCGTCCACGAACAGAGACACGGTGGGCAGCTCCACGTTCAGCACGTAGTGGTGCCACTCTTTGTCACACACCTGAGGCGGAGGGGTTGAGGACCAGTGAATGTTAGGGGGCGTTTAGTTTAGTGTGTGTGCTTACTCTTACATCCACCCGATGACCAGTAAAATAATAGTGTCCCCATAAACCCACACAAACAGTTAGACAGTCCCCACAAGACTAAGGAAGAGCTGAAGAGGAGGAGGAGGAGGAGGAGGAGGAGGAGGAGGAGGAGGAGGAGGAGGAGGAGGAGGAGGAGGAGGAGGAGGAGGACTGACCTGGTCCAGTTTCCAGTGGAACTCGGCTGGCTTGTAGTTCTCCGTCTCGGTGGGCTCCTGGCGCAGCAGCAGGATGAGCCGGCAGTTGTGCACGTACAGGGAGTAGTGGTGACGGTTCATGTCTGAGACACAGAGAAACGGAGAGAGACCGACAGAGACAGAGACAGAGACAGAGACGGAGAGAAAGACACAGAGACAGAGGGTTTCATTTTCAACCTGCAGCTAGGGGTTAGAGAAGTATCCCTGGTGGCACGCTGGGCCTCCAGTCATTCCAGTTGGTTTTGGCTGACATTTTCTTCAAGTCCCTCTTGGATGGGTTTTAATGAACAGCGTATATTGCTCCTGGTTACATGGAGCTTCCGTATGCTGACTATCTACTATAAAAAAAAAAAAGTAGCGGTGTTGTCGCTGTTAGAGAAAAACGTCGGTTAAGGCAACTAAATCCCACATTAGAGTGTGTGGCAATGAAATGTGGCTTTTCCGGTCTGAAAAGGTGCATCAATAGGCATGTGAAAAGCTACACCCGTGGTTGTTAGGGTTGGGTTAGCCACGAGCTCAGGGGTGTTGAGTCATCCCCACCCTGGTTGTTTCAGCGTCACTCGTATCAACAGAATATTAGACGATAATCTTGGGACATCGCCACCATTCGATGTATTATTATTTTCTTTGGTTCTACATCCATTGTTGATCAAAATGTACAAAATATGCGTTATATAACTCCTCGGAACTCAAAAAAAACTAACTCTTTAAGCCACAAGCCGCGGCGCATCACTGATGATCAGATGGTCCAACAAAGGAGTGAGAGAGTGAAGGACCAGGAGTCATCACAGTTCGGGTGAAGTCGAGTGTGCAGACAGAAGGGCACCGTGTCTGTGATGTAATCCCTGTTATGTAAGAGGTGTGAGTGCAGCTGATGAACACCTTCCCCCCCCCCCCCCATCACCACCATCATCATCATCATCATCATCACATGAGTGTGATGGGGGTGGGGGGGGAGGGTTACAGTTCTGTTCTGTTAATAAGGCTGAATGCTTAGGACCCGTACACTACGTCTAAACAGGACAATACCAGTCTGGGCGTTCAAACTGTCGTAACCGTTTAGGTCACAGACACCGGTTTGCAATATAATTTGTCCTTTCACGGCGTTTAGCATGTGTTAGCACGCCTGCCAGGAATGTGGACCCTAGCAGAAGTCTAGAACATGGATTTGAGCAAATGTTGGTTTGACATGTCGAGTTGCGGGCCGAACGAGCAGAGAGCATCAAGGAGGTATTGTCTGCAGCGATGACCCGGCACAACCCCAGCGGGACACTCATCCCGCGGGCCTAGCAAGGCCAACACAGATTCGGGACCCTGGACAGAGGTCGTCGTGGACAGTTTGACTTCTCAGCCCGCATGCTACTACCTTCTGTATTGTACCTTGTTGTTCATGCTCTTAGTATTGGGTCAATTGAAGGTCAATCAACAAGTAACCATGATGTGCTGTGCTGTGTTGTTGTTATGGTTACTACAAACGAATTGCTTCGTGGTTGAGCAAAATATGGATGGTTTGATGGTGATATTATGTCGTTAGCTGTGGTTACGCAAGTGTACATCAGCTATTATTCTATAACCTTAAAAACAATCAATATTTTTGTATGTGATGTAGGGGTGGGGGTTTGTACCGGATTTGTCAGAGTTGCAGAGAATGGTCTCCTTCTCCTGGGCACCGGGGCCGTGCCTCATCCACACAGACACGGTGAAAGGCTCCTTCAGGCTGGTGCTGGCCACGCCCTCGGGCACCTTCACCGCCTGCGTGCCGTTGAACTCAAACACCTGGTCGCTGTCGTGGCCGTTGTCCGTGGGCAGGCCCACCGTCCAGTTGGTGGCGCTACTGGGGGCCGGCAGCAGCTCCACCGTGCCTCCACCGCTGGCACCTGGAGAGGGGGAGAAGAGATGGGGGGGGGAGAGAGAGAGAGAGAGAGAGAGAGAGAGGGAGAGAGAGAGAGAGAGAGAGAGGGAGAGGGAGAGGGAGAGGGAGAGGGAGAGAGAAAGAGAAGGTGTGACAGAGAGATACCGCGGAAGGGGATAGAGAGAGACAAACAGAGGAAGACGGATGAATGAAGATCGCCAGACACAGCATCACACTATTTTCCTCCGACTCCCCCCCCCCCATGGACCTTGTACTGCAAATTTGTGCGGGCCACACACACACACACACACACACACACACACACACACACACACACACACACACACACACACACACACACACACACACACACACACACACACACACACACACACACACACACACACACACACACACACACACACACACACACACACACACCACACACACACACACACACACACACACACACACACACACACACACACACACTTTTATGGTTGGCAGGACGGCCGCTCACCGCACAGCTTGTGCAGGGACTTCTCGGAGTAGGTGTCTCTGTCGCAGCCCTTCCCGATGTGGCTCGTCTCCAGCTCCACGCTGGCCCGGATCGACGTGATGGGCTCGTCGCAGGTCTCCAAGTGCATGCTGGGAAACAGGGCCAGGCTGCCCGTGCCAGGCTCATACTCAATTCGCTTATTGAACCCTTAAGAGAATGATGAGATGTACAACCGGGAGGCCAACCGGAAAGAAGGAGAGAGGGAAGAGAGAAAGAGAGAGAGAGAGAGCAAGAGAGAGAAAGTGAGGGTGAGAGAGAGGGGCAGAGAGAAATCAGGCATTAACCATGAGAGACAGAAGCAGTCAAAGCCATTATATGTTCATCAAGTAGCACTACTTGTAAAAACCCCACTAAAACGGACCCTACAGCTTAAAGGTATCGAGTATCATTCAGACAATTGTGTGCAGTGGAATCGCATGGCTGCCTTCTTTTCCCACCATCACCGGAGACGCACCCAAAGGGTAACTGATACAGGTGTGTGACCAGAGGGGTATGTAAGGGAAGAGGGAACAAATAGGGAAGGGAGAAGGGGGGAGGGAGGTGGTGGTGGTGGTGGTGGTAGTGGTGTGTTTCTGATACCTGTCCAGCCAGGCTTGCAGGTGGGCTTGACATTTATCTTGACCAGCACGTCTTCCGAGGCCCGGTTCTTGCCGCAGTCGTAGGCGGTGACGGTCAGCTTGTACATGTGTTCCTTCCCGTAGCTCAGTTTCTCCGTGTTCTTAATATAGCCTTCGGAGGAAGACAAAACACAAACACAAAGACACAGCAGCGCCATGAGCGTCAGTCAGTAAGTGGCGCAGAGCAATTTCATAGCTGTGCCTGTGCCAGGCCTCGAAATTCAATAACACTGCACGGACAGAAAAACAAAAGACCCACCCTGTCATCCACACTACACTGCAAATGTATTTATAGCTGTGCCTATTGAATGTCACCAGCAATGACATCCTTAGGTGGAGATCGACATTGTACCATTGTGTAACCTGCTGGAATAGTGAATATGTGTATATCTCTGCTAGTTTATTAAGACACTAACACCTTTAAGTGACTTTTATCCGATGGGACTTGATATTTTAAAGTAAGTATCTAGAAAATCCCATCCTTAATCCTTAATCCGCAAACCAAAAAGTGTTACCAAATCTCTCCAGGGAGATTTCTTTTTCAACTACGACTAAACCAGGGAGGGTTTTATGGCTCTCTTTTTGCTGTTTCATGGTTGTGTGGGTTGATATTTTAAACCAGCGGGTTCACAGGGGAAAGGCCTGCTTCTGCTTGCAACAAACACACCTCTCCTCAAGGTGACTCACATACACAGCTCCTGCTGCAAAACCGCTGTCCACACCGATCAATACCGGACAAACTCCGTCAATAACTAATAAATAAATCAGCGGTCGCTCTTTTTAAAAAACAGGAAGTGGGGTTGGTTTTCCTTACCCTCCTTGTCCACGGTGAAGGGCACGTCGGGGGTGACGATGTCGTAGCTGCAGATCTGGCTGAACTGGAAGGAGCAGTCGGCGTCCACCGCCTCCACCTTCAGGATGCTGTCGTACTTCTTGCCCTCGATCACCGTGGCCTTGTAGGACTTCTCCTTGAACACGGGCGCGTACTCGTTGATGTCGTTCACCTGGATGTGGACGGTGGCCCTGAGGGTTTGTGGGGGGGAAAATCCATGTTATTATGGTCCGTGGGACATCATGGGGGTTGTATGGCGGCCTAGCCATAAGCGTGGTGGGAGGAAGCATTCTGTGCAGCCAAATGGATCTAACATGAATCGTTATTTAGTCACCGTATGAACATTGTTAGGTTACATATAAAAATGAATAATTGAAGTGACAAAAATGGAAAGATTTATATTTTACTCCATCCACTCATCTTGCCTGCTCTGCAGATAAAAGGTCTCGCTTGTCTCTCTTGCTCTCTTCTATTCACTCCATCTTCTTATCTTAAACCCATCTGAAACGGGCGGTTTAACTTTTACGCAAATAAAAGGAATCCCAACAAATGTGAGTTGGCAGGTTTTTATCTTCTAAACCCCTTGAAAGCTCTGCCTGTAGAGCAGATCTGATCAGTGTAATGGACAACCCAGAGACGAGCCAAGCTTTAAAAAGGCTTGTTCCCTTGATTGCTTTTGTCTGCCAAAAGAACCAAGTCAAGGCGGGGTGGAACTGTACTGCAGAAATACCTATAAAAAAAAGGGAATCCGTCTTGCGGGAATCTTGCGCTACTCACTTGTGGGACTTCTTCATGTTGGCCCCGTCTGGGCCCTCTCCACAGTCGTAGGCCTGGATGGTGAAGGTATGCTCCTTCTGCAGCTCACAGTCCAGCTTGTCCTTGGCCCGGATCACCCCTTCGCCGGTGGACTTGTCCAGGACCACTGCCTCGAAGGGGACGTTCTGCCCATGGATCCGGAAGCCGCAGATCTCCCCTGAACGGGTCAAGAGGTCACAAATAGCTTTCGCTGAGAAAGGCACAAAAACAACAAAAACCCTGACCAGGTCTACCTTTATTAAATCCAAAACTACAAAACAAAAAGGACAACAAAAAAAAGTAATCTTATCAGCAAAGGGCAAAGGGCAACCTCACGCAGACAAAAAAAAAACATCAGCCAAAGAGTGTTGGCAGCCAGGGGTGTGTTGCACAGTGGGGTGAGGGTGGTGTCTCTCGAGGACGCCAAAAGCACTCTTGTATGAGGATTGGGGGAAGAGGAGTGTTGGACAATTAGTATCATAGAGGACTTACTTAGTCTCTCTACCAAGCCACTTGATAACATGGCATCCAGTCATGCAGGTAAAAAACACCCCAAAAAGAAACGTATGTACAGGCATTTCACAGGATAACGTATTTTAAGATAAATTGTAACTTTTAAACAAACCCAAGCCCTTAAAAATGTCAAAGGAATGCATTTTAAAATGGTACCCAAGTGTCCAAGTGATGGATTTCACTTATTGCATATCTAAGCCATCTTAAAATAAATAATAACAATATTAATCAAATATTACATATAAAAAAACGGGATGTGAATATGGTGATCTGACACCATTTCAGACAGTCACCCAAGTCTAACTGGTAGAAAATAAAAAATATATAAATCAATAAAAGTTCCACTTCGAGATCAAATTCAGCTACGTTGTCTTTCATTATTGGGAATAAAAACTCCCCGTGCAATTTAGCCTCTTAACCCCCAAATTACTGAGCAATGAGAAGGAAATCAAATCATAAAAAGGGGATAAAAATCGGTACAACAGCAGTAGTGTCAAAAAAAATAAATAAAAAAAAGACATAAACCACTGGATGAGAACTGGGGACAGAAATATCACCTTGCGCGACATCCACATAAGAGTGACGACTGCAGCCATGCTATGGTAGAGATTAGTGGCAGCACATTAGCTTAAGACTTCTGCTACGGCAAAGATGCATGAGGAAAATAACCAAAAAAACACACTTGGCAGCAGAGAGAGTTTGCATTAGTTAACAATCTCAGCAGCTTTTATTTCAAAATAAAAGTCCAGGAGGAGAGCCCATAAGAGTCATCTCATTTTGCGTAGGAGCAGTAGCTTAAGGAAAGAGAGGGGAGGGGGGGGAAAGCTATATACTGTACGTGAAGAATTACTTCATCGTCTTCGATGGGATTTTTCACATGCCAATTCAAGTTCCAATTGCATTTGTGATAGGTTGTTGTTGTTGTTGTTGGCGTCCATTTTAGACTCGGATCAAGAAGCTGCCTTTAAGAAGCAGCTTTTTTTCGTTTCACTGATTGAACGGCTGAAAAACTGTTAGGGTCTGCAAACTGCAATGGATGTCTCATGCACAGATATTTCTCATCCCCCAAGCCCCGCCGAAAATGACACACTTTTCATCCAGTGATGGAAACTTAAAAAAAAAAAAAAATGGTGAGAAACAAAAACTTAAAAACGCAAAAACGTTTTTTTAGAAAAATAACCAAATGGGAGAAGGAGATTAAAAAGAGAGAGCATGACAGGAGGAGCAGTTGTTGCTGAAGTCGTGTGAAGTGAAGGTGTTCTTCTATTTTTAACGTTAGTGGGTTAATAAATCGGAAGAGAAAATAAAGGAAAAGGAAACTGAGCACAAGCCAGAAGAAAGAACCTATCATCACCTTCCTTGGTGAGGGTCACCTCAAAACTCTCTACAAGGACAGAAAGAAGATAGAAGAGTGGGATCAGTCAAAAGGGGGAAGGAAGAGGTTCAGAGGTTATACAAAGAGAGGGCAGACGTCAGAACAGATAACATACAGAGGAAATGCAGAAGAAAGGGACACATGGCCATCTGAGGAAGGGTTTTTTTGGAGTCAAGAAGAACATCTTAAGCACATGAAGCCCTAAAAAGTTTAGGAAACGGTTCAAAACATTGTATGAAAGACCACACACACACACACACACACACACAGGTCGTGGCGGGTTTGCTTGTAGTTTGTGCCAAATGCTTATTGAAAATAATATATTGAAGATGGGACCAACTTACCCGGTTTGTGC
The DNA here is from genome assembly GCA_027704905.1 of Muraenolepis orangiensis. Taxonomy (NCBI): domain Eukaryota; kingdom Metazoa; phylum Chordata; class Actinopteri; order Gadiformes; family Muraenolepididae; genus Muraenolepis; species Muraenolepis orangiensis. The sequence continues at coordinate 17,095,085 of CM051013.1, read as the reverse complement.
CCTCACACTTTCCACTTGGGCCTTTACAACGCTTTACAACATTGAACGGTTATCTTGCGTTGGATAACAAAGTTTATAAGAGATGTTAATTAATGAAAACGTTACCAAAACAAAAACACAGCTAAACTACAATTTCCCAAAGGGCCTTTTCTGACTGGCTGTGTTTGTGCTCAGGCTGGGCCTCATGGGTTTGAAGCTGTCCGTTTTGTTTTCACCTAGACAATTACAAATGGATTTTCCCATTAGTTTGGGACCAGCCATGCAGTGGAAACTCTTGCTGTCTCTCGCGCTCTCTCTCTCTCTCTCTCTCTCTCCTGACCGTCCATGGTCTTCCCGGCTCTAATGACCAACTCACACCAGTGTTTGGGGAATTCCACAGCTTTTAATGGGTCTGGGGGCTCGGTTCTCCCACACTAACCCTGCTGCCTGTCCTCAATCTCTAGCCCCCCAAACCCCCCCCCTCCCTCCCTCCCTCCCTTCTCAGCACGATATCCTGTATATCACATGTGATTTCACGCCTGTCGCCCTGCAGTATTCAGACGCGCAGTGTAATGTGAATGATTTGAATTCATTTTCAAGGAGCAGGTATGAATTTACCGTCGTGAGCAGCGGCCAATCCCCAGCTCAGGAACTGATCATCCCAAACAGAACAGCATTGGGTCCCACTTAGCAGGAACCAGCTCCCTGAATCATTTGCGATTTGTGATTCCCAAGATCAGAAGAAAGTGTGAATGTCACTTTATAACTGTTGCCAGTTGCCTCGATGCCCCGTCGTGTTCAGCGAAACAGGCATAAAACACTTGGTCAGTGTCAGAGAAACGCTACACACCAAGACTCCATCAAACCTCCCCATCGTCTTAAACCTGTGCTTGAGCGCATCGGCCTGCTTGCAGCCAGGTCAGCTTTGAGCGTGAACCATGTTTGTTGGCACAGCGATAATTGCCGGCAGTAGGGGGGGAGGGGGAGGGGGTTGGGGGGGTTGGCAGGAGAAACAGCCTGCCCCGGTACTGCCGTACTGAAGCCAGATTGCCCATTGCTCCCCTTTGAAGGGCCCGGGTATTGCAGGGACACCGTGTCCACTCGCAAAAGCCCCCTGCTCATCAAAGCAAAACCTCCACCCCCCCCCCCACCCCCCACCGCTGAAAGGAGAAAGGGCACCGGCCCTCTTTTAGACTCCAATTTACTGTGAAAGGAAACAAACATGGTGTAATGAATGGAGACTGTGTTTGATGCTAGTGGCCCTTGGAACCTGTTTTCAAGTGTGTGTTGTCTATCTTCCTGCAGCATATTACCGTTTGACTGTTTGAATGGCCTCGGCTTCCATCCTAAACCACTTGGGATCTAATATGATACAATATTAAAACAGCTGCCATTTGATGGCAAATATCTTTACAATAGCCCTCCGTAGCCTATTATATTCTTACGGGACATTCAATATAGTTATGTCTTAAGATAGTCATTTTAGACCTGTTTAAAAGATTGACCCGCTGTAAATGTGTGTGATAATCAACAGTACTGGTTATGGGGTTCTGGTACCGGTGAGGCCAGGAAGGCAGGAAGGAAACTAGGAAAATATCACAAAACCAGCGAGATGATGTGAAGGGGGGGGGGGGGAAAGTCATCCCTTGTGGCTGTGGTTCTCTGAAACGTCGCCAAAGTAAATTCCCACGTGATCAACAACTGGAGGGCCCCAATACTGCTCTGGCACCGAAACCCTGTCCCAATGAGCCTCTGAGCCATGAAAGGGGAGTTGTGATTGATCTGTATATCAAAAAGGGTTTGATCTGGAGACCAGCTGTAGTACAGCACTGTGGTTGAACATCTAACGTAGTAGAATATGCCTTCGTAGCAGGAAACTGATACCAAGGCTTGTATGCAATGAACAACTTTAGACTATTATTAGTCTATTATTTATTCAAGTTTAGTTTAATATGTGCTTATTTATATAGGGTTACGTTTATTAATATGTATAATACATTCAGATGAGACACACTCGGATGAGTCAAACATCAATATTTAAGTAAAAACCAACTGGCAAGTGTCAGTGCAAGTATTATGCCTAATATTTTATACTATTTCTTTCTTGACACAGAATAACTTCATATTCTCTAATCTTTTAAGAGAACAAGTCAGTCAATATTCCCTTCGAGGGAACAGTGCCTACCATGTGTGTGTGAGGTTTTGTTTTCTATAGAATACATCTGGTGAGGTGTTAACAGTTCTCTCTGACGGTAAACGGAAGCAGGGAGCTTGAGAAGGCAGATATCACAACCCCCTTTTCACGCTATCTCTTTCCTTCCATCTCTCTCTCTCTCTCTCACCTGCATAGCGCAGTGGTGCGTCCTTGTCGAGGGCAATGAGAGGCGGGTCCAGCAGCACTTTGTCGTCGTTTTCCGTCACGATGCCGTGGTACGTCGTCTCGATCCATGGTTTGTGCTTATTCACTGAGAGAGAGAGAGAGAGAGAGAGAGAGAGAGAGAGAGAGAGAGAGAGAGAGAGAGAGAGAGAGAGAGAGAGAGAGAGAGAGAGAGAGAGAGAGAGAGAGAGAGAGAGAGAGAGAGAGAGAGAGAGAGAGACATTAGTGTTAATTAAATGCCTTACACAAGACGGACCGATACAAGAGACCTCATCTATTAAAGTATTTTTGGTCATTACAAATAAGCGACATTCAAAACAAACCCGGGCCCCATTTCTAGTTGTAAGTTAGGTTAGGAAACGTCATTCGGGACAGGCTTTTCAATCGCTTATCTATCGCACACTGAAAATCGATTGGGGAAATCCCAAGCTGTCATTGCTATGTCAGTGCTTTTAATTGGTTGAAGTCTACTACTAGTCGGTTCATTTGCACAAGGCCTACATTGGCTGGCTCTGCGAGACTAGTTGGAAGCCATCTGGAAAGGAGTGGCCACTGCAGCCGTGGGTAGTTATCTCAGAGACAACCTGCTATGTACCAGGTTTGCTCCAATTCTGACTGAACATATCTGGTTAACAGTAAAAAATAATAACCCAGCTTCTTGAACCGGGGCCCTGGTGCTTGCCCGTTTAGCCAAATGGAACTGGCAATCAATCAGTTGCAGCTACCCTTGTCCAATGCCATACCAGTTTCTGACAGAACCTGGTTAAAAAACAAAAGCAATAGCACACCGCTATGTAAGAAAGTCATAAAGCCCAAAGTCATCTAGCCATATGGCTAAAAAAAAGGCCACGCTGTGACTTGTGTTACTATAACTGACACAGAAGCCAGTCTCTACCAGAGATGGGTTATGGACCCATCTGTGCGAGGTACTGTAATGCTCCTGGAGACCAGAACAGCTGAGCCAACACATTACACAACCAGCTCCAACAGCGGCCTATCATCGGCACGATGACGACCCTGGCTTTTTTTTTCATGGCCGCTCTGACTTCCAACCCCTGATCATTACGGAGCAGCTTTTTACGCTCCGGCGGTCTGCCCTGGGAAACAATACCTACACCCCCCACCCCCCACCACCCCCCTCCCCTTCCCACCCCAGAAAGAGCTTGGTTTCAGCTGGCGGCGGCAGAATAACAAGCTGCATTGAGCAATGCGGTGTAGGCTGCCACAGGGAGAAGAAGCCTCTGATCTATGGAAGACGGAGCTCCTTCAGCAATAGCACAGTGTAAGCCTTCTCCGTCACGCCAAGCGGGTAGCACGGGTGGGTGGAGGTGATGATGATGACGATGGTGGTGTGTGAGGCAGACTTAGGTTGCTAAGCAGGATGCTGAGGATGAGGCTGGGAAGTAGGACGACCAATCAGACGCACGTCCTCCGCAGTGGCGTGATGGATGGTGGGTGTGCGTTTGTATCGCATGACCTTCCAATGACCTTCTGACCTCATAATGCGACAACTGCATTATGAGAATTAAAAAGCTCAATAGGCCTAGTAGATGGAAATGAGGCGACTGCGACATTTAGACTTTGTAATGATTCCAAATAATAGTCATTATTTGGAATCATAACAATATTATTCGGCTAATTAAGTATAGACTAAATTAGCTAAAAGTAGCCTGGACTTTTAATATTAGAATATGAATTTTGCACATTACAAAAATCAGCTTGAATCTCCCAACACCGAGCAGGAGTAAAGCATTGTTTTGATTGACTCACTGGGGAATGTTTGTATAACATTGAATAACAAAACATCATTCACACTGGTCTTTGCAACTGGCAATTCTCACAGCGCATTACATACAGCCACTTAACTCCTGATTATAGAACATCTGGTAATCAGCTTGACGTTAGGAACAAAAAATAAGGTTTCCTAATGCAATATTAGTAAACATATAAATACATGTGGCTCTGTTTATTCAATTAAAATGTTATGATTAAATAAGATTACGTTTTTGTCAGCCAAATCCCATTTCGGCGAAACATATCAGTAATGTGATGGGTAACGCATATTTCAGAAAATGATTGAGTTCCAACAATTATTGCAATAAACCGCATTCTCTGAATAAAACCAGAATTTGTCGCATCGCCAGCCATAATCCAGTCATGGTTTTTCTTCATTTTGAAACTATAACGTGAAGCTTGCGGCGTCACTTATGATTTGCATACAGATTTGTGCAGATTACACAGTCTGGCACTTTAGAGCCTGTCTCACGTCTATCTAACATTTCTATGAAAACACAATGAAAATGTGATAAGCACTCTAATGGTTATGTGATGGTTAAGATTTAAAAGTGTCTGCAGCCAAATGACTAAATGTGAAATGACATGCAAGAGCGCATAAAAGCCTTGTCTAACTAAAATGTAAAACAATCTGTCTAACTAAAATAACATCTCTATGAAAATATGAACAAGATAACCGGTTCCCCCCCCCCCCAGACAGTACCAATGTAATGGAGATCAAGCCTGCTTCATTAGATGTGCCCACGAAGAGTGCTCTGGTCGTCTTTCTAGAGATTTCCAAGACTTGGAACTACACTAATACTCTTTAGCCTTTATCGGAACTGTTAGCCAGGTCACATGTGCCGGACAGTGCCAGTCCCTCACAGCGGGTGTTTTCACAACCTATTGAACCCAAATCACCCAGGGGCCTCGCCATCGCCTAGCTAGCACACCCTTGTCTGGCTGTCAGGAAGCCGGGCTCATTTTAAAACTATGGTAGTGTAACATTTGTAAATGTCACTGCCGCCATTTGTTGTAAAAGGTCAGATAAGAGTCACTGTGGGTATATTGTCAAGTCAGATGGGGCCCGCCTGGGCCTAGTGGCAGAGACATGAGCTAATAGGTGCACCGTGGTGACAGGCCGTGCAGTGCGAGATGGGGACCTAGACTAATGTATATCCACGGGATATACACTTTATAACACTTTGAAGGCATGTTCCCCATTACCCAACTGTCTTGCGGGTAAATAGGACACGGCTCAAGTGAAGGCGAGACTTAAGGAGTAATACAAACCCGGCTCGAGAATATGAGCAAACAAAATGAAGAGATGATGACTGGTGGGGGTTGTATTTAAAGGCCCAGGCCTGTCCAGCTCGCAGACAGACACCTACTGTGAAATGTATTCCGAAAGCACAATGGAGTGAAATGCGTGAAATACGCACATAAGATTGCGTGAAATTGCCCACAAGGCCCTTGACAAGACCGCTTCATCACCAAGTTACAGAGGGGAACATCTGTTCTGCTTAAGTCAGACCGATAGATCAACCCAACACCAACACCAAAACAACATTTCACAAAATATTATCAGCTCAATTCATGACTGTGTAACTTGAGAATCAGAAAGCCACCGTAGCATAGGCTAATGCATTAAATATCCCCAGTACAGCTGGAGGCTGTAGTCTTCAAAAAGGTGGAATACGCTTCAGCATAGCGATAGGTATGGGATGAGGTGAAGGGTAGCTTTGAAGTTGCTGAAAAAGTTCCGAAGCCCTGCCTTGGCCGCGGGGCTGGTTGACGTGGCACAATGCCAGTTCCTTCCTTCCACTTGAGGATGAGGAATGAAGTCGCTCAGGCGAACGCAGCGCACATCACGTCTGGTTAGAACCGGCCTTATTGGAGGCACCTTTGAAGCCCAGAGCTTGGAGGAGGTTGAGTGGCTAGGACTCACGGCTATCTATGGACACTCCGTTTCCGCAGGTAAAAGGAAGACTTGAGATATTCAGGTCATATCCACGATGTGCTGGAATTAAACAGAGCGCATAATGGGTTTTGCTTGCGCCTTACACACACACACACACTTTTTTTTTTTTGCCCCATCACTGAATCTTTTTCAAAATGTTCTCTGGCGTGTCTGGATCTGAAAACACCAGATGTACATTGCCGTGTATTTCCTAAAAGGCTTTCTCACTTACAGAAAGAAAACCTATGGACACAGATCGTTTTTTACAAGTACATTACATGTTTTTGTTTTTTTTTACATGTATCCAGCGTTGTGCACATGGCCTTGCGCTCTTCTGGGTTTGCCATGTCCTCAGAAGTGTAAAGTAAAAATAAATAAAAAATGAATGAATGAATACAATACAGAACTACAATAACAAGCCAACAATGGGCCGGATTCTTTCGGTTGGCCCTAAGGCGCCTACGGAAACCAGTTTGACTCATTTTAATAATGCTTAATAATGTAAAAAAAACAAACATTCAAATGAGCAGCTATTGCTCCTATGACGAATAAATGTCCTTTAAAAAAAAAAGGTTCCTTTATTATTCAGGAAAGAATCAAAATGGTCATGATTATTATTATCATCCGAAAGAAATGCTCGAATCCGGCTTTCTTCAAAAGAGCGTCATTTAACAAGGCAGAATTTCAAGTACGTGAGTTGCTTATTAAAAACCATTGGATGCGTATGCAGACAGATGGGCCTTAGGACAGACAGGACAGGACCGGGTACAGAGATGAAAGGCTTTTATGAGAGATGGTTAGAAATGGGATGGTTGTACACTAGTGTTAATGAGAATGCTTAACTGAAACCATCTGAACCAAGAGCAGCTTTTGCGGACCACCAGAATCACAATCTGAACGCAGTAAGTTAGCGATATATAAGATCAAGATTTTCTTGCCACATATAAGACAAAATAGGCAGTCAGTACACAGTACACATATGTTAAGGTAAAGGGGGCGGCAGTAGCTCAGTCTATTGGGCACTGCTTGGGCACTGGAAGGTCGCCGCCGGTTCAAGTCCTCGAAGCCCTTGAGCAAGGCACCAGACCCCTACACTTCTCCCCGGGCGCTTTATATAAAAATAGCTGCCCACTGCTCCCCATACTGGAATGGGTTAAATGCAGAGAAACTCATTAGACTGTGTGTGTGTGTACAAGAAAGAGGATTCAGTCCTCCAGATTTAGATTTAAGAAGGCCTACCACATTTAACCAGAGATACTAATTCCCACTTTTTCCTCAGTTTTGCACCACCTCAATAGTTCAATGTGGGAAAACCATCAGGCAAAACATGAGCCTTAAGATGAAGAAAGGGAACCGACCCCCAATAACCAAGGCGTGCGTTATGGACAGCTAGCGGGCTGTAGGACTAGCTTGCAGACTGGCACCACGGTATATTGGAACGCATCGCAATCCTGTTACACTACTGACTATTTAATCCTATAATGGGATGCATCCGCTTTCATAGACTCACAAGAGCGAGGGACACGCAAGAAATGGAAGCTGTGAGAATTTTAAATAAGCCTCCCGAGTTAGGCCACTGGTCGCTTTCATTGTTGTTTATTGTGTCCAATATAGTCTTAGAAATTAAATAACAGCATTGCAACAAGTACAGATTGAATCATCATCCTCCTCCTCCACCACCGCGCCCTGACACAGACTCGTGAACTCCGTTACACCATGAAGATATCTGCAACTGCAACAAGGCAGACCAGTGGCAACCCTGGACCGGAATCATCCAAGTCCAGAGGGGGCAGTGAGCCCCAGATTAGCAGTGGAACCATCGATCACCTCCACCTGGCCTTTGGGAAAATCCACAGATTCACAAGAGGCTCATGCAGTCCATTAGAATCTCCACCATGTTGTGGAACAAGCACTGAGGCGGCCATCTGCTCTCTTATTCATCACCGTTATGCCAGCTACATCAAAGTCAAAAGGGATTTACTATTGAATGTGCAGTATAACATGGTCATTTATCTGTACAGTAAATCGACGTAGAAAGAACAAGAGCACAAGTTGCAACAAAAACAAAGCATCAACAACTTCATTATATGGTTTTCATTGAATACCCATTTACCATTATGATCACATTTAAATAGGAGATTCAAGACAAATGATAGATCAAATATATAGATACTCCTCCTCTTTTAGCAATTTGATCTATCATTTGTTTTTGATTCACAACACAAAACATCGTGTGAAGCTTAAAGGAAGTGAAGGTCTTGATGGACAATATAAAAGGACATTTGCACTCAATAGCCCTGCTGATAAAGTTCCTGGGAGAATAGCAAGGCAACAAAAAGGCCCGCCTGCAGCGCCTGTAACCCAATGAGCATGGTGGCATGATCCCTGCCACTGTCCCCAACACAATCATTAGATAGGGAATTGTACGTCACAATGCATCATGGGACCTTTTGTTGCCGATCCACCACCACATTGAGAGGAGTTCGAGAGAGTTGTAGTGCTGCAAAATCCAAAATCAACGTAAGTATACCGTAATCTTGACCAACGAGTTACACTGTGACTGTGGTTTCAAACACAAACACATGTTTCCCCCCCATAATGACAAATAATTAACTACAAAACAATGACCAACTCACCATTACTGCCGACATAATAACTAACCTACCAATGCTCCTATGCTTCCAAAATGGGAGGCCGTCATTGCGGTCATTTGACATTGCGATGTACAAGCCCTATTATCAATGAAGATGTGACAAACTCCATGTTGCTGTTTTTTCATTCTTTTAACATGGTGCCGATACGTTTCAAGTTCACCAACGGGGGATTGCATCGTCTTTATTGGTTACATACATGCACACAAACAGTGAAATTAGTTTCTCTGCATTTAACCCATCCTAGTATTAGAAGCAGTGGGTAGCTATTGTACATACACTGGGTCTGCCGCATTGCCCAGGAGGCAAACTTGCACCTTTTTCCCCCAAGTACCAGTTCTCACACCCTGTACTTGGTTCATTTGCACTATACGTATTGTTGTGTATTGTATATACCTACGTATTACTGTAATAATACTGTAAATTGTGCAATTCATCTATTCATCTATCAATACATTTAGATTTCATTTAGAGTTAATTTAGTTATATTTTGTTTATACTAGTTTTGTTTAGTTAGTTGTTATTTCGTTTTTAGGTATTGTATTTGTGTGTGCATTTATTCCCCCTGTTTCAACTGTTGCACCTTAATTTCCCTCAGGATAAATAAAGTTATCTTGAATCTTGAATTCGGGACTTGAACCGGCGACCCTCCGGTTCCCAAGCCAAGACCCAACAGACGGAGCTACTGCCGCCCCGATGTGTGACGTGTGTGTGTGATGCAGGAGCAACAGAAAAATGCTCTCCTTGTAGTTTCAGCAGTAGCAGCAGACCATCGGAGGCCGGCCTAACAGGAGGAGACAGGGGAGCTTGGACTTGTCTGTCGTGTTTAATGACAATGAACAGTTCAACTGAAAACTCCAATTAAATATCCCATTATCTAAATACATTAATGAATCAAGATTTTCCCAATTACAACTCTACTACATCTTTGTTCCGACGGAATCACTTCCTTTCTCTCCCGATCTCGGCCGACACAGCAGGAGTATTAATTTAAACTGACCGAGTGTGACACATAAAATGTGACACCCCATCTCTAATGTTAACAGTGTGGGGATTTAGGAGCTTTTCATTGCCCGCTTGAAGTGGGGGGGGGGGGAATGTTTGCCGTCTGAGCCCATCTGGACGTGGGCAGTATCAATATTACAGTCTCGAGGCGTGGAGCCTCGAGACTGTAATATTGATAAAAGGGCCAGGAATAAATATCCTTGACTGTTATCATATAGGGCTGCATGACTTTACACATGACTTGTGTTCATGGCCATTGCAACATATCCTGGACATTGGGAGGGGCCGTTTCTGAAATGACTTTTTTTGACAATTAATAGTTTGATAAGACTGTCCACTGGAAATTAATGTGAGGTTGTGATGCACAGACAGACATAATGGCGGCCAATCGGTCTCTTACGCTTGGCTGCCATTTCAACACAAACACAAGAATAAATATAAGACACTAGGGGAACGCTTTGACCCAGTGTCAGTCTGCCAGTGGGAATTGTACCCCTAACCCTGGCATTAAAAATGCAACGCTCACCTAAATGAGCTAGACGGCACCAAATAACTAGGCCACATTTAACTCCTGTCCTCATCACTCAATTAAAATATTTGGTTAAAAATACATTGGATATTTTTATACATATTGCCATATCACCATTGCGATCAATCCACACGGTCCCTCAGGAGTATTGCACACTGCTTAAGATCTCTAAAGCCCTACTGTGACGTTTACTTTACATAGATAAACAAAAAGAGACCAGCATTTGGAATCTGATGCTAGCTATCACCCCCCCCCCCCCCTCCCTCTCACTTTCTCTCCTTCTTCCCTCTCTTTATCCATTTTCAATGCATGGCCATACAGGTGGCCAGCTACTGTATAACCTTCACTACTGGCAGGGCTCTACCCAGATAAGATCAATCTAAATCTCGGGGATTGAATCCTCTTTATCACATACATGTACACAGTGAAATTAGTTTTTCTGCATTTAACCCATCCTAGTATTAGGAGCAGTGGGCAGCTGTTTTGCAAACAGCAGGGGAACAGTGTAGGCCCGGGTCTGGTGCCTTGCTCAAGGGCACCTCGGCAGTGCCCAGACTGAGCTACTGCCGCCCTATAGATAATAGCGTATGTATGTCTTTCCACATGCTGCTGATGCTGCTGCTGGTTCACCCCCCCCCTCCGATCCACTGCTCAGAGCACCACATGGCACAGCCTGGCCGGGGTAACCACACCAGCTGATGGGAAGTTATCAGAGATCCTGTCAGAGTCGACGCCTGTGGGTCAGCCTCTAATCCGATTTACATATCATGGAATAAAGCCTGTATGGGATAAATAAATAAATAAAGACATAAAAAAAAAACCTGGGAAGTCAAGGTTAAGCAGATGAAATGGAATGCCATCGCCAGAGGTTACCAAAAAGCACTCTGAGGATAATGAATATTCATATGCCTGCTTGGACCAGAGCGCTGTCCAAGGTAACCGCTACAGACAATAACAAATAAAAAAAAAACATTTTTTTACATTCATTCAAAACCCTTCCCATTTGTATAGTAAGCATTACAAAACAGGCTAGACACAGGCAACAATATGGAAGTTATTTCATGTATACAATTAATTGTGATTTCAGGAGTGGCTACCATTGTGCAATTTTTCTTCCGGCAGGAAGTCAAAGGGCCATCGGACACACGTCTCTGTTTGCCTTGTCTGCGAACGTCCCGTGCCCAAACGGGCACGCCGTCTGGCAACCACAGTGTCAACTGTTCTGGGAAGCCATCGAGACCCTTAAGGATTCACCAGACCCCGGGGCCCCTAACACACACACACACACACACACACACACACACACACACACACACACACACACACACACACACACACACACACACACACACACACACACACACACACACACACACACACCACACACACACACACACACACACACACACACACACACACACACACACACACACACACACACACACACACACACACACACACACACACACACACACACACACACACACACACACACACACACACACACACACACACACACACACACACGTTGTACTCCTTGCAATCACGACCAACCCAACTCCACCGACCTAAGGCTCACACAGGACTGGGCGTTTTCCTGTGACACGGGGGGGGTTGGTGGGTTTAGGAACCCTGAATGCGTGTGTGTGACTCAATCCCCTCTCTGTGTGAATGGCACAAAAGGGCCAGTGAAAGTGAGGGTGTGAGCGAGGGAGCTCGCACGTGACCGCACACATACGTTCAGTGTAGCCGACAACCTGACCTGGGGAGCAGACACTGCAGGTACTGTGTTGCTCGGCTTTCCTGTTTAAAAAAATAAATAAAAACAGGCCGACTTCATATTAAAGCTGTTAAAGATGAGTTATGTTCCCCCCCCGCCCCCCCCCTGTAGAAAAGGGCAACCAGTGATCAACAAAAACACTGCTTGTCTGAACATTATGACTCAAGTTAATAAGCTTAGTGATTAGGAGATTGTATATTGTGGTTTTGGCAAACTCTCCTAATGCATTAGTGACTAATAGAGACAGACATTAAGAACACCTATATATATATATATATATATATATATACACTTTGTTATTAAATGGCCAAAATGACAAATAGCTCATTAAAAGTGTCATTTTATTAGACTATGTTGTGTCTTTGTAAATTAGCCAAAAACGGTTTCAGGTTTCAGTTCCTGTAACCCCTCCTCATCCTCGCTATTTAGCAATTACACCTTTATAAACACATCTTCAAAAGATCCTCAATCTATTTTACAATGAAGAGCAGCTACACGACAAGACACCTAGAAAGGCCTTGCATGGACCTCAGCCTCTGCTGCTAGTAAACCATCCCAATGAGGAAGATGCCCAATGTGATATTCACAATTGAGGACCCATTGTTGACAGTTTGCTGCCTCCATTCAGCTGCTCAAGGGACCAATGAGGTGGAAGTCACGACAGCCACCACCCCCACCACCGACCCAAATTCAAACCACTTTGTCCCAGGGCCCATCCTCTCATCTTTCTGCCGTGCGAAACATGACGTGGACGTGAACACATTTTCACCAGCAGCACCAGATCACCAATCCCACCGCCGTATCTGGTGGGATTAACTCATGCACACATTCTTGAGGGCTTGGAGCCGTGACGCTTCCAACACTGGCCACATTGTGACCTGCCCTCTCACCATCACCCATGGGTCTGAACCGGGGGGTCTGGAAGCCTCTTTTGTTCCAGAGTGAATTCTATGAATAAATCAATAACAGTTAACTTTGAGCGCATCTGTCTGTTGCAAGTAAAACATCCCATTGAAGGCCATGAAAAAGTAATGTTGACTCAAAACCGCACGGTCATCATTCGTGGGGGGGGGGGCATTATTCATCATTGGCAAATAAATAAATAGATGTTTTGTTGTAAAATGCTCTTTATGTGCTTTGTTTGTTCTTCATGAAACAATGCTGTCTGCGGTGATTGATGACGTCTCTCTGCCATGAATCCTGAATTGGGACGAGATGCATTTGAATACCCGATCCAATGCCTGATTCAAATCAGGACACATCTACTGCATGACCTGAAGAAAAATAAATGGATGGAAAGAGGACGGTGACATTTGATCCTGTTCTAATGTTCCCTGTCCATCTATTATTGCCCTCCCGGAAGTGACGGGCTAGAAATAAATAGCCTGTACCGCATTACAATGAAATGAAGACCATGCCCCTTCTCCTCCTCCTGCCAGGGTTATATTCTGACTTGATGACCATCTTGCTTTTGGTATTTCCCATATATCTTGTCAGTGAGGTCAGGGGGGGGGGGGGGGGGCAGGGGGTGGGGGGGGAAACCCCTGTAAACTGACTCTTGCTCCTCGGGGCTACATAAGCTAAAGTAACCGTGTTTCGGGAGCAGAGACAATTAGGCCATTGTTAAGCTTGAGAGTATATACAGAGTTTTGGTTTACCAGAGTAGTGCCACGTGTGGGTTTTTATGTCGAGGTGCTTATGGCTACACCGCAAGGCTTTGAAAGAATGGGCTAAAGTTAATGCCTCCCATCCATTCATCCTCTTTAGCCACTTCTTCCTGGTGACGGGATGCGGAGGGCCTGTAGACTACTATCCCAGCAAACTAGGAGCATAAGTCACATTGAATCACTGCAGGGTTAAAACAGACACAGGTCTGTGGTCCAGCAGCAATGATGTCTTATTACTTTTATTTGAGCCTCTAGTGCTCCGAGTCCAATTCCCTGTAAGCCTTTTGAAACGGCCACTAAAGTGATTTAGAATATGGAAAACGGCGTTCCGATTCAACAAACACTAAAACACAACGTCCACCCAGAGGCCAGCTTGTCGTTAAAAAGGAGATTTTGTCTACTCAGTGTACACCGTTTGTGTTTATGGAGTAGTTCTAAGAGGAACACCTAACTTAGCATTCATTCATCGATCGATCGATAACCCGAATACTTTCTTCTACCAATTATGGGACGAGGAAAAATATGCAGTGTCCACCTGAAATGTTTGAACACGTCGATCGATGGAAGGCCTGGTAGGCCTGCATAGTTCTGGCCTTCTGGTTAACTCCACTTCACACACCACCACCACCAACACGCACAGCTCAATTTGTTCCACTACAATGTGCTGATTCCATGATGATTGATGATGCGAGCTAATTTCCAAGCGGCCACATTTCTTTGTTTGGGGTTTTACCTTGTGGACAAAGCAACGCAAAAAGTAAACCCATGCATCCAGGATCACAAGTAGGGACTTAACCGAGGAAAATGGCCACCTGCAGCAGATGCTTTAGGCTAGATAAACTGAGAGGAGAAGGTCGTAAAACATATAATACCATGCCAAACCCTTCATCATGACCCATTCAATGGATGCTTGGAAATAAAAGGCCTACATAAGCAACACAGGTTCCACAGTAGGATATTGGAAGACCGAGTAAGTTAGGGTAAAACAATAAAGCCGACGCCTGAATCGCGTGCAAGACATTAATTCAATATTTTAATTCGGTACCATAATTACAGTGGTATTACAGTTATGGGCAGAACACCGTCCAAGTGATACATTATGAGCCATCAACCCCTCAGAATCAGCCAGCTCTACAGTAGGTTGGCACGGTGATGATGGTGTGATAAATATAAATATGCACTTTAAAAGTGAGTGTTTGTCATCGCCTTGCTGACTTTCCCTGCGTAAACAATGGCCAATTCTAGTGCCCGTGAATAACCCTTGTGCCGAAATGTGCCTTTCAAGAAGCGCAGTTTCCATGACAATGTGCAAGAGATTCATCAGAATGTGCTGATGCATTACCCAAGTCATGTACATGTTTTTTTGGTGATAACATCTAAACACCGATCAAATCTTAACACTGATAAAATCACAAAACAGCTGGCCCTCACGCTTTGTCGCTACTAATATGGAAATGTCTAGAAGGTGTTTGAAGGGAGATGTAAGATCTGATTAAATGCAAAGTAGAGCACACTTAAAGGGTGACCTTTAGCCACTGAGGATAAGAGGAAGCCAATGGCTGCTTCTCCTTGGCTGATAACAGCAGTGCAGGTGGGGGCAGCGCAGCAGGTGTGCTAAACAAGGGTGCCACACACACACACACACACACACACACACACACACACACACACACACACACACACACACACACACACACACACACACACACACACACACACACACACACACACACACACACACACACACACACACACACACACACACACACACACACACACACACACACACACACACACACACACACACACACACACACACACACACACACACACACACACACAGTGACCAAGCATTTTCAGCATGCCCAACGTGGCCACATCATCACTTCCGACCGAAGACCTTGTGCCAGCTTTATGTTTCTGCATTAGTTCAGCCTCGCGGCCCCAGGAGAAGAGTTCCTAGCACGAACTGGGTGTGCCATTAAAGAGAGAGAGCGCGCAAAGCACGCGTTATAGCCTCGGGGATTGGGGTAAACATACAGTGCCATTACTCAAACGTTACAAGCAGACGATAGTAAACACTGAGAGGGCGTAGGGTAACGTCGGTAAGCGAGGAACAAGGACGCTGTGCATCTGGTTATTCAGCAGGGGGAGGGAGGGAGGTGTGTCGGCCTGCACCAAGATCAATACTCGGCAGGTACCGGGCTATGGTTCGTTCTGAATGCATGTTCAAATGGGGACACAGAACCAGCCAGATACTTATTTCTGGTCGTCTAACATTAGTGGGTCTACTGAGGGGCTTTCGCTAAGCCTGCGATCAAAACACATTAATTTTTAAATCCACCGACATCGCTGCCTGTGAAGTGGGTCTGCAATGCGTAGCAAGCCTCGGTCCCGATGCGTTTACTGGACATTAGGCCTTATAATGGGAGACAAAAAACACTGTTGTGCGGTGGGTAGTGACAGTAAAACGTTATGCAAACATACGTCAAAATGTGTACGCAGGTTACTCTACAAATCGCCGGAAATATATCACAACAGCACATCACTAAGTGTTTTCAGAGCTCGTCAACGCAGGAGTATGTCGTCGAATACAATTAAAGTAACAAAAATACCAACACGTCAGGTAAAACATTACTCTACGTTATAACAACAACAAAAGGCTACCGCCACCAAACAAAACAAGACTTTGAAGCGGGGACTAATGAGGTCGTGTGTCATACGATGTGCCAAGTCAAATACGACACACGTGACTTAAGTCCACAAAGAAACAACGCGTCTTATATTAACGATGTGTGTTTTTTTTGCGTCCGGTGGACACACACCGCAGACGTGTAGCGCGCGCGGCGCACTGCACTGCACTGCACTGCACTTGCTGCCCGACGCTCCTCGCGCCACCCCCCCGCCGGCTTCAACTGGCCATCCTCCACGCGCATCTCCCGTGACCGGGACCCAAACACGTCTGTATAATATCTACAACATTAGCCACATCTATTTACGCCCCCACCCACCACCACCACCACCATCATCACGCACAGGAAGGAGACAAATAAGAGATAAGCAAGTGCATCGAAATAAATCCCTGCCAGGGCTTTACCTTTAGCCGCCTCCGCCGCACACACTAGTGCGAGGACCAGTCCGACCACCGATGCAAACTGTGTATTCCCTCGGAACTTCATCCCGAATGTAAGAGTTGAAACACGGCAGCACAGTGGGGTGGGGGTATAACCTTCTTCTACGCTACGGTAGTTCGGCTCGAATGTTTCTTTGTCAGGGAGAGGGGAAAAAATGTAATCCAGAGCTATACGCGTTGTTCAGTCACCGCGGTAGCTCTAAGATGGCCGTCACCGCCGCCGCGCTGCTATTCCCTTGAATCGCCGCTCTCTCTCTCTCTCTCTCTCTCTCTCCCCCAGTTTTGCAGCTGTATCCAACGAGACCGACGGCCAGTGACGTCAATACTGTTATTGTGGGAGACTTGAGCGCATGCAGCTAGTTTAGCACGGGCAGCTAAACGGAGATGGGGAGGGGGGAGGAGGCTGGGAGTTGCCAAGCAGTAGCCTAATAACATTAAGATGAACACAGTTTAAATATTTGATTTACATCTCTCTCTCTCTCTCTCACTCACTCACTCACTCACTCACTAGCATAAACACACATACACTTTTTATGTGTGGTATTGTAATGTCTGAGCAGCACTAACAGAAAGAGAGAAAGAGCAAGGTGTTACATTTCATAAACAATATACTATACAAAAAAACTTAACAACTAACTAATAAAAATTCTAAAAAGAACCACAACACACAACAACAATAGACACTTCAACCCGATAATCGTCACCTCGCAGAACAGCCCAGCTATATAGACTGCTCTTTGGATCTATTGGATGTGTGAAAACACAGCACGTATCCACATGGCAGCTCTAGCTGGCATGGTCCAATCAACACCCCGGCATGCAGCTCACACGTCCCGGAGGAGAGACACGCAGTGTGGCCCGCCATCACACAAGAAACGATTGTTGAACACAATCGTATGCAATATAAGTGTGCATACATATGAGGCCTTTACACACGGGTTGAATTACATGCGACGTGGTTGCCGGGTGGATGTAGTTATTATTAGTTGGTGTTCCATTAAATCTGACTGCTGTAGGCTATTCAATGGATTACCAAAACCACGTTGTTTTCATATTGTTTCAACACATATTGGTCAATGATACATCTTCACACACAAGTAAATGTGTGAATGTTGTTCAATGGGTTTTTGTAAATAATTGAATTACATACATTAAACACATATACCATGCATGAACAATGTCAGACTTAAAGATGATGAGATGATACAAAATGATCCAAAAATACACTTCATTATTCCCAGATGGAAAGTTTGGGTGTCTCAGCAGCAAACGTGTATTATTCTCAAAGAAACGTAAGCAGTTTGCACATAACCTCAGCAGGAGACCCACAAGAAAACAGCCACAGTTGTGTATGTGCCGTTGTGTGTGTGTGTGTGTGTGGTGTGTGTGTATTCAGTGTGTGTGTCTGGTGTGTGTGTTTGAGTGTGTGTGAGAAAGAAAGGGAGAGGCCACAACTATCTGACGGGTCTATAAACAGAGACAGTCTTTTGCCAATGCGTCTAGCAGTGGGGCCGCAGCACAAAGACTGTTTGTTCTCCTCATTGGATAGGCATGAAGAGTGTATGTGTGTGTGTGTGTGTGTGTGTGTGTGTGTGTGTGTGTGTGTGTGTGTGTGTGTGTGTGAGGGGGGGGGGTGATGGGGCATAAAATGACTATTGACACATCTTTAGAGAGGCATATAACCAGGCTACGTAGCGTTGGGAAGATCTGCTGTGTGTGGGCTGTTACTTCCTTATGTTACTTCCCCTTGACAACCTCACCTACTGCTGTGACATTATTGTTGATCGTTGTCAACAATCTCAGCTGTACAGGGATGGTCTTCAGAAGCAGCCTGATGGATAATCTGCATCTGTTTTCTCCTCCTTTGTCATCATAGTGTAGGTGTAGTCTCCAGTGGTAGAATATTTCCTGATTTTCTCTTTGTTAGGTTTTTTGTTGTTGCAAGAGTTAATAAGTTAATAATAGTTCTATTGATAGAGCACCTTTCAATCGACCTAATACATCGCCTGACATGAAACAATACGATAATGAGTTCAGTTGTTCTAGCAATACCGAGACATTTTCAAATCAAGGTTTAATTATATGAGCTTGCAGGAGATTAGTTTTAATTATACCACTCGGAACAGTTTTGACATTTGCATTCTTGGTTATTGTAATTCAAAACTTAAATTGTTCGTGTTTCAAAGTAAAGATATCCATGGCAATTTCCTATGACTAAAGCTAGTAATCTATTTTTATCGGTCACAGTCACCTGGACTTTAAGCATAAAGTATGAATGTTGAGAACCACGCCAGCATGAGTTTGACGGACATCCCAGGAAGCCAATCAGGAGGCCAACCTCCCAGCGTGTATCATTCATCACGTGACATGTTATCAAGGCGATCATAGGTTGGAGGAGAAAGCCTCAGGTCTGTTCTACTTAAACTAGTTACGTTGATTATGTATGCGCCTTCAATTAGTGTATTTTATCGCAGCAGCCGGGCATATGGAAGGCATTCCCTCAAGAAGCGTATATTAATAACGGATGAAACGACAAACGATGGTTATATTTGAAAACTGAACGCATTTTAGTGTGACAGGGTGTTTTTGTGTGTTCTCCCTGCACCGTGACCTGATCATTATCAAGCGATCGCAGTTTAGTTAATTGTGCTTGGAGACAGACTTCCCGATGTGGTGCAGCGGTAGCGATTAGCAGGAGACAGACTCAGCGAGCAAAGGGCCCACAGGATGTGGATTATCAGGCTGTTAGTGTCAGCGGACCTGGAAGGAGTGTGTGTGTGTGTGTGTGTGTGTGGCAGCACATGGTAAAATGGTCTAATTGTTTTTACAGACAGTATATCAAAAAACGGTACAATGTGGACGTCTGGTCAACTAGGGGTGGGGGGGGGGGCGATGACTGTCGTGTGATTGTGTTATAATAATGAAATATATAATAAAACATTTAAATAAGCGGACACATAGAGGAGCTGGCACATGCATGTATGTATAGCTGTATAATATTGTAATATGTGGCTGCTAATAAATGCCGTGCTAAGTCATTTGCAACTGTGAAAAATAATGTTAATATAAAATAATGTTCTGCATGTGGACATTAGATCTGATCAGATTCAGATTTGGTTTATTTGTCCCATGTATAAGGTACAGTGTACAATGAAATGTTATAGTCAGCTCCAAAATCTGCTCAGAAATACCAAAAAATACAAAATTGCAGGATAAATATGAATATAACAGTTTAAATAGTATAACAGTATACATATACATATAACTGGTAAGTTAAGTGTAAAGTTAATTAGAATTCCACAATTGAATGGTTTTCAGATATCACTTTGAAGTTGCTTATGGACATACTATATATACTATACTATTCTATATACTATACTACATTCAGCAGCATGCTCTCTGTCTCTCAAGTCAAATCTGACCTATGAATATCCATAAAAGTGAATATTAAATATCTCAGTGGACTGAGGTCATGCTATTTAAGATGTGAAGATGGGTCAATCAAATTGGTGGCCTGGTGCCTTACAGCATTTATGATCTTCACAAGTCTACACTTCATCTAAATCCAAGAGAGAATGAATGAGAATGAATCGTGTCTTTACTAACTTATTCCTATCAATCGAATGTAGTTGATTCTGAGGCCTGGCGCTCCGCTTTGTATGAAAGCTCAATTGTTATTCTCGGCAACCTCCCGTTAATGTTTTTTTTGTTTTCCATAATGACTCAGCAAATATATTTATAATCCACCTCCATTTACTTGCATCTGATCCTCTGCAGAATCGTTTTTCGGATCATACGCAAAGAGAGTGGCAAAGCAAAGTACTCGTCTTTGCATATTTCAATATATTCCCATAGGTTTGGTTTGACGCATTTGTACATAATGCATAGTTCTACACTGTCAAGAAGACAAATACATCTCAACTGACACATGTTCCCAGATCACAAAACAGGCATGTGCACTTAAATACTTAAATAAGCACAACTATCATACTATCTCTCTCTCTCTCTCTCTCTCTCTCTCTCTCTCTCTCTCTCTCTCTCTCTCTCTCTCTCTCTCTCTCTCTCTCCTCTCTCTCTCTCTCTCTCTCTCTCTCTCTCTCTCTCTCTCTCTCTCTCTCTCTCTCTCATTCTCTCTATCTCTGTCTTTATATACACACACACACACACACACACACACACACACACACACACACACACACACATTCATTCTCTTTAACATGCAGAGCACCACAGTCAACAGCAGGTAGCTGTTCAGCTCCGCCGGCTCCCTTTGTTGCACTAGACCACCGGGCTGAGTGGGAATCAAGACAGATGGGGTCCAGAGAACCCTTCCACACGACTCCCCCCGCTGTCTATCCCCACGCACATGTTCAAGGACTCTGGAGATTAGCCAATCGGTGAGCCCCCCGCGGGGAGAGGGCGCACGAGCGGGAGACGCGACGCACTCGAGCGTTTATTTATTTATTTTAATATGACCGTCGATGTGGTTGCGGTGAAAGTCGGTCATTAAAAAAAAAAAAAAAAGACATTTCAAAGACGGATTCATCTGGTGGGTTTCTGCAGGGGTATGCAAATTC
>CM051013.1:17023654-17068654 GCA_027704905.1 Muraenolepis orangiensis | reverse complement strand
TGTCACAAGGGGATCACCCCGGGGGGTCCGATCATCGCTTCCAGACGATGTGTGCGCTGCTGTTTTTTCCCCAAAAAACACACACAACAATGTGTACGGAATAGAGTATCACCGCCCAGGCTGTCACCGCCGTGCCTCAAGGGGGGGTCAGGGGTCGGGAACACAGCTCGCCAGGAAGAGTGCGAACACACAGCTGCCTGGTGGATTCATGCCGTTGCTATGGCAACAGGGTCGGAGCAGTGACACCTGCACAACACCTCTCTCATCCTAACACAATGTGTGTGTGCAGGTGTGTGTGTGGGTGTGTAGGTGTGTGTACGTGTGTGAAGACAAATCATATGTGTGTCTTTTTAAGCCGGTTGTCAATCAAGTGCATACAAGCCTGGGGAGTGTATAATGCATGGATGTATTGGTATGAAAAGCCTGTATTGATAGATTCAAGACTCTTGGCCCCTGCTGGATTACAAGGTCATTACAAGTCATCAGCATCACCTAATGCTGCTGTAGCTATGACCTTCTAAATCTGGAGGATTGAATCCTCTTTATTGGTCACATTCATGTACACACACAGTGACATTTGTATTAGGAGCAGTGGGCAGCTATTGTATATACAGCTGCCAGGGGAGCAGTGTAGGGGTCTGGTGCCTTGCTCAAGGGCACCTCGGCAGTGCCCAGGAGGCAAACTGGCACCCTTTTCCAAGTACCAGTTCTCACTCTGTACTTGGTCCGTTTCGGGGACTTGAACCGGCGACCCTTCGGTTCCCAAGCCAAGACCCAACAGACTGCTACAACAGCTACTGCCGCCCCACCAACCGGTTAATTAGGGCTCATATTAGAACTAATCTCATCTCAGATCCGGCAGTCCCACAATGTTATAGCAGAACATCTGGTGGGGAGTTTGGTCGGAAACCAAAAAGCTGCAAGGTACGGAGTTACAGCTAGTTTGTTCCTGTTTCGTTAAGCTTTTAGTTCGCAAGTTCGCAAACAAGTAAAACACTCCCTTCGCCCAGATTTGAGCGTATCTGCCATCCGACTTTAAATATAAATCTAAAGATTTGTGAGACGAGTGCATATTAGGGTTAACTCTGTTAGTGAATTAGCAGAAAACTAAAAAGTATGGGAAAATATCAAACAAATTCACATATAAACACACATATAAACGTGTTTTGTTTGTGCTCTGCTGTCTCATTAAATTTTGCATCAAGCTATTTTTCAAAGAAGCGTCTTTTCAAAGTCACAGCGTCCACCTGACTCACCCCCCAACACACACACACACAAACACACACACACACACACACACACACAAACACACACTCCCCCCCCACCCCCCCCACACACACACACACACACACAGTTGCCAAAGCAGTGTTAATAGTTAAGCATTCTTCTCTGTGGACGAATTGCATTTCTACCTGAATTTCAGCTACCGACAAACATCCCTGTGTTTTTTTTATACATCATTGAAAACCCAGTCACATAGCCCAATAAGTTAAAAAATAAAATAAAAGACATAAGACATAACAACACTACTGAATTCATAGGATCCAGGTTGGTGTTTTGTACATTATACTCCTGTGTGCTTACGGTGTGATCAGAGCTCTCCAACACCGCCAGGGGTTAAGGTTGGGGCTGGCCGGTTGCAACACTCTTAGATTGAGCCGTAGCTCACTTTCCCGTCAGTTGCCTCAGCCACATTCACGAATTTCATTAAGGACACTACCAATACGTTAATCACTTCTTTCACTTCTCTTTTTTTTTTTTTTTTACCCCTAGGCTGTTCATGAGTTGGTTTTGACCTCAA
Organism: Muraenolepis orangiensis; assembly: GCA_027704905.1. NCBI lineage: Eukaryota > Metazoa > Chordata > Actinopteri > Gadiformes > Muraenolepididae > Muraenolepis > Muraenolepis orangiensis. The sequence goes on along the minus strand of CM051013.1, from coordinate 17,066,853 downwards.
GCCAAGCTATTGGCTGGTGATATTTCTTCTTTGGTCAGCAATGTCCTGGCTGGCAGGACAGTGTGCTGGGAGCCTGGAGCAACCATGTCAGAGAGAGAGAGAGAGAGAGAGAGAGAGAGAGAGAGAGAGAGAGAGAGAGAGAGAGAGAGAGAGAGAGAGAGAGAGAGAGAGAGAGAGAGAGAGAGAGAGAGGGGGGGGAGAGAGAGAGAGAGAGAGAGAGAGAGAGAGAGAGAGAGAGAGAGGGGGGGGGGGGAGAGGAGGAGGAGGAAAAGACAATGAGAGAGAGAATCATAGGCTCCCAAGAGACAGTGGTGATGGAGGTAGTGATGTGGGTAATGGTGGTGGTGGTGGTGGTGGAGGTGGAGGTAGTGATGTGAATAATGACAGTGGGGGTTGGGTAGTGGCAGTGATGGGGGTAGTTGTAGTGATGGTGGTGGTGGTGGTGGTGGTGGTGGTGGTAGTGGGGAAGTAATGGTGGAGACCGCTGAGTCATTCTCTGCAGTAGCAGCTACGATGGTGTGTGTCTTGGCCCTGCGAGCCCACAAAGAGTTACTCTTCAGTGGGTCACGACAGCTCTCTTCCCTCCCTTGTCCTGTCTGGAGGGCCTAGCCTGGTTACACATCGAGGAGAAGGGGCATGGTCTGTCGTGACATGGATTAGATTGTAGATAGATGTCCCTCGATCTATCTAAATGTCTATCTGTGTTTGGTTGGATCTTTCTTTCTTTCTAGCTATTTATCTTTCTTAGCTCATTCTCCCTCTCCCACTGTCTCTTATATGTCGCTCTACTTGTGCTTTCACTGAAAAGAATATAAAAAGGTAATACATAGCTTTGAACATGTGTGTGCACCCCCCCCCCGCCCTCCTCTCCTCCCACACACACACACACACACACACACACACACACACACACACACACACACACACACACACACACACACACACACAACCTGCTCTTGCACTAAAAAAACTTTCTTTTTCCACCCTGAATCTAAAGGGAGAACGTTTGGTTTCACTTGTTTTGTGTGCAGTCATCCGGTGACCGTGATGGGGGTGGGGGGGGGGGGGGGGGGGGGGGTGTAGGGGGGGGCGGGGGTGGAGGTCGAAACGAGGGATCCAGATTGACCTTGGCGGATATCAATGCGCGCATTAGGGGTTTTAAAGAGACGGGGGCAGTGGGCCTATACTGCTTTCGTGTTATTGTTGTAGTTCGATACTCTAGTCAAATCTGAACACGTTCCCAGGCCGCAGGGTTTTCTCAGGAAGACACCTGAGAAAGACATCACAGCTTAAAGTCCACCGCCGGAGTCAATCATTAGAAATCATTAGAATCATTCAACTCCTATCAGAGAGAATGTCATTTGTATTATGTCTGCGTCCTCACAGCAGAAGACCATGAACTGAGGATCTTTCATATCCCTTCATGATTGAAATATCCTCGGAAATGGATCGAGATTCTAACCATATGGACATAATCACGCCATCTCTAGTATGTGTTCCTTGTATATCCAAGTACAAGTCTGGCAATCCTCAACCGATTCTCACCTTAATATCATGAACGGTAACACAATACAGCCTAGAGAAAAGTACATTTCAAGCAGCTGCAGAGTTAAAACTATGGAGGAGGAGGAGGAGGAGGAGGAAGCAACAGCAGCAGATTCCCACAAAAAAAAAAAAAGCCAAAGCCTTCTCTGCGGTAAAACAATAAAAGACCCACGAATGTGAATACCGGAGATGTCTTTCCCATACGGTTCACCCACTCACACCTGCTTGGAGCGTCGGAAGTAGACCTCTGACAGTGAAGCCGACGCAGAGGAAAAGAAACTGTGTGGAAATCCACCCCTCTGGGATGGACAGGTATGTTGATCCAAAAGAGCCTATTGTGGAACTATGGGCCTTATGGATAGGCCTGGGTAAGGGGAGGGGGAGAGAGAGAGAGAATAACAGAGAGAGAGAGAGAGAGAGAATAACAGAGAGAGAGAGAGAGAGAGAGAGAGAGAGAGAGAGAGAGAGAGAGAGAGAGAGAGAGAGAGGTAGAGCAAGAGGCAGAGAGCGGTAAAGACAGAGCTCCGGCATGCCAGCAAGCTCAACCATGCATCCAAGATTCAAGATTCAAGATGTTTGTATTTGCCATGTGCAATGATGCCTACTCCCCATTCCCTCCCACATTCAGGATTTCAACAACAATACTATGTAATACTAAGCAAGGCAATACTATACTTTAAACAACACTATATACTACCTACTATATACTATACCATATACTATAAACAACACTATATACGACCAACAATATGCTTTACTATATACAGTAGACTATAACAAATTATATAACAATTATATACAATCAAATAAATAAAAATAACAATAATAAAAATTAAAATAACAATAAAGTGACTATAAAAAAAACAGTAAAGTGACTGTAAAAAGAATAATAAAGTCACTGATGGATGGTACATGTATTCACAGGGCGGATGGTGCAAAAAGCTTTTCCGCAAAAAAAAAAGGTGTGCTGTAACACTCGGGTATAGGAGGTGAATCATAAATAGAACATTCTATTTAGTACCGTCTTCTCACCCTTAAAAAAGACTGGGGGGGGAGAGGGGTGACTGAGTGGCATTCAAGTGGTATGTGCTCCATCCATTGTGGAATGCCGGGGGGTTCTATTGTTGTCTATTGTCTACTTTAACACAGGTGGCCCATGGGGACGAGGATCCAACGGCAACACAGATATATATATATATATATATATAAACAGTATACTACCAGGTGAACGAGGAGCAGGTGGAGAGGAGAAAATAACCCACACCTGTCATACCTTTTTCTGTTTTCATATGGCCGTCTCCTGAATGTAATTGGCGGTATGCTTTCTGGAGCAGCAAGGTTAAAACCACATGTTCCCATAACCTCTTCTAGAGAGGAGGGAGATTTATATGGGGCCGGATGCGGTTCTTCACCACGCTGTGACAGCCCCCGGGCCGCTGTGTTTGAAGTCAGCTGGAGAGAGCTTAACTAAGGTCTACAGCGGGTCGCCCCTGTGTATTCACGGGAGGTCGCTCTGTAAAGTGGCGGTTGTCAGAGATTTGGAAGTCAGGTCAGAGTTTTGGACGTTGTCAGTAAAAGGTATAAATGCCATTTGCCAAACTGTGGGTCAAGGTGAATAATACCCATGCTATAGTGATTTTTTTGCTCCCTCTGTCAGAACTACAAGATGCACAGATTGAAAAACTCTCTTACCGACAATGCACCACTACAATGACCGAGTTGATATAAATCGTATCAGGCTAAATCATTATCACCTCAATCAGCAGAAACAAGAAATGTATTGAAATCATACATTGCATACAGCTGCTTCAAAGAGACTGGCCAATATACAGTAAACAGCACAGAAATATAAATCCTTTCTCAGTACTGAAACAACTACTGCTGTGAGTGTGTGTGTGGTTGGTGGCTGGTTTAAGCTGCCTCACCAGGCCTGAGTCAGGCTGATTAGACTCTAGGGCTGGGTGAGGCTGCACGCCTGTGATGCATCAGGGCCCACAAGGCCCACAGATTACACCAGTCATCACCATACACACACACACACACACACACACACACACACACAAGGAGAGCCCTGACACCGGCAGCAACTGTACACTTGAGTGGTTGGTGCAGCATGCGACCTGTGTCTTGGTTGTCGGAGGAGCCCAGAAAAGCTACTGCGTCTTTCGGGAGTCTATGGCTACATCTACACAAAAAAAAAGTAATAAAATCAAAACCAAAAAGTTAAACTTAAAACCAAATTGACCCTCAAAATACAAACCCCTTTCACATGCAAGGGAGTGTCTGAGGGATTTGCAGATGAGAAGAGAGGAGCTGAGAGGGGCTGGAAGATATACGGACGTCTACCGCATGAAAGCAACTGAATTCCCCTGGAGAGAGAGGGGAGGGAGGGGAGGGAGGGGAGAGAGGGGAGAGGGAGGCAGCCAGGAGCGGCTTCATCTCATTCATTAGTCATGAGCTGTAGGGTGGGCCAGGGTGTTGTGCAGAGTGTGTATGTATCTAGGAAGACACCCACATGCGTGCACACAGTGTGTTTGTGTGTGTGTGTGTGTGTGTGTGTGTGTGTGTGTCTGTGTGTGGGCGTGCTGGCATGCAGGAGGCATGCCAGCACGCCTCTCCTTCCTCCTCCCGCTCTCCCTTCTCCCTCCCTGGCATCTCCCTCCCCACCTTGTTCAGCAAAGCTGACTCATTGGATAGGGGGGAGGCGAGGCTTGCCTCTCTCTCTCTCTCTCTCTCTCTCTCTCTCTCTCTCTGTGCCTCTATCTCACCCTCTCTCTGAACCTTTCACACTCTTTCATCCTCTCTCACCCTTTGGCACTCTCCATCACCCTCTCTCACTCACTCTCTGCCCATTTCCCCTTCTTTCTCTCTTAGTCGTAGTATACGTATACGTTCCGCTTGCGAGTTGTTTTCATTATTCCATTATTTGAATAATAATCAGTAGTGCGCCTAGTCTCTATTCTGGTGGTTAGTAACACCTCCATTGTGGCGGGCACCAGGGGTGTGAGTTTGCTTCCAGCGTGTAAGAGGAACAGAAGAAGAGGTGAGCAGTGACTACTTCTTCGGTTCCACACAGTGGAAACGGGGGGACCTGTGGGGGGACCTGTCACTAAGGACATCCGCGGTCTCAGGGCATTAAATATGGATGTGTTTTTTTTTTTTACCAACCGCCTCACCCCAAGCACAGCTCAAGAGACCTGACCGATTCTCCCGATTCTATTCGGGCCTCCGTGAGAGAGACGCGTGAAAGATTTTAGAAAAAAAACCACTATTTTTGTCAGGCTACCGTTTTGTCCTGTTAAATGTCAACGTCGCCATTCGCTGTGAATCTGTGTGTTTTATTTTTGCTTCCGTGGTTCATTTGATCGTTGACGCGGATCTCTCGGAAAAGGTCACATCAGAGACAGGCCGACCAGAGGCTCACCAATAAACAACCACAAGTCCTTGTAGTTCACACGGCACGATTAAAGAACGTGGCTTTAGGAACCACGATAAGTGGCCTGGAAAGATGACGTTGGGCCACTTGATTAGAATTAAGCTAACTTGATTGTTTGCCACATGATATGATGATGTTATCAAGGAGCACGAAGGGAGTAGGAAGACATCTCGCTAGAGCTGCTGCTCTGGTCCTCGACATGCGCCGGGTCGCACCATGTGACACCCCAGCCCTCCCAGCGCCGCTCGTCTGTTCTGTGTCACAGCAGATAAACACAGCGTACCGACTAGTGTGTGTGTGTGTGTGTGTGTGTGTGTGTGTGTGTGCTAACTGCGCCTCCCCTGCCAGCTTGCAGTGTCACCATAACAGCAGTAATGTACCGGGCGCTTTCGTGCTGTGCTCCTTCACAGCTTTTACTGCCATTTTGTTTGGCTGATGGATACAAGATGGCCTCTGACCTCCTATGTCGTCGTAAAAAAACAGCTAAAAAACCATTGAGGTGGTATTTGATTGAATATCGCTCGTGGAATGAATATAAAACAAACAAAACTCGAAGCAGCCTCGGACCTGTGCTGTCAAAATGGGCCTCAGATTCACACACAGAGCTAAACCGCCGCTGTGGGGATTCTGAACATGTGATCACCAAAAGACAGTGGACTGGGTATTTTCGAGGCGGTTCTGCGACAGAATTACAATCAAGAACCCACTGAACAGCTGGTGTGTTCTTCCCGGGACTGACTCTCCTCTCTAAACCGCCGGGGTACTAATGCATCTGTGGAAGTGTACGAGCATGGGAACAGATAACAGATAGTCATCATTATCAGCAAGTAAAACATGGCACCCCCCCCCCCCCCCCCCCGTTCCAGACGTGAAGACTCCATCGCAGTACATAAAACATCTGTCTCAATTCACCAGCCGGTAGCCAGCGGCCCTCGGGAATGGTGGCCATTTAAAGTTATACATTTATTTTCCGTTTACGGCATGGTGGCCACAGTGGATAGCTCTGGGTTGGAGGCCTTGGGTCCTGTGTGTGTGTGTGTGTGTGTGTGTGTGTGTGTGTACACTAAAATAATGAATGAGTTAAGTGACATATCTATAGGAGGTTGGTGATGGGGTGGTACACAACACCGGTAGTATCTCTACCAGTATCTCTACTGATTAAATAGTGAGATTCATCGCACTTTTGCACGTTTGACTACTGGGCCGTTCCTACGGAGCCCTATTGCATGGGAACCGCACCACCCAATAAAAGCACAATTGAATCAAAACAAAGTAGGGGAGGGTAAGGCAATAATTGATGAGCAGCTCTTAGCCGTCCTCTCGGAGCCTGTGTGTGGAGGTTGAGTGTTTCTCAGTGTCTGCATGGGTTTTTTTCACTGATATCTTGCTAACACGAATTGTGTATGCCCCGGGTTTAGCTGTATCCAAAAAAAAAAAAATCAAGGCATGTAGGATTCTTTGCAAGAAAAAGATTGTTCAGAATCCGCTGTCTTTGGTTGCTATTTGACGTGGCATTGTTGCATAGAAGGGTTTTCAGATAAACATCTACAATTATACATCACCAAATAGGGCAGCCGTCGTTGGGGACTTGGCTTGGGAACCGGAGAGTCGCCAGTTCAAGTCCCTGTCGAGACCTGTGCTTTTGAGCAAGGCACCAGACTGGTCCTATAAAATAGCTGCCCACTGCTCTTAATACTAGAATGGGTTGAATGCAGATAAACAAATGTCAGTGTGTGTGTGTGTGCATGTATGTGATCAATAAAGAGGATTCAATCCTCCAGATTTAGATTTTAAATCCTAGAGCAGCAGCAGCAGCAGCAGTCTGTCCAACCCTTCTGTATTATGACAGTACTATATGTACAGTACAGTCATTGGTTTCAGATCTTACGTCATTATTTTAGGAATTTTGTCGAGGAACATTCCAGAAGCGGCGGTGAAGAGACACACAAGACAAAACCCATCACGTCACTGTTTAAACGTTTTAATGGTTCGGGTGGTATAGGATTTGGAAGCATTAACGCAAGACGATCATCAGCAGCCTTACAGAACCAACGAATGAATGGCAACGCAGAATAAAGACGAAAAACGAAACGAAAACACAGAGGCAACATATATGAATGCATGGACACATCTATCACAGTCAGACGATACACAATTCTAGTTAAAACCAGCATGCTGAAAACCTAGAAGATATAAAGCACGCACGCACACACGCACACACACACACACACACACACTCGCGCAGTCACACATGCACACGTAGGAAAAGAGGCCGTGAGAGAAGATAGATAGAACAGTAAGACACCTTTAACTTGGAAAAAGAACACAAAAGGAATATGCATAGGCAAATAAAATAAAAATAAAAATACTAAAACAGAGGTAAACGTAAAAAAAAAAAAAGAAGACATTTCTTTGCCGCCAGCCTTACCGATTTGCCGGCCGCGCGGTACATTGCAATGATTTCAGAGGACATTCAAATATTAAAAGTTTGAGTTTTAAGTTATTGCCGAGAGGGTTAACAATGGATAACGTCTATCCATACAAAAATGACCGTTGTTACGCAAAAGTTTTTAAAAAGGAGCCAATAGCGTCCACGAATCGTCCAGAATGTAACAAGCGATGGTCACTGCGGTGCGGATCCACTTCGTTAGAAGACATTAGCAGACATGCTTGGCTTCAAAACACATTAAGTTACAATTACTTAAGTTATACATGTTAACAAAGCATACTTAAAAACACATTCAATAAATGGAGCATGTCACTAGGAGAGAAAATAAAAATAACAAGGCAAACTCTTGAATAAAAACCAAAAGTAAAACAGTCACACTAAACCCCGGTCGACTCGATTAGTACAGAGCAAAAACGGGGTTGTTTTTAGTTGTTGTGTGATTTGAGCTAGGACATTTACACCGATCACGTCATAAAAATACTGTATTTTTTCCATTACAAAGTTGTTTGCACTGAAAACAAAAAAAACGCTCTGCGTGACATCAAATACACTGGTTCAGGTATATATATACTGGGTTACACCGCGGACTCATCCCCGGGTGACCAGCCAGAGACAGCGTAATGCTTCTCTTTATTTAAAATGATGTTTAGCCGTCAGTTAAGCCGACCGTATCCCAAATGTTAAGTGTGATCTACGGCGGGGGGTATTATAGACCGCCGTTCTGTCCGCGATGCCGTCGAGGAATGGGGGGAGTGATTACATAATAAGTCATAAATTACAGCTACGGCCGCAACCTTATCTTACAGATTAACAGCTCGGCACCGTCGACGCCCAACTGTATAATTCCCTAAAGTCTGTACAATTAGAAACTCAACTAAAAGTCGTCGCTTTTCACAATTCAACTCAAACATTGTGTGTGTGCGCTCAGGTAGAGACTGTGTTGTACACCTGTGTGTAATAGGAGGATAGTGTTTGTGTGTGTGTTGTTTTTTTGAATCTCGTCTTTGTGAATAATGACGTTTAATGCTTGGCCTTTGAGGTGAAGCAGAGTTGGCGCTCCCAACAGGAGGACTAAAAAACTAAAACAAAAAACAGCAGAAGGACAACTGGTTTGATGAGGGGTGGGGGGGGGGGGGGCAATTCAGATGCATAAAGTGAACAGAAACAAAAATTAAAACAACTTCCCCTATATGGTCATCGATTGTGGCTTGGCCATGGTAAACGATTTAACCGCCCCGCCGCTCTGGTGACTCCAGAGCGCAGGTCATGTCACATGTTTTAAAATACGATCAGCCAGAACAAAACAAAAAAATGCAATATATATTAAAAGGACAAATAAAATAAAAAAAAACGCTAAAACCCAAAAGAAAACAACTTCTATTCATTCACACAAAATGACATTTTTCATGGACTGCTCCGAGACTCAAACCCCCCCCAAAAGAAAATATCAGATGTTGTTTAACAATGAGGAGCAGGGTAAAGGAAAAGGCTATGTGGGGAAGAGAACCAACAACCTCTCTCCGGGGGGTGGGGGGGGGGGGTCATCTCTTCATCCGCCATCTCCGGGGCTCTCCCATCCTTTTAAGCAGTGTGTTGGGTGGCAGGGGGGGGGTGTCTGTGACGGAGGTGGTGGCGATGCTGGAGGTTTCATTTTTTGGGGGGGGGGGGGGGGGGGGGGGTCACCAGCCCAGGGTCACTGCCGCCGGTCCTCCGCCTCTGAGCGGGAGAACGCCATCACCACGTCCTCTGCACCTGGAGTGGGAGGAGGAGGAGGAGGGAGAGAGAGAGAGGGGGAAGAAACGCAGGGATGTTAGACACCAGGCACCCATGGGTCCTCGACCGAACAGAAAAAACAAACGCGAGAAAGAAGACATAAATACACCGAGACGGAGGACCTCAATCCTTTCTTCCCGTTTGAGAGTGGGAGGTTGTTTTGACCAAAAAAAAGGAATGAAAAAAGTTATTATTGACTTGGTGTCCCCCTTTGAGAATGGATGGGTGGTGGTGGCTGGGTTGTTCGCAAAAATTAGTCACACTTCACATCACAGAGCGTCTGAGGCTGAAGGTTGAATGGGCCATAACACGTTACTGTGTGTGTGTGTGTGTGTGTGTGTGTGTGTGTGTGTGTCACAATCGACTACAGCAGATGGGCGGTCCCCCTCCGTCTGCCAGACGAAGCTCTGCTATTGGCTGAGGTTTCTGTGCTACGCAGTGCGGCCCCTGGGCGCTTCCTCTTCCTCGGCACATTCAAAAAGGCCCGGTCGTCCTGCCATGCTGAACATTGGCCCGGCGCCAACTTCCATTTGTACCGGCAATTTAATAAAAAAACGCCCTTAATGAAGCCATGCGACACGCCAAGGAGAAAAGACGTTTGTTCACGTTATGACAAACAGGATGTATGCGATATCTGCCGTGATTACGACAACAACATGGGTTTGATCAACCTAGTGCAAACGGAAGCCAGCCGTAAACCTCACTCACCAACACCTAAAAAATATGTTCTAGCGATGAAGCTAGAGCCCATGGGTTTTAGCATCCCTTTGTTAGAGCGTCTTTCCCCCCCTCGGCCAATCTACGCAGTCACGGCTCTTCTCCGTCTTGGGACCAAAGTGGTGAAATTAACTCCCTAGGGATGTCAGGACTGCAGAGTCACTGCCCATCTTCCGCCGCAGGCTGAAAACCCACCTCCTCAGGAAACACAACCCAGATCCTTCCACCTAGCGCGTCCTCTTATCTCTTTTGACTAGCGTACTAGCGTCTTACTAAGTAGATGGTTTGCTTGTTAGTTAGATATTGTTCTATTGTTTGCCAACTTATTGTACTTTTTACCTGAGCACTGGTTCAGTTCTCGGAGACTTGTTAGGAAGGAAATGTACTTATGACGAGTTGTTCTCTTAAGGCCCTGTCACACCTTGACGATTTAGCCAGCGCATGCCAACGTATCAAAATGTCATCACCCACACCCTCAGATGGAGAAGATGCAGGATTTGTGGTGTAAATCAAGAAAATGCATGTGTATTTCATATAAATAATACATATATTTTGGGTCAATTTCGAAGTGTGCATTCATGTGTTAAAAGTGTTCCCATGTACCCCACCCTTTAGATAATAAGAGTGTTGGCACAGGTGTATTTGCTCAGTAGTTAAGAAAGTGTTCACAAAACGCAGTTGGAGGCCGCAGAGAAGTGCATTGGAGAATAGATCACAGAATGACTCTGGGGGCCGGATGGGGCCGGAGGAAGGAAGAAGCCGCCGCCGATGACCGGGCTCAGAAGTGGATCGTTGATGGGGGTTGGTCGCCCTGCCACACAGACATTGGGAGCCGGATAGATAACGATCGGTCTGGTGGAAGAATACTGGACAGGACGACGAGAAGGACCAAGCGACGACCAGGCGGAGTTTGAAGGGGATAAGTATGTGTTTGTAGCGGAGAAGCGGGAGACTTTCGGGTGAACTACTGTCAGGCAGTTAACTGGTCTGTCGGGTGGAGATCTCGGGCTCCCTGTCCCATGGAATACTGTATTAAATTGTATTGTATCTCAGCAGTTTTTTAGTAAATCTTTTATAAATCTAAATTCTCTTTTGATTAGTTATGCACTTCTCCATTTCCCCGGTTGGAGCACAGTTAATATGTGTATCTGAGGATCAGACGATTAGTGCAATGATCTGAACACGACAGTTCCAACCACATTTTCCAATTTCAAATTTCCCTAAACGCTGCCAATATGCCATTATACGGTAGCTGTAAGTTAGAAACACGTTCAGTAAGTTCTGTGCATGCTCAAAATTTGCCGTACTACGATATACCAGCGTGCTTCAGCGTGCTCTTAACTTATACAAAACTTACCCATAACTTATTCGACGTATGCCAGCGTTTGAGAAATTTTGATACGTCGGGCATACGCTGGCTAAATCGTCAAGGTGTGACAGCGCCTTTACCTACCTTTGTGGAACGCACTATTTTAAGTCACTTTTGACAGAAGCGTCTGCTAAATGGCTTTTATTTAATGTAATGTCTACCTCTAATGCCGGGGGCCGTGAGTTCGAACCCAGCGCAGGACACTCACTGTTACACTCGCATCGGTCCGTTGTCTGTCCGGAAGACACACACGGGACTATAAAAAAAGTCATCATCACCGCAAAATAAAGAGTTAGAAGAAAGCTTCCGAAACTCATGCAACCTTTGCACCTTTACGGAAGGCACGCTGCCTTATTGACGCCTCAAGACTACATGGAGCTGACTATATATCCCAGGAAAAGGGCCGGGCGAGTTGGCGAGAGGTTTAAAGGCTCGCCCTGGGTTGACAAAGCTGGAGGAGGCGAGATAAGACATTGCAGCAGAAGTGGCCCTGGCAGCTCCCTGCCCCGTGCCGATAATGCGTCCGAACTGCAGCGTGCCGCCATTTAATCCACATCACCGGCGAGAGAGACGCCGGGAACCCGCAGGGGCGCTGGGGGGGGGGGAGCCAATACTGGATTATTTAGCGGACAATAACACAGATACGGTGAGGGGAGGTTGTCGACGGGAAGGCGAATTATTGACGCCATAAAGCGCAGTGTGTTCCGGCACCGCCGGGCCCTACAGCCTGCCTCCACAATGTTAATGAGGTCAAAGCGGTGATTGTAAAATTAAGCGGTTCCGGGAGTCAGGAGGACAGACGAGAGACGGGCGATGCGTTCTGACACCGGGCCTCCTGGTCCACATCCATCATCCTTTGTTTCTTTTTTTGCCGCCAACTTGGACTTGCCGAGGTGGGCACTGAGAGCACTACCGCCCCTGAAAACAGGACCAAATCCGTCTAGAGATAATGACAGCGCAGTGCTAAAGTGCTCTGGCAGGCGTCCCCACCATCTCTAGCGTTGACCTACACAATTAAGCTACTTTTTTTTTTGTTGATGAATCCTCCCAAATGGCGTGACAGGAATGCAATCCAAGCAAATGGTGCTCCGTAACCGCTCCCAAATGAGAGATGGCGGCACTTTAACACTGAACAAGCTAAAAATATATATTGTTTTGGGTCGTCACGTCTGGCAGCCTGAGAAATACACCAATCCAATAGGGGGGGGGGGGGGGGGGTGAGGGAGGGAGGGGGTGTGTAAACAATGCAAATTGGTATGGACCATTCCAGGAGGGCCAACGCTCGAATGGCTGCCAGGCAATTAATTTCCGACAGCCCTTTTTAACTATGGTCAGTGGAAAAGAGCAGGCAACAACAACAACAAAAATGCCCCATCTTCACTTCCAACAAAAAGCGGCAACATTTTCAAGGGGAGGGAGAATAGCAGGACGTGTGTGAAGATGTGTTCCAGGTTCCGTGGCTAAAACAAGCCTCTGCGCTAAACTCAGAACTAGGCTGCTTGTTGTTGATGTAATTAACAGCGGAGTAGGGGGGGGGGGGGGGGGAGAGAAAAAGTAGGCCATAGACTGAGCCTCTTTTTTTCCCCCCCTCGCTCGCATCCCGACACTGGGGGCCCGTCCTTGTCAGACGGGCCCCCAGCCTCCAAACGAGGTGATAACGAGTGGGATCTGTGGAGGCGGACCCTGTAACGGTTCACACAAGTAATACCTCCTTTTAATGTGGAATAGCGTTGGTCTTTTATGCACACGGCCCAGAGAGAGAGCGAGAGAGAGAGACCGAGTCGACGAATGGGCCGTCAATATTGTTCTTTTGTGTACAGTATTGTTATTGTAGTGTTTTTTTTTGAATATATAGTAAAGTATATAGTATAGTGTTGTTTAAACTATAGTATATTGTGCTGTCTTAAGTATATAGTATAGCATTTCATAGTCAGTATATAGTGTGGTTTATCGAATAGTATTGTTATAGTATAGTATTGTATAGTTTAGTGCAGTATTGTTGTAGGAAATTCCTACTGCAGGGGGGAATGGGGAGTAAGCATCCCATTGTACATCCTGAATCTTGAAAAAGATAAGACGTTTGTTGTGACATCACAGCAGACAGCCGTTCTTCTGGCAGCGGTCCGTCACGTTGCCGCCACAACACAAAAGACGGTTGCGGCGTGTTGGAGATTCACAATGCCAATGAGTGATCAAGGTGATAGCCGAGCACAATCGCAAGCAAGCGAACCGGTGTGCCGTTAACAATGAGTGAGAACGGGTCTGACACTCCAGGCGTTGTTCATCAAGGAGCAGACACGGGTGAGCCAATGAGGTCCATGATAACGACTGTAACATAATAAAAATAATAGCACTATCCATTCACTATCTATATTAATATCTATTATATACAAGAGGGAAGGTGATGGGGACTCAGGAGGCAGGGCAAATCACTCCCAACACATTGATTTTCTGGACTAAAGCTGCTTATTAAATCAATTTGTCCTCACCGAGACTTGTGTTGCAGTGTATGGCCCAGATATACAGTATGTATACGCACCCCACACACACACACACACACACACACACACACACACACACACACACACACACACACACACACACACACACACACACACACACACACACACACACACACACACACACACACACACACACACACACACACACACACACACACACACACACACACACACACACACACACACACACACACACAGAGAGAGAGAAACGTTGGGCGTGTTGCCTAGCAACGTGACAAAATATAAATGCATCCGTCAGTGGTGGAGGTGCCACAGTCAACGCACACAAGCGTGTTCCCGAACTAATCGTGTTCCCGAACTAAGCGCTACCTCTCTGACCACTCAGTGACCTCAGTGTCCGTCTCGCCTCCCCATGTTCTCACCACGCTGAGCTCAAATCAAAGTTGGTTGGACACAAAACGTTCCTGATCGCTTCACTCATGAATGACAAAGGCTCCCGTTGTTATGAAGGTACGATAAAACCAAATGAGAACAGAAGAAGAAGAAGATTTTAAACGCCCTGTTAATCCACCGTCTCAGGAAAACCCATGTTCACACCTTCATATTTTGTTATTCTCTCCGATATCCCGCTATATTCTCTGGGGGTCGCCGAATCGACGTGCCAGCGCTATCCACTGAGACCCGCCGCTCATGGCGCAAACAAAACCACGGCTGCATATAGACGACGGCTGGAGGGCAGCCCACGGCAAAGAGGGGATACTACTCACGGTCGTCCAATGAGACAGCAGGGTGTAACAAACACACACACCATTGCTTTAAGGTAAGTGGCTGGGGTCATGACCTGTGGCTGCTGTGCGGTGTAAATGCACAAGTGTTAATCAGAGCCGAGGCATCAGAGGTCGACTGACACATGGAGATAAATACCAAAACCCCCCCCCCCCCCCCCCCACACACACAAACATCTTTGGCAACAGTGTGTAGCTGCTGTGATGCGCTAACCTCTTCTATAAACATCAAAAGGTTTGTCACATGCCCGCTTTGTTCAAACTGACTACAACAGCCACCATCAGCATAAGCCAGTTGCCACAGCTCCGATGCAAAAGTAAGCAGAGGGGACTTGAACCCACGGCGTAGTGTTCGGCGCGGTTTTAAAGTGCAGCGCGAAAACGGGTAAAAGAAATTCAAAAAAGGATCAATATCTCTTTGTTCAAACAAACCTCCAAGCGTTAAATTTGAATCAATGAAAAGCCTTTATAACCTAAAACTGGAACGTGGCCGCTTATTATTTCCCCTATGAACCGCAGAGAGAAAACACTTTGAGAACATGTTGACGGCTCTTCATTGCCAACAGATTCTCACATTTTTGTACAAAACGTTTTCTTTGGTTTTGAGATTTCGAGCGGGGGGGGGGGGGGGGGGGGTTCAGACACAAGAGATTCTATATCGCCCCCCACTGTGAGTGTGAGTCACAACGTTCCGGTTATCAATATAACAAATGAAAACTCGTACAGTAGTTGTACAAACACTTGATTGTACACTTAAAAGGCGCCAAAATACGGTAGAAGACGGAGGCGGATCCTAGTGTTACGAGGAGGCTCAAACTCAAAAGGTCGGCACATACTCAAATATATGTTGCCGTACGATTTCAGACCCTTTGCCATCCTTGAAGCAGGCCGTGACGAGGCGGAGGTAACGGTCTGCAACCCCTCTAGTCTCGACTCCGGTACGACACACAGAGCTTCTGGTAGGAAGCGCGAGGTTTAAGGATAGCGCGGTGTGGAAGGATTGTTGAACAGACAAAGGAAAACAAGACCGGGGTATTGATTCGCCAGGAGAGAAGGTGATGTTTCTAAAAGGAGGTAGAGGACGAGACCAGGGGTTGGGCCGGGGGGTGGGCTGGATATTCGCACCCTGACTGGGGGGTAATTACCGCGCCGGCTTGCCCTGGGGCCCATGGGTAATGAGGCCCTGCCTCCTCTACAGGCACGGTGTGCATTGCCACAGCGCCACAATCCCCGCCCCCGCCCACTGGAACGGAGGTGGTTTCCACGGCAACCGCTCTCCTCTCTCTCCATCCCTTTCTCTCTCTCTCTCTGTCTGTCTGTGCTGGCACGCCCAGCCTACGCTCTTCTGGGAGGAGTCAGGTCTCTGCGTTCCGCACAGTCAGGGTGCTGCTGGCGTTGTGTGTGCGGAGTGAACATGAATCCAAACACAAAGTGGTGGTATGAACGAGAGAGTGGCTATAGGGGAAACATGTTCTGCAATTCAATGCTTGTTGTTGTATACCGAATATTTTGGATATCTGTATTGGTACCTAGTAAGAATAAAGAAACTGTCTGGAAGCCAAGCAATATTCCTATTAATTGAGCCTTGATCAGATAATCAGCCGCGATTTATGTCAACATTGCACCCGCAGACTCTGTGCTTGCTTGTCCACCATTCCCAGTTTCCCCTCCCCATCCCCGACCATTGGGACCCAGTTTTTCTTTGAGATGTTCACAGCAAGCAAAACACAACAAGAGTGGAAAGAACCCGCTCGTCTTTCACGGCCCGTCTCCTCCGAGGCTTGCCAACAACCGCATCACCATGCGAAAACTCACATTAGCTTGTATGCAAATCAGTCAATTAAACCAGTGCAAAATGCAAATCACTGACACTGGTAGACGAGAGAGAGAGCGAGAGCGAGAGCGAGAGAGATGAGATGAGATGGGAGTTTGGCGTATTTATTTTGGATGAACAAGTACACCGACAGGGTCCGACAGTTTTGCAGGGAGTGATGCAGGGTTTGGCCACGGAACGCCGGCGATAACAACATGGGGCTTCATTCTTACCGTGGCGGGTAACGAGTTGCCACGAAACGACACCGTCACTGTTGACACCGTGTATAACATCCTGATCCCACCTGCCCTCCGGGAACGACCGCGGCCCCAAGTGGTTGTCTGCCCCATATATATATACGTGCGCGCGCGTGTGCGTGTAGCACTCCTGCAGGCGCTGCACTCTGCGATCGATGAGTCTGACAAGCCACGCTATGTCTATGCAGGCGGAAGACCTTCACACAACACTAGGAGGTAGGGGAGAGAGAGAGAGAGAGAGAGAGAGAGAGAGAGAGAGAGAGAGAGAGAGAGAGAGAGAGAGAGAGAGAGTGTCCCTGAATCAGCATGTTCCTAAATCCTTGGATGTTTTTTTTTTTAATACACTGCTGTCCCTTTTTTACAGGCTGGACTTGAGTGACCAAAGGGCGTTCTGTTACAAGGTAATGCATGGAGGGGGGGGGGGGGAAGAGAGAGAGAGGAGAGAGAGGAGAGAGAGAGAGAGAGAGAGAGAGAGAGAGAGAGAGAGAGAGAGGAGAGAGAGAGGAGAGAGAGAGAGAGAGAGAGAGAGAGAGAGAGAGAGAGAGAGAGAGGAGAGAGAGAGAGAGAGAGAGAGAGAGGAGGAGAAGAAGAGCGAGATAGAGCTGGAGAGAGAGAGAGAGGAGTTCTCAGAGGGGAGAAAGAACGACATAACACTAAAATAACACTTATCCACTTGCTCACGTTAACGTCGATTACCTTTGGGGGCTTTAAATAGATCCGGGAGAATATTTGTATTGTTTCCGTGAGTGTGACAGGCATGTGTGTGGGTGTCTTAACTTGCCCTGCAGCTCAAAGCAGCAAGCAGGGCTTGGGGAAGCTTGCTTACACAGTAGCTGGATTGGTGGTCTCGCGCCACAGTGATCCACCCGACCAAGAAGTAATGTGACCAATACGGACAGACAGGCGACCTCTATCTGAAAAGTCATGCGGCTTCTGCCGGCTGCGGTGTAATGCGGTATAGCTGTGCGCACACGCACACACACACACACACACACACTCCTTTTGTAGCAGGAGAGTCTGGACTGGAGACTAAAATAAACAAGAGGAGGATAGGGAATCTCATTAGCATCCTTCATTTTAATGCAGCATCAAAACAAAGCGTGATGGTGAGGAGAAGTAAAATACATATAAAAAAAACAAAAAAAAAACATCTCGTACCACCAGACCCGAAATAAGTATTTTTTCCTCGCCTGTATGAACAGCATTCGAATCAGGTCTCCGCTTAATTCAATACCAGGGCATGTTTAGCTCTTCCGTGTTGCCGTGTGCTGCTGCTTATCTTTCCCAAAATGTTGCAGTCAGCCATCGGTCAGAAACGACTAATTCAATTTTGCCGCAACACAAAAATGGAATAACTATTTATGGACCGATCTCACAAACACCCACACCCACCCACACCCACCCCCCTCCGGTTTCAGTACATTCGGATACCATCTCACTACTACACGTTGTCGTCCAGCCGTGACCCCGGTGTGCCACCGCCCAGCCTTTGACACAAGGTCCAATATTATACCTTATGAGATTAAATCACCACCGTCACCCACCCCCACCACCACCTTCAGGACAACACGCTGATTGCTAATCATTTAAATAAGAGGCTTCAGAGGAGATGGTGAGTTGCCAACCGTCACTTAATGCGTCAATCTATTCCTGTGATGTTTAATGCATGGGAGGGCGGGGGGGGAGGGGCCTGCGCACCTTCTGACGACTCACCGGTGTCCATAATTAATGACGCTCTTTCCACAGCGGGCGGCGTATTCACACAGAGGTGTGTGTGTGTGTGTGTGTTTTGGGAAGGGGGAGGGGGCGTTCTATTTTGGTGCTCCTTTGCCCGTGGCTACGGGAGGGGAGAAGGGACATAGGGTGGGATATAGTCTTTTAGGTAAAAACTGCATAAAGATTACCTATGGTCAATTTCAAATTCACAGCGAAGTAGTGGTGAGTAGGCGCAGTAGTAATGCGATATTTCTAGTCCGGTGTCCCTGGCTTCGTTCCAAAATAGGACATCTCAGCCTGCTTTGTTAACGGGGCGATCAACGATTGCGACCCAAAGACTACCACCCTTCTCTTGTACAAGGAGAAATATCCTGTGGATTTATAAAAGGGAGGACAAAGACAGAACGCCATTTACTTTGCCACCGACTGCCCGGTATAACCATCAAACTAATCCCCACCCCTCATTCTGTGACACGGGCCGGTAGATGAGATCGGCGTGGGTTAAACAACCTAATAACCACGGGCAAACAAAAGCATCATTCACATTTTAAAGGGACAGAAAGTATTGTCACATACAGTATCAAAATATATACGGACCAGCTGCTTCCCCCGCCGAGGGGGGGGGGATTGCAGACTAAGAAAAGATGGCTTCTACCTGAGTCCCAGGTGGGTCACAGAGGTTGCAGAGGCTTCAAAACAAGGGCATGCGTTGGATTAAGCCTGGAAGGCAGCCCATAAAAGAGAAAGTAGCTCATGTCCTCTGTATAATTTGCTGCCGTTTCCTTGGGTACTCTAGCAGCTCACCGTCTTTATGAATCTAGCGCCCTCTTGTGGCCGAAGTATGAGCCAGCTTAAAAAATAAATGCAAGTACCAAGAGAACATCTTGAGCACACTCTAGTGTCCAACTTCCGCACCTGCATTTCACAAACACGGCTCATGCATGCGGAATAGGAATAGGTCGTGACTGCGTCGGAAGTTGCTGCTTGCGTCATACCCCTTAAATCAGTCACACCCCGTCGTCATACATGGCCACGGACATGCCGTGACGTCATGGGACTTCATGCCGGTCACAGTTAGACAAAGGACTGCCATTTGTTCTGAGGCGACCGAAGACAAAAATAGTTGCTCCATCATCACAACTGACTAAGCTGAGGGCGAGGCGGTCTGCTCATGACCCATGGCACCGTTTCACAATAATCAAATAAAGTTATTGTGAAACCTATTTGTAGTTGTTTATTTTGTCATTATTGTATTTTTACAATACATTATTACATTATTGTACCCTTCGTCTTTGTTTACTTTTTGTGTCGTACAATGTTGGAAGGTTTCCTCGTCACTCCGTTAGATAGCTAAAATACAAATACCAATCGGACGTTGTAAAACACACTGCTGCACTTTGAATAATCTCACCAGCGCTGTACTTTCACTATTGTGATGAGTTGTGAAATGACAGATTACTTTACATCCCATTTGTTTCAAGTCCAAATAATTGTATTATCAATTAAATGTATGCAGTATAACATGGTCTCTGTACATTGAAATTCCTATGAAATGCCAAAGGTCCTCTACATAAGAAATGTAACTAAAGAAACATTGATAGGTAGCATTAACATATCAAAAATGTTAATAGCAAAAGACTAAAGTGGCAAAGTATGGTATAATCCACAAAGCACGACCTTTCCTCACATTTTCAAACCTTTTCCTTGACGCCATGCTGCGAATACGTACAAAAACAACATTTGACAGATTCTGCTCGGTGTGTGCGTGGTTCAACCCCATTATTCACAGCAATAGCGGTTTGTCTCTTGTTGTGTGGGTGTCCTCTTACCCTGGTCTATATTGTGCTGAGGTAGTTGGCTCATCTGGCTATGGACCACGCCTGCATAATTCCGGAGAAAAGCCTCTTCGCTGGGTGTGAGCTGCGAGACATAAGGAAGACACGTGACGAGATGAGGTCAACCACCATGGCACTGGTAACATATTGACCATGCTCTCAACTCAAGATACCCAAGCCGTCGTATTCCACATGACAGTGTATGCCATGTCAATTATTGAAAAAGGTCATACTAGTATGAGTTAAGTTTGACTTTTGGTTTGTCTGATTTTGAAATGTGACCTCAGAGCAACAAAGATCACTCACTACCTGTGAGGACTTTATGAAAGCTACTTCATACTTTTACTTTGACCCTACTGGCATTGCAAGTGCACCAGTGTCCCGTGCAAGTGCACCGTCCCCATGCAAATAATAGATAGAACTGTATTTGTGGGGTGAGCAATGGCTACAAGGCGTGTTATCTGCTTCCACAGCCACCTGCTGTGTTTACTTTACACTCATAGATGACCCTATCATCCCGACATATTCAAGTTGGATCTGGAACCTCGCCGATATGACTCATCGGCAGCTGGGAATGACCGGAAAAGGTCATATACAGTTACAGCAGGATATGATACTGATTCAACATAGGATATTGATTGAAGATATATCAATGGAAGATATGATATTGATTCAAGTATGCTCATCCTCTTAGTCATCCTAGCTGTAATGTGGAGATAAGGTGCAAGTTAAATCCTAGAATGACCCGGATGTTTTGGGTGGTAAAAAGATTGTACATATAAACAAACCACCAGGTTACAGCCTTCTATAAAAACATATAGAGGACAAAGAGAACCATCTAGCTTCAGAGCTTGAATGGCGGTAGACACATTAGTAAATAACCAACACGGCTTTGGGCAAGGCTAGGAAACGGCTCTATATGTACATTTGATCCCATCTTCTTGAGCATGAGCAGGACCCGGACTTTCTGTTGGATGTACATCTCTTCAGGAGACTTCCCCGGGGTCTCCTCCCGGTTCATGACCCCTGGTCCTGTAGCGCTGTAGACACAAAAACACAGTAACACACATAGTTAGCACAAGTGTTAGGCAAACAGGACTGAGCTAAAACCTAATGTAGGAAAGAGGTTTTGTACGTGTAATATAAAAATACTGCGCACACATGCACAACATCTAGCACCGATGAGATGAACAAAAGGCAGTGATTCAGTTGGGATACAACAACCACCGCTATTGCAATAATTACAGAAAGCAACAACTTCGTCGGGAACCCTGATGTCTTAATATTTTACACGGCAAAGACACAAAATACAAACATAAAAGTGTATTTAATGTTCTGTCGGTTGGTTACTGACACCAGGGCTTGGTCTGGGCACAGGCAGCTGTGTGGCGGCAACACGCAGAGAGGAGCGCCACCATTAATACTGCATGTGAGTTTTCACAGAGAACCGGCCCCTGCCTGAGCCTGGCCCTCTCCCACATTCGCTAATGACCTATTTTCACCGTCGCTCTGCAGAGGTGCAAGATATGGGCGTAGAAGTAGAGGGGGGAAAAATCAAGGCAAGGCGATGGAAGTGATGCTGTCGTTTTTCTTGCGCGAGTGACGGGAAGATGGGTGGGTAGGGTGGGGTTTCTACGTCGTGGTCGCCGAGATTTAGCACGGCGGCTTCTGGTGCCTCGCTACACCTAGAGAACAAGGTCCATATTCTTTGGATTCACAAAAACAACAGAGAGCCTCTGTATTAATAGACAAAGTAATGGGGACAAGGGACAGTTTCTCTAAATAAAACACTATATGAATGTCCTATAGGATATGGTGATTAGTATGCAAGTCTAGATTCCACCCCCTCTCTCTCCCAGTTAAAATTATTTGTAAAATGCCCACGGGGGCCTCGAGGATAGCTCTGGTAATTTCTCCTTGCCCCCCCCCTTGTCCGTACAAAAGGACCACTAATGCATGTTGACAGGCTGCTGTTTGATGCGGGGCTATACTTATAAATGAGAGGCTAGCTGCTACGGCTAGCTGCAGCGGTCGTCATGTTATAGGACGCTAAAGACGACAGCATGTGTGGACTCACTCCTCGCTATGCTCCCTCAATAGAGCTCAGACAGGAGTGAACACAAGCGACAAGGGTTTAAATGAGCATTAATGACAAAGGATGGTGGGGGACGTCACGCCGCCTATTTTAAAGAGCTCTGATGAAATCGGGACCAGGGAGGCTCGTCAGTTTATTTCCCGCAGAGAGAGAGAGAGAGAGAGAGAGAGAGAGAGAGAGAGAGAGAGAGAGAGAGAGAGAGAGAGAGAGAGAGAGAGAGAGAGAGAGAGAGAGAGAGAGAGAGAGAGAGAGAGAGAGGAGAGAGAGAGAGAGAGAGAGAGAGAGAGAGAGAGAGAGAGAGAGAGAGAGAGAGAGAGAGAGAGAGAGAGAGAGGAGAGAGAGAGAGAGAGAGAGAGAGAGAGAGAGAGAGAGAGAGAGAGAGAGAGAGAGAGAGAGAGAGAGAGAGAGAGAGAGAGAGAGAGAGAGAGAGAGAGAGAGAGAGAGAGAGAGAGAGAGAGAGAGAGAGAGAGAGAGAGAGAGAGAGAGAGAGAGAGAGAGAGAGAGAGATTAAAATATGGAGGCCTTCGTGTGTGTGGGGCGGCAGTATAGCTCAGGAGGTAGAGCGGTCGCCTCACAACCGGAAGGTTGCTGGTTCGATCCCCGGCTCCTCCTAGCAAAAACTGTCGAGGTGTCCTTGAGGAAGACCCTAACCCTAACTGCTCCCCGGGCGCTGTACAAATAGCTGCCCACTGCTCCTAATACTAGGATGGGTTAAATGCAGAGAACACGTTTCACTGTATGTCTTCATGTATGTGACCAATAAAGAGGATTCAATCCTCACGATTTGTTGTTGTTGTTTGTTTGTGTCAGCTCAGTGTCTCTGAGCACCTTCAGAGGCAGGTAGGGAGGGGAGGGAGAGGGGTTAGTGGGGGCAGTGCCAGTGTCTCTGAGCACCACCGGTGATGCGTTTGATCATGTCTCTCTCCCTCTCTCTCTCTGCACTCCCGACATCAGACGAGCGGGAGAGCCCAGAGAATCCCCCAAGGACAGACAGAGCAGGCCCGGAAGGCAGCCAGCCCAGGCTGGCTAAGGGGCATAAGATGCCTCCACCTCAAATACAACAAAAAAAGGTATTAAATAAATATAAATGACACGTAAGGCACCAAAACATAATGATGTGGTGACTGCGTGGCCTAGAGGATACAGCCTCGTTCTAATTGTCAAAGCGGTGTTGGTTGCTAATGATGTTTTGACTGAGCAAAGTGACGAGAAAGATTTTGCTTCGGCTGCTGCAGGAGGTGAAAATTATTAACACAAGATGGCTGTGAATAGCAGGGGTGCAAACGTGTACTCATCTAGCAAATCATAAACAATTACCAAAACATGTAATTGAAAATCGTTTTGTAGTATTTTTTTTATACATTATGTTGACATGTATTTAAAGAATAATACATATCAGGCTATATAAAATTGGTTTGTTAGCCAACATTTAGTAGCTGGTGGAGTTCCCCAAGCGCCAAGTTTTACAATAATGATTGCCCGCAGTGAAAATTAACTGTATTCTCCGTCTTCCAGCTGAATGGCAGCTGTGATTTCACTTTAAAAGAAAGGTTGGAGGGGAAAAAAAAAAAAAGACTAATATCGGTGCACAGACTCACTTACTCTATTGGTATCGGAAGAACTCTACAGCAACCACATATAACACTGTAGCAACCACATAGAACACCCTAGCAACCACCTAGAATACCCTTTACCCAAACAACCACATGTAACACTGTAGCAACCCCACAGAACACCCTTGTAACCATCTAGAGTACCCTATACCCCAGCAACCACAATTAACACCATAGCAACAACATAGAACACCCTAGCAACCCAACAGAACACCCTAGCAACCACCCAGAAACCTAGCAACTGTGCAGGACGCCCTAGCGACTGTGCAGGACGCCCTAGAAACCGTCCAAAACACCTAAGAAGCAACATATGACACCCTAGCAGCCACCATATAACTACAGCATCGCGGCAAGTCACTCTACTCTTTCGTGTCACTCTACTCACAACCGGAAGGTTGCTGGTTCGATCCCCGCCTCCTCATAGCCAAAACTGTCGAGGTGTCCTTGAGGTTAAGTGTCTGTCCCCCTAACCCTGCTCCCCCTAACTGCTCCTGACGTGCTGGCTGTCACCTTGCATGGCTGACTCCGCCGTCGGTGGTTGAATGTGTGAATGTGAGGCATGACTTGTAAAGCGCTTTGAGTGGCTGCACTGGTTAGAAAAGCGCTATATAAATGCAGTCCATTTACTCTTTCCAAAAAACAAGGTACTAAAACTAAAGCTTTTACTTTAGGGCAGATGTCTGCCCTATATGTTTGCCCTTTATGTTTGCGTACCTCAGTGTTATGCTATTGTCTGCTTCAACTAATGTACACCTTGTAAGTCGCTTTGGATAAAAGCGTCTGCCAAATGCCCTAAATGTAAATGTAAATGTAAATGTCTCAGGGACTATTTTGGGATGTGTAAAACACAGCACCACACTTGGGTAATTGCTGGTGAACGTGTGTGTGTGCATTTATACAAAGTCTGGATTCATATCCTGAGCAATCAGGTGGGCTCATGTTGCATTTCAAACAGTATCATTAGGAATGATGGGGGACCTATCTTACTGGTTGCCATGCCAACCTTTCCCGCCAACCAGAGCAGCAGAGACTTTATTTATGTCACAGTACTGCTAGGACTGCACAGAAGTATCCACAATATCTACATCTCGGTCAAAGGCCATGTTGTGACTTATTATAGATTTATTATTTCAAAGATACAGGAAGTATGGGGATATATGATTTGGGAATGTAATGAATGAAAAAAATATAGTATACTATATATATAGTATACTGAGTAACTCATTTTTTGTTCTTAGTTCAAATGTTTACCTAGTCTTCTGAATATTACAGAAAATAACGTTTTTAATAAAATGGTGCGGTGTTCTTACTCGATTCTCTGAAATCTTTAAAAAGTATATTATCAAGCGCCTAAATGGAGCAAAATGTTGTGGCAGGTCTCTCTCTCACACATACACACACACCCCCCGGAGTCTCCCTAATGAGACACCCACCGGGTGCCAGATTCTTATTGAACTTCTCTAGGAGGAGAGAAAAAAAATTAACAGTTACTACCCGTCCTATTTATAGACACAAATCGTTGTCACACAGATGTCACTTCAGCGAAACCAGGTTATAAGGCCTTGTCAAATTTAATATCTCAAACTTTTTGTTTTGCGTTAATTAGGGCTAGACCAAGGAAGCCTGGTCGTTTTAAACAGTAATAGAGATTATTAAATGAAGAATAAAAGATTTGCCTCAGATAGACGGTAGTGCAGATAAGACACTGCGGTTTTGTGATGGTATAATGATGCTGATGCACTAAAGGGGTTTTCATCTTCCCTTCCTGTCTAGGATGAATTTATTGGACTGGTAAAAACACGTGAATTGTTCATCATTTTTCAAGAAACGCTGTGTAGTTCTCACCGTCATTAATTCGGATGTACGTGTTGTTCGAGGAGAGACCAGTCTCGAGGGACATAACAAAAGATGCCGTCTCGACTCGAGGCTTTGTTAGCACACCCCCCCCCACCACGTCCCACTGCCCCCCCCCCCCCGGGGGCGACGCTCAACCCACCAGCCAGACAAACGCAGCTGATATTCCAGACATAATCAAAAGGATTGCTTTAGTGCTGCTGAACTTGGGCTAATCCCACGCAATTCCCCCCCCCCACCCCTCCTCTCCATCGCACTCCCTGGCTGTCGTCAGCGGTGTGATTCCCGGTTGCTGCATTGAGTCAGATTCCCCTGGGAGTTGTCCAAGGCCTCGGAAGCCGGTCTTGGCAAACTAGGCCACCTATAGCCCATACCGAGTCCACACATGACAGCGTTCAGTATTCCGAGGGCAATGTCGGTTTTGCTGAAGACTGCAGTTCATGGGGAGGACGCGGTGTAATTCTAGTGATTGATGTAAATGGATGTGTCACAATTGGCGGTCTAGTCTATCGAGTTGAGTAATGAGTTGTATTTCGGCCATTTGCTACACCAGCTTCAGATATTACACATACGGGTGAATCATTGGTGTGGATTTTGACATAATTTCCCTGTGTTTTGTAAGAGATATTATTAATAGCAAAAAAAGACGGTGTCTTAAGTTAGAATAGGGTAAAATAAGGCCTGGGGTCTAGCTCAACCACTGTGTGGGCTCCTTGCATTCGGTACCCTGGAGACTGTGGGTGGATTGCTGCCAGGGATTACAGTGTGCAATGTGATAGCCACTCTCAGTTGACCGCGGGTCAGTAAAGACCACAGTGGGCGTGTGCACTGGGTTAAACCAGCTGACCCAAACCAATTTTGCCTCCTTCAAACCACAATGTCTCCTTGTGTTGCAACTGAGTCTCTCCGAGGGCATACGGACAGGACCCATAACCCCAGGTGGTACCGGCCACTCTAAAAAGGGACAGTTTGAGCCTCTGGTCGCACAGGAGTGGACAGATGCAAACTGACGGGAGGCAGAAAGAAGAAGAAGAAGAAGAAGATGACGTAGAAAAAAGTGCAGGGAGGCAGAAATTACTTTCATGCGAATGTGTGAGAAACTGAAGTAGGCTGTGTACCGGGTGTGTGTCTGCCAACTGGGTTTGCCAACAGCAAAGGGCTGGTGGCTGGTGGGGCAGCAGCTGTGTTAGGTGATGGTGTCGGTACCACACACAGCTGCCATGCCCACGGACACTGCCAACATAGGCTCAGCTGGAGGGTGGGAGAGGGAGGGTACATTTGACCAGAAGGTTATAAGTAACCATCTCATGAAGCCCAAATTATAATTCCTTTTTTTTTTGTGTGTGTTAACCCAAAATATGCTAATTTAACTTGTGAATGACCCTGCCCTTCTCTATAGATCAGGGCTCAACAGAAGTACGGCTATAGACACTGCTGGCCATTATGAACACAGCGGATGCCTGCATGCAGCCTTTGTGCCCAGCCTACCACCCCATATCTACACTACTGTACACAACAATAGCCACAGTATTTGGGTGACCCAACAATGAAGTGGATTGTAAAAAAAATGCCTGATAAGTAGGCCATGTGTTGTCGTCAACATGTGAGGCATGGATCCAAACCATGCCACTGCTTAACCGACAGAGGCTCGGATGCAAAGCACTGGTCTGGAAAATGTGTATTGCACTTGAATTGCAAGTACGTCGTCTCTTTCAGTTGAACGACAAGCCTAGGGTGAGGTTAAAATTAGCATTTCAATACAAACTGGTTGTAGTTGGGGGAATTAGGAACCAATTGCATTTGTTCCTACACCATAGCCTACAGACTAAACAATGCATTGTATGACTTTGTGAATGAATAAGACGCAAACCCTTTACAAAAGGCAGAGAGCTGCTTATCTGCCTGGTGTGGAATTACTACAGCATGGGATCCTTTTGAGCGGCTAACAGAACTTGTGCACTGTTTGCATCTTTTTTTTTTACAAAGACATTGAAGTTTCTCTGACTCTTCTGCTACATGTTTAGCATACATTTGATTTGGTGGATTTACACATTCAGACTAGTAGGCCCGACACTGCACATCATTTGATAAGGCCTATGATCCGCACCACGTCGAGGAGTGGAAACAGAAGCTGCTCCCTTAAGCCGGTCCCTTGGGGAACGGGAAGAGACTGAAACATTTCAAAAGCACCAACATCAAGGGAGAGAACACAGGATTCTGCATGCGGGGTGGTGTATATTAAGACATTAATAGGGACGAAGCGGGGATTAGGCCTATTATTGTCTTTAGTAAAATATTTTGAGGCTACTTATTATTATGGGGGCGCTACAAGAGACAAAAGAGAGTCGCCTATATTCCACAGAGGATATAGCAGATAGATAGCACAATAGGACCCTGTGCAGACGAAACCCGGAGGAGAGACGAGATATTATGAATTCAATATGAATGACTGAGAACGGGGGTTGGCGAGATGGAAGGCAGGTATGACACTGAAGAGCACGTGCCCCCCGGCTGCCAGGAGGAAATTGGTCCTGATCGAGCCACCAGCCAGACATGGTCACACCGAGACTGTAATAGCGTGAGGTGGTTCATGCAGCATGCGGGGGTTAAGCTAGATGACAGACGAGCAGGGGGTGAGGGGGAGATGGGTTATAAGCCGTTACCCATGGCCAATCACTCCAGCCACACTCATGCATGCCCCTCCGGCGCAGGCACTGTGCCAACTTCACAGCTGAACATGTTGTCAGCTATCTGACAGTTGGGCGAATGCAGACATTGTATGGCATTGAAATTAAAAACATTCATGGGTGGGGATGCATACAAAAATAGATTGTGGTAACTAAGCACGGCGTACATAGTTTTGATTAATAACACACTTCGCTTCTGTTACTCGGAATATACCTGGCTTAGTTTTTTTGCGAGAGACATCAAATGTAAAGACCCCATCCATGGCATAACAATAGAAAAAGGCTGTGAGATCCCCAATTTTAAGTTAATGTACGTTCTACATTGACTAAAATACATCTACTCAGTAGGACCCAAGAGCTTCTAATGTCTATTCCACAAAAGCCCACACCATGCGGTTTTGTTTTCCAGGTTGTATTCCAAAACCATTTGGAAAAGTCGCATTGATCACACGTCATATGATTTGGTTTGAGTCTCTCCCTGTAATGATGTCTATGTATTTCATAGGATAGGGTTCGAGTCCCCCCTAGTTATGATGTTTACACATTTCATTTGATTAGGTTTGAGCCCCCCCCTCCCTTGTAATGAGGTATATGTGTTTCATAGGATAGGGTTAGAGTCCCCACTTGTAATGAGGTCTATGTGTTTTATAGGATAGGGTTCGAGTCTCCCCTTGTAATGAAGTCCATGTGTTTCATAGGATAGGGTTCGAGTCTCCCCTTGTAATGAAGTCTATGTGTTTCATAGGATAGGGTTCGAGTCTCCCCTTGTAAAGAGGTCTATGTGTTTCATAGGATAGGGTTCGAGTCCCCACTTGTAATGATGGTATGTATTTCATTGGATTTTGTTCGAGTCCCCACTTGTAGGGATGTCTATGTATTTTATAGGATATGGCTCGAGTCCCTCATTGTAATGATGTCTATGTATTTCAGTGTAGTTGTTGCCTGGGTGGCGTAAGGTTTGTTTTAAGGTTAGCTATTTAGCAAATAACGCCACTGTGGCATCACGGACACGCAACCCCAACCTCAAACCCTTAAAGTGTGCATTATATTAAAGTAGACTAGGGCATTTCTAACGTTAAAGACAGAAAGGACTCCACCGTAGCAGCACTTTCCTCGCTAGCCCACCGATCGATCATTCATCGCCGTTTCGCTCCTCGAGCCGCAAGCGACATCGATTGTACACAACAGCCATGGGTAATATCGTACATAAAGTTCACATTTACACGGACGGCAGTCTCTCTAAAACGACACCAAGACCCGGCATTAAAACGAGACTAGGCTAACACAGTGCAAGCACTCAGCGTACAGAGCTAAGCTAACTACGTTAGCAAGCCCGAGACAAAAGCCTTGAATGAAGTTGCTGCGGGTGTCCAGGTGAGGAGTACAACCACAGTCAAAATAACCAGAGAGGTCCTCAACCCCCTGATATAGCACACAAATTACCCACAAACAACACTATTCTTTCGCTTACCCCTCCTGGTCCAGCTTTTCTTTCTTCGGTATCCTATTTTGAATGGTGTGTTGTTTTAGGAGGGCGTCCTGTTCCGGGGTCACATCCCTCCAGTCGGCAGAGGCTGAACGACGTGATTCACGCAGCGCGCTCCCGCTGTGGGTTCGTCTCTCGCCACTAGGGGGCGCCGTTTTACACCCAGGACCAAACATACCTGGGTGCACCCCACTGCTCCAGGACCAGCATTGACCCCCGTCGTGTAACGGATTTCTAGTATACTAGATTTTTCCATTCTAGTCTAGGGTTATAATACTCTCATAATACTTTACATCGACATTGACATACGACATTGAAACTAGGAACATTAAAACTATGACAATTAGTAAAACAATAGTAGTGTTTCTGTCGAAGAATCTTTAACCACATGTTTATCAAGGGACATTGCATTCAGTAGCACTACACATTTATTTAGCCAATGGTACCTTATTCCCCTCTATTTAGAAAAATACTAAATACCTTCCGGAAACATTCAGAGGACATCATTCAGAGGTCCGTAAGTCACAAGTGGGCTTTGATAACAGTTTGATAAGAGTAGCAACTATGTATTAAGTCATTTCATTGCATGATCAAATGAAAGCCAGCATCACCACAATGGAACAGAACATTTTCATTTTTCATATGAACTATGCCAAAACATAGGAGGTAAATTAATTGATTGGCAACCTCACGTGGTCGCTATTTACATGATCAGGTCCAAGCTCCAATCCGAGATGTGCTGGTCTGGGATGTGAGAATAATAGTTTTAATTATACACAAAATACACCCACAATTAAGAGGATGGGCATGATTGCTTTCGATACGATGGCTTAATCATTCAGAAACACTATATTTAATATCAATGTCTTATTATTACTACTCTAAAGTTCACACTGAGGCAATTTTCAACGTTTTGTAGGCTATTTAAGAACAAGTAAAGGAACAGAACAGATTTGATTTACGACAACATAATAAAACCTATACAGAATACCTCTATGAGATCTTAAATAAATCAAATATAACTTGATATGTTGAAATGCAGTTGAAATAGCAGAACATTATGCAAACCATATGGGTCCAAAAGGGTTACAAAACCATAAAGTCTGTTTGCAGTTGGCTTCCTGTTGAGTGATGCATTTGAACAGAAACACCATTGGTACTGTATTAGAGTCAGTTTGCTGGGATTTTGTTCATACAAGTTGTCAATTCGCAATACGTAAGCAATGCATTCAAAATACCTCATACGGCCAAGGAAAGAGTCAATTGGCCGTCTGTTTGACGAACCCATAGAAGGCGCCGAATGAATGCCTCATCCTTTGTGACCTTATAAATCACATTTGTTTATCCCATGAATATATCATTCAGTTTCAAGATCACAGAAGCTAGTTCAGCTTAGCTTTTAAGGGCAACTGGCAACTCGGGCGTAAACATTCATTGAAGTTCTTTAAATGGCATCCGTGAAGTTGAATCTTTTAGGTGCGTTTCCCTCGCGTTTACCTCTCCTCCTCCTCCTCCTCCTCCCCCCCCCCCCTCCCCTCCGTTTTGGTCCCATAGAATACATTCCCATGAGTGTTGGTGGCTCCTCCCTCTGGGTTCCTTCCTCCGTGTCCAGGCCCGCTCATGGCCTCTTATCTTTTGCCAAGGAGTGCATCATCCAGTTCACCTTGGTCTTCCAGCTCTCCCGCAGAGCCTCGTTGAACTTCACCTTGAAGCCCTTCAGCGCCTCCTCCTCAGACTTCCCCAAAGCTAAAGAGTCCTTTAGATTCAAACGGAAAGGTGAAACACATCACCGGCATCATCAAAACACAAGTACAATCAAGTCAAAGAGGGTAGTACACATAGTATTGCAAGCCCCAGCAGTTGTTGATCTTTGGGTAGTCTTACAACAATAGACACAACATTGATGATGAGGATTGAGCTATTTTAGTCATTTGGCAGACACCTTTTTATCCAACACCACTCGCAGCAATTTCAGTTACAGGTCAAAAAATCGTGCATCTTGAGCAAGCTTGCGCAAGTACCCTCAGGTAGGCTGTAGCCATTTGCGAACCCATTAAAATAATAATCGGATGAAAAACAATAGCAAAAACTAATGACCTACATTATTACATTTTGACCAAATCTTGGATCCATCAGTTCTACTACATTTGATATATACAGTGTATACTGTATAACTTCGGTCAAACAGGCCGGAAACCCACAACTTGAAATGTGTGAAGTTACACCATGACTCTTGTTCAGATAGCCTACCGAAGAAAACCCACTGAGTGCATGAAGCTTTCATCATTTCTACAGCGGCCGGTCTAGAGTTTAGCGTTTGCCAAATATGTGCTTAAACATCCCCGCGATTGGTCAAAACAAAAATATGAAATGAAAGAACGGGAAATTCTCTGTTCACAATAGATACAAGCTCGTCTTTTGATTATTAACGTCAAATCTGATCGGTGAGACTCATTTTGACCAAGCAATCAGTCAGTAATATCTAAGTAAGTGATTGAGCATTTGATGAATCCACTTCATAATCATCATCATCATCAACTCAATCCAAAGCCCCCCGTACCTTGAGATACTGTATGTCCTTGAAGGAGGAGAGCTCCGGCAGTCCGGCTGCCTTCATCATACCGAAGAGGTTGACAAACAGAGTCCCGTTCCGACACAGGATCTTATAGGCACGCTCGCAGTAGTCCCTGAACCTGACCCCACGGGGGGGGGGGGGGGGGGGGGAAACAAGACAACCGTGTGAAAAAATATAGTTGAAAGTAAGTAGCAGACGACGCTGCCACCAGCCATTAAATGGGCTACTTGCGGGCTCCCCCCGAAGAGGGCTCCCTGTGTCCCCGAAGGACACAGGGGAATCCAGTGTATGCAGAGTTTTGAATCATGGTGAACGGAGCAGACGGTACATGCTAGAGCTCTTTCCAGTGTGTGTGTGTGTGTGTGTGTGCTGGAGGCTGTTTTAACCCGTGGGTCTTGATTAACAAGGACCCACAGCTGTGCAGCCTCACCAGCCAATCAGTCCAACTCAGGCTAGTTGAGGCTGCTTTAACCAGACACCAACCCTACACATACTCCACAGAAAGTATAAAAGAATAGTATAAAATAAAAGTAAGTTTCGTACCTCTCAAACTTCTCACTGTTGTTGGTCTTTCCTTGTTGGATCACGTGGACAAAGTCGTAGGTCAAGATGAATGGCACCCGCTCCCTGTTGATGCCCAGCTTCCTCTTGAAGTTTCCCAGGAAGTGGCCAAAGTCAATATGAAATAGCTGAAGATAAGAAAACAAGGTACAAATCATACAATCGTTGATAACCACAAAACATGAGATTTGAACAATGCACATTCACTTTCACGTAAATGTTTTGTACACCGCATCCTCGGGGAGGGGAAAAATTGCCCCCTTGTGGTTGAAAGCAGGACCCCCCCCCCACATAGAGTAGGAAATCATATTTTAAAGAAATGTGTAGAAACCATAAAGTTCCAGATGTAGCCCGAGTCAGAAGCCCTGAATGCAGTGGCTATGGGTATCCAGGTAAACATTGCCCAAGCTTAGGTGAAAATGCTTGTGCAAGACACAAGTTTGGAGATTCACAGACATACAAAGACACACCGTCTGCCGGTCAACATGAAGGTCTTACCTGTCCCGTTTCCCTGATCATAATATTGTCATTGTGACGATCTCCAATCCCCAGGACATACGTGGCTACACAGTAGCCGGCACAGGACAGAGTGAACTCCTCGATCGCTTGATCCAGCTTATCCCTGTGGACAAAACCATTGAAAGAGACAAGGGACAACGGTGTGTTATTAGCATGTGTTTGTCTCAAGCTTTCTCCTTGTGGTCCTTAAAGCTGGTCAGCATACTTGTTCAGTTTGGTCACTGAAATGTTCCATTTCATTCCATTCCATTAAATTACAGTCATTTATTTCCAAAGCGACTTATAATACAATAAGTGCATTCAACATTAGGTATCCAAGAGAACCAACTAGAAAAAGTGCATTTTCTTCCTAACAACAAGCCTCCAAGAGCAGAACCAGTAACAGAACCAGCTCAGGTACAAGTCCAGTAAGTTGGCTCCCTAGATACAACAAGTACATCAAACAGGGGCAGTGACAAACGGTGAAGCCATTAGTTCAGAGTGGGGTCGGGACGGCAATGGGGGAAATCAACATACAATACAATAAACGCCAACACCTTACTTTTGGAAAGGCGGGGGTACTTTACCTGAGTCATCTGCAGAGATTGTGCCAAGTTACTTGGAGCTGTGACTTTCGTTTTCACACCCCCTAATAAGAATTTCACACGCTTTTGCTATTGCACAATAATTCCTAATTTTATGTACACATGTATGTGTACATCTGTTGGGTTGACAAAGGAGAATTCTTTACATTTTGTCACTTTCAGAAGGGGAAGGGCAAGGCTCTCTCTCTCTCTCTCTCTCTCTCTCTCTCTCTCTCTCTCTCTCTCTCTCTCTCTCTCTCTCTCTCTCTCTCTCTCTCTCTCTCTCCTCTCTCTCTCTCTCTCTCTCTCTCTCTCTCTCTCTCTCTCTCTCTCTCTCTCTCTCTCTCTCTCTCTCTCTCTCTCTCTCTCTCTCTCTCTCTCTCTCTCTCTCTCTCTCTCTCTCTCTCTCTCTCTCTCTCTCTCTCTCTCTCTCTCTCTCTCTCTCGTTGAGTCATGAGGCCGGATTTCCTCACCGTTGCATGGAATATTACACCACAGGGTTCTTCAGTTTGGTGAATTATTAACCATCATATTTACATACCATGTGCCTGGTCTAGACGTCTGCAGTATTGGCCGTGTTAATCAGCCTGTACCCATGCACCCTCCTTGGCCGGTTTGAAAGTAAAAGTAAATTAGCAAAGTTTTCTGTCTGGCTGAGAAGTTTGCTTATTTCAGTTGGTTCCCTTTTTGTACGGATCCTATTCAACTTCAGGCAAACATAAAATGCTATATATCATACAGTATATACTGTGTATATATATTGTGCCTATGCTATAGTATAGTCATTGAGGTATCGGTATACATATCTATCCATCTATACTACATTTTTTAAGATTATTCTCAATTAGATTATTCTCGATTTATATCCCATCTTAAATGGACTGCATTTATAAAGCGCTTTTATAATCAGTGTGGCCACTTAAAAAGCTTCACAAGTCAAGCCTCACACTCATTCATACACACATTCATACACAGACGGCGGAGTCATGCAAGGTGACAGCCAGCTTGTCGGGAGCAGTTAGGGTTATTTGGCTCAGGGACACCTCGATACTTGGCTAGGAGGAGCCGGGGGAGGTCGAACCAGCAACCTTCAGGTTGTCAGACAACCCGCTCTACCTCCTGAGCAACATGCCGCCCCCAACGCTCTCCCCCGCGGCACACACTCACTCAGGGTTCTTGGACTTGAGCCAGTTGAGGAGCGCGTCCTTGTTGAAGGCGGCCGTGGCGGCGCTGTTGCAGTTGTCCCGCTGGATGTTGGCGATGGTGTCGGCGTTCTTCACCACCTCGATCAGGCCCATCTTGTTCCCCGTGGACAGACACCCGTACGGGATCATCCTGTTGAAGAAGAAGAAGAAGGAAAAGAAGGAGAAGAAGTATTTGGTCAATCCCTCCACGCCACACCCCCGGGAACCCTCACACCACCCCCGGATGAATAGCAGTGTGACAGGGGGCTCGTACCGGAGATCCAGACCCTCTTTCTTCCACAGGTTCTCCATGAGCTGGATCATCTGCAGGGTCAGCATGTCCTGACGGAGATCTGTGTGTTGAGGGAGAGCGGAAAGAAAGAGGACTACAAAGTGGTCAGTTTGTGTGCGTGTGTGTGTGTGTCTGTGTGTGTGTGTCTGTCTGTCTGTCGGTGGTCTCACCGTCTCCGTTCTTGAAAATAATGCCCATCAGGTCGCCGTGGACCCACTGGTTTTTGTACATCAACCAGAGAGGCTTCATCTTAGAGTCCATGAACTTGCACTTCTCCACACTGTTGCCCACGGAAACAAACACCACTCAACATTCCTCCACCGCGCATCAACAACCCACCATGTGCTACCATGCACATGGTGGGTTATTGTACCGTGTGCGTTGATTAGGGAATATAAGGACCTGATGTTGATTTTATTTATTATTTATATCATTGCGTTTGAGAAATGCAAGACAACACGAAATCAATGAATTATTATAATTATAATTCATTAATGACCATTATTAAACACCTTAAAATGTACAGGTTACACTACAATGTGTAACGCACAGTAAAAGCTACACCTACCAGATCTCGGAGAGGATGATGCTGGGGTTGAGGGGGGACAGCAGGTCGGACAGAGCCTCCATGTAGGACTCCTGCTTGATGCAGAGCTTCAGGTCGTCGGCGGTCATCCTCTGGGAGCCGGTCTTCA
Organism: Muraenolepis orangiensis; assembly: GCA_027704905.1. NCBI lineage: Eukaryota > Metazoa > Chordata > Actinopteri > Gadiformes > Muraenolepididae > Muraenolepis > Muraenolepis orangiensis. The sequence goes on along the minus strand of CM051013.1, from coordinate 17,030,551 downwards.
CGATGTCACTCAGGGTCTTCAGCTTCGCCAGAGCCTCATTCTGGCCGGAGGATATGAAAACAAAGGGCGTTAACTAATGACGGCCGTCATCGAAGATGGGGAGGAGGTTATGTTTTTTCGTTCGTTTTTCTCCGTTAGTAACATTCATCAAAAAGTTAGGTGCGGAATTTTGACAAATCCTGGTGGTTGGATTACTGACGGGTTAAGAAACAGTTGATTCGATTTTGGCACAGATCCTTAAAAATGTTTACGAAAAGTTTAAAGAACTTTAGGTTTAATTGGCCAGAGCCAATTAGGCACTGAAGAGGTTCAACTCTGGCTGTTTGTCTCCTGGATCCAGGAGACCTTTTCGGTGTGGCGGAGGTCTGCGCTCTACTGAGTGATCTCTCGTTAATTAATTGTAACCGTTTGCGAATGCGTGGAGTCACCTGTTTGGTGAGGCTCCTGACGTGGTGGATGTTGCCCCTGCAGTAGGCCTCCAGTATCAGACCGAATCGTAGACACACAGAGGATACGTGCATCTCGGACCTACGAACAACAACAACAACGATGACAGACAAGTCAGTCGTTTGTTTCCATCTGTTGATGTTTTTATCCATCCACATTTTTCATCACATCCCCTCTTCCAAGTGAGACCAGAGACGAGGAGGGTGTGGCTGCGCGGCACCGAGTTTGACATTTGATGGCGATACACGAAACAAGAAGATCACATCCCCTTATTTATTTTAAACAGCAATACTGATTCCCCCGACCTGAGATGCCAAAAGAAGAAGTGGCCTATCTTCTTGTTGGACAGGGCCCGCTCCAGCAGGAAGGTGGTGAGGTCACAGTCCAGGTAGGACTCGTACTTCAGCACCTGCACCAGCTGGATCAGGTACTGGAGCAACTCGTTGTCACTGTGGACAAAAGGTCATCGAGCACTACTTATCACTACAAGGCAGTTCAGTGTAAAGAAAAGGAAAACCTGGTGCTACACTTGGCATTCATTCATCATTCAGCCAATGTCTTCATCCAAAGCGACTTGGATGAAGGCAGGAATTGTAGCATTGTTTTCATCAATGACTAGGTAGAAGTAAAGCTTCTTGCTCAAGGATATAGAAATATATGCCAACTGTTTGTACCTGAGTTTCTTGAGACATTTTACAGTGAAGGCACGGACCGCCGGGTCAGGGAAGCTGTAATCTAGGAGCTCTAAGGCATGGATTCCAGGTAGCTCAGGCCAAACCCTCAGCAAACTCACCATCTGGGGATGGACATATAGGGACAAAGGCCTATTGAAACAGTTGGCGCAAGGGCAGCAAAGGACGTGGCGCAAAAAGTGGCGTTTACTGCCATTTCAAATGTAGCATAATTATTATGTCCTGAGTGACAATTAATATTGATAAAACATCATCGGAAGCAACAGAACTTGTGCTTTATTTAACTTTGCATTGAAATGGTATTAAAACGACAAAATTGTATTGTTGATCTGCAGAAACTGCGAATGTCTCGGAATGGCACCCTATGAATACTTCTCTCTACTTATCTGCCGACGCCAGGTGCATCCCAAAACCTCCCCATGCCCTGGTAGTGAGTGAGTGAGCGAGTGAGTTATTGAGAGAACTAGTGAGTCAGTGAGTGAGTGATTGACTGAGTGAGTGAGTGATTGAGTGATTGAGTGATTGAGTGATTGAGTGATTGAGTGAGCTAGTGAGTCAGTCAGTCAGTCAGTCAGTCAGTCAGTCAGTCAGTCAGTCAGTCAGTCAGTCAGTCAGTCAGTCAGTGAGTGACTGAGTGAGTGAGCGAGTGATTCAGTGAGTGACTGAGTGAGTGATTCAGTGAGTGACTGAGTGAGTGAGTGAGTGATTCAGTGAGTGAGTGAGTGATTCAGTGAGTGACTGTGAGTGAGTGCTGGGTACCTGCGCAACGTCCTCGCGTTTGTTCCACTTGGTGACGATCAGCAGTTTGGACAGGCTCTCGGGGTACGAGTCCCGCACCTCGGCCCGCAGCTTCCATAGCAGGTCCTTCTCGTCCTCAAAGACCTCCGTGTGGTTCTTGTCGTCTATGATCTCCTTCAGCCTCACGTGCTGCACACACACACACACACACACACACACACACACACACACACACACACACACACACACACACACACACACACACACACACACACACACACACACACACACACACACACACACACACACACACACACACACACACACACACACACACACACCACACACACACACACACACACACACACACACACACACACACACACACACACACACACGTTTAGTTGAACACATCGTTAATACGAGTGTTAAACAATACTATGTTTGAATTTGATAACATACTTTTTGGTTTTGTTCATCATCACAACCAATGCGCTTTTTGGTAGCCTTCTCCATTTCAATGGACAGAAGTTGACAATGTTATACCCACGTGCGATACAACCAGAGCGTTTGGACTTCAGTCTTACCTCTTCCTTCGTGGGCACAGGTACGTCACCGTTCATTTCCACGCAACTTATCTGCAACAAAAAAACAACAAGAAAATGCAGTTATAGTTATAGTTATAGACTGAAGCTTCCTGTTCACAGAGTCCCCCATATTGGTCCACTTCTGGAGGCCAGACGCAGGTGGTGTTCTCTAGCGTGGGGTCGGTTCTCTACCTTGTCGTGGGGCGGGTAGTAGAGAGGGTGGGGTCGGTTCTCTACCTTGTCGTGGGGCGGGTAGTAGAGAGGGTGGGGTCGGTTCTCTACCTTGTCGTAGGGTGGGTGGTAGTAGAGAGGGTGGGGTGGGTTCTCTACCTTGTCGTGGGGCGGGTGGTAGAGAGGGTGGGGTCGGTTCTCTACCTTGTCGTAGGGTGGGTGGTAGTAGAGAGGGTGTGGTGGGTTCTCTACCTTGTCGTGGGGCGGGTGGTAGAGAGGGTGGGGTCGGTTCTCTACCTTTGTCGTGGGGCGGGTGGTAGAGAGGGTGGGGTCGGTTCTCTACCTTGTCGTGGGCGGGTGGTAGAGAGGGTGGGGTGGGTTCTCTACCTTGTCGTAGGGTGGGTGGTAGAGAGGGTGGGGTCGGTTCTCTACCTTTGTCGTGGGGTGGGTGGTAGAGAGGGTGGGGTCGGTTCTCTACCTTGTCGTAGGGTGGGTGGTAGAGAGGGTGGGGTGGGTTCTCTACCTTGTCGTGGGGCGGGTAGTAGAGAGGGTGGGGTGGGTTCTCTACCTTGTCGTGGGGCGGGTAGTAGAGAGGGTGGGGTGGGTTCTCTACCTTGTCGTGGGGCGGGTAGTAGAGAGGGTGGGGTGGGTTCTCTACCTTGTCGTGGGGCGGGTGGTAGAGAGGGTGGGGTCGGTTCTCTACCTTTGTCGTGGGGCGGGTGGTAGAGAGGGTGGGGTCGGTTCTCTACCTTGTCGTGGGGCGGGTGGTAGAGAGGGTGGGGTGGGTTCTCTACCTTTGTCGTGGGGCGGGTAGTAGAGAGGGTGGGGTCGGTTCTCTACCTTGTCATGGGGCGGGTGGTAGAGAGGGTGGGGTGGGTTCTCTACCTTGTCGTAGGGTGGGTGGTAGAGAGGGTGGGGTCGGTTCTCTACCTTTGTCGTGGGGTGGGTGGTAGAGAGGGTGGGGTCGGTTCTCTACCTTGTCGTAGGGCGGGTGGTAGAGAGGGTGGGGTGGGTTCTCTACCTTTGTCGTGGGGCGGGTAGTAGAGAGGGTGGGGTCGGTTCTCTACCTTGTCATGGGGCGGGTGGTAGAGAGGGTGGGGTGGGTTCTCTACCTTGTCGTAGGGTGGGTGGTAGAGAGGGTGGGGTCGGTTCTCTACCTTTGTCGTGGGGTGGGTGGTAGAGAGGGTGGGGTCGGTTCTCTACCTTGTCGTAGGGTGGGTGGTAGAGAGGGTGGGGTGGGTTCTCTACCTTGTCGTGGGGCGGGTAGTAGAGAGGGTGTGGTGGGTTCTCTACCTTGTCGTGGGGCGGGTAGTAGAGAGGGTGGGGTGGGTTCTCTACCTTGTCGTGGGGCGGGTAGTAGAGAGGGTGTGGTGGGTTCTCTACCTTGTCGTGGGGCGGGTAGTAGAGAGGGTGGGGTGGGTTCTCTACCTTGTCGTGGGGCGGGTAGTAGAGAGGGTGTGGTGGGTTCTCTACCTTGTCATGGGGCGGGTAGTAGAGAGGGTGGGGTGGGTTCTCTACCTTGTCGTGGGGCGGGTAGTAGAGAGGGTGGGGTGGGTTCTCTACCTTGTCGTGGGGCGGGTGGTAGAGAGGGTGGGGTCGGTTCTCTACCTTTGTCGTGGGGCGGGTGGTAGAGAGGGTGGGGTCGGTTCTCTACCTTGTCGTGGGGCGGGTGGTAGAGAGGGTGGGGTGGGTTCTCTACCTTTGTCGTGGGGCGGGTAGTAGAGAGGGTGGGGTCGGTTCTCTACCTTGTCGTGGGGCGGGTGGTAGAGAGGGTGGGGTGGGTTCTCTACCTTGTCGTAGGGTGGGTGGTAGAGAGGGTGGGGTCGGTTCTCTACCTTTGTCGTGGGGTGGGTGGTAGAGAGGGTGGGGTCGGTTCTCTACCTTGTCGTAGGGTGGGTGGTAGAGAGGGTGGGGTGGGTTCTCTACCTTGTCGTGGGGCGGGTAGTAGAGAGGGTGTGGTGGGTTCTCTACCTTGTCGTGGGGCGGGTAGTAGAGAGGGTGGGGTGGGTTCTCTACCTTGTCGTGGGGCGGGTAGTAGAGAGGGTGTGGTGGGTTCTCTACCTTGTCGTGGGGCGGGTAGTAGAGAGGGTGGGGTGGGTTCTCTACCTTGTCGTGGGGCGGGTAGTAGAGAGGGTGGGGTGGGTTCTCTACCTTGTCGTGGGGCGGGTAGTAGAGAGGGTGGGGTGGGTTCTCTACCTTGTCGTGGGGCGGGTAGTAGAGAGGGTGGGGTCTGATGTTGGGGAAGCCGATCAGGAGCCCGGCAGCACTGTCCACGTTGGGGTTCTTCTCGACGGTGCCCATCGGGTTCAGCAGCTCACTCTTGTCATCTGCCATGGACCAGGCCCCACAAAAACATTAAATTCAGTTATTATTATTATTATTATTATTATTATTATTAATAAAATAATGTATGACGTAATCCATCATCTTCTTCATTGACACCTCTGCCACATTTAAAGAGTAGGTTTACATGTTTCACTTATTTTGTACACGCTACAAAACAGACATGAGTTTTACTTAAAAAGATTAGATGTACTGATGAGCTTGCATTTGAATGTGTAAAAAGTTAGTACAGTGTTGGAATGGTGTTGGCTAGCATTTTAGTATGAGAGTTTTTATTCTTCTCCTCGTCTTATTCTCCCGTTATACATATCAAACAACATAATGCACAATGGCCGCCCTTCATTCATCTTGAACTCAAGTTGACATCAAGGCGATGGTTAAACTGCCATTTCTACATTTCAAAGCAATCAACTCAAATACAACTTGGAGACATGCAAGGAGTGCGACGCCTTCATGTTCATAACACTGGTGTGGGTGAGCAGGGCTATAGCGTACCTGGGACAGACGGCCACATGGACAGCAAGAACTCTCCGGTCTTCAGCTGGTCTTTGTAGTCAAACACCATGGTGTTCACCCAGGCAATGGGGCAGTCCTGGTAGCAGATAGGGAGAGGGGGGAGGGAAGGAGAGGGAAGGAGAGGGAGGGAGTATGATGAGATTGAGGTTCAAACATTATCCATGTTGCCAAATACAATATGCATCCACCTCATTAATAGTAGTCATCTGGAAGCACTTAGCTCTGCTTTGCTTCAAAGCACACCGTTTTTCAGCTTTGTAAAAAAAAAGCAATAGATATAAGCTTGGCTTATGAAGGTCCCTTTTTATATATATCATAAATCAATTGCAACTCGTTTTGTATATTAGTTAAATGGGGGTTTAATATTTAAAGTTGTGTGTATGTGCTATTTATTTTAATTGAATCTGCACTATTTAAGTTTTCCCATTACAAGATGTTTTATTGGCCATTTGCAAGTACAATGGATTGCTTACTCCCAATTCCCTCCCGCAGTATACATTTTTAAAACAATACTATACAAATTATATATACAATAACAATTTACATAAAATGTAAATGTTTTGAATTTTTGTTTTGAAAGAAAAGGCAGAGAAGAGGAACTGAGATGGTACAATAGCATATGATAGGATTATAGTGTTATTAACCGCCATTAGGTGAAGGCCGGCCGATGTTTTCTCTCAAAGGCCTCATATGCTCATACTGTACATACGACCTCCGCTATATTTATGTTTTGTATGAAAGCACATTGCCAAAGCCCGCCTTCCTTCCTGGTAGCTGGTGGCAGTGACTTCTCGTCCCGGTAGTGGAAGAGAGAAGTAAATCAGAAAGCAGAAGCAGAGGTTGTGGTGCTGAACGTTGGGGGAGTCCCAAAGTTTCATTACTACAACACCTGGGAACGGAGACTGATTCCACGGCAGCTGCAGAAACCAAACCGACAACAAACACAGGGGGAGGGGGGGAGGGATGTTTGGACTATACTGTACCATACAGTATAGTCCAAACTATTTCTGTGAGAGGCTAAAATACATTTATCTTTTAAAATAAATATTTATATTATATTATTATTACTTATATTATATGAGATGTAGGTGGCCCATTCCACTCATGATTCAATGAATATTGAAACTTGGTTTTAAGAAATGTGAAGGTTTTATTTATTAATTGGTACAACTGGTATGTATATATATATATATATATATATATATATATATATATATATATATATATATATATATATATAGCATATCTATCTAGTATATCTATCCATCTAATTATGTATATTATATTAGATATATTGACGTATATTGATATGTTGACGAGAAGTCGTCTTCCATGAAAAGCATGTGTGCTCTTTCCTTCCGTCCCTTGGAGTGACGCAGAGATAAAACACACGCCAGACCACA
>CM051013.1:16978654-17018654 GCA_027704905.1 Muraenolepis orangiensis | reverse complement strand
AGGCCTGGCACCACACGCTGCCCTGCTCCTCCTGGTAGGTGGTGATGGTGGAGTGGTGCACCATGGTCAGCTGGGGGTTCTGGCCGTCCCGCAGGCACGAGAAGATGTACTGGAGGGTCATGAAGGTGGGACATGAGGATAAACAGAGGTTACGCTTTTGCAGATTCAGCTCTCACTGTAGTGCAACTGAGATTGTGTGTTTGTGTGTGTTTGTGTGTGTGTGTGTGTGGCGGGTGTCTAAATCTAAATCTGGAGGATTGAATCCTCTTTATTGGTCCGACTCCCATACATGTACACACACAGTGACATTTGTTTCTCTGCATTTAACTCATCCTAGTATTAGGAGCAGTGGGGGCAGCTATTTTATATACAGCACCCGGGGAGCAGTGTAGCGGGTCTGGTGCCTTGCTTAAGGGCACCTCTGCAGTGTCCAGGTGTTTCGGGGAATTGAACCGGCGACATTCGGGTTCCCAAAAGACTGAGCTACTGTCACCCTGTGTGTGTGTGTGTGTGTGTGTGTGTGTGTGTGTGTGTGTGTGTGTGTGTGTGTGTGTGTGTGTGTGTGTGTGTGTGTGTGTGTGTGTGTGTGTGGTGTGTGTGTGTGTGTGTGTGTGTGTGTGTGTGTGTGTGTGTGTGTGTGTGTGTGTGTGTGTGTGTGTGTGTGTGTGTGTATCTTGCGGGCCCTCTGTGATAGGTTAATGTAGGCCTAATCTCATTATGCACGTGGGGCTGCTGTACCTGATATGAGTCATACATACACACACACACAGGTAGCTGTGAAGTTTCACAATCAACAACTCTTCCTCCCCCTCCATTTAGCCACAGCTGCGTTCACTCGGAACGCAATGTGCAACAGTGAAAAAATATACATCCCCCATTTAACATTGCCACACACTCCCTTTTAATGCAGATAGAGAGAGAGATAGCGAGAGAGAGCGAGAGAGAGAGATAGCAGAGCGAGTGAGAGCGAGAGATTCAGTTCAAGTTCTGCCACTGCAACCACCATTCTTCAACGCTGCCCTTGGAAAATTACATGGTAATTTTTTTTTCTTTTAAAAGGAGACTCATCTGGTTAAAAACATAGGTTAATCTAAAGAATAAAGCAAGGGGAGAGAGGGGGAGAGAGAGGGCGGTTTCTCACTTTGAACTGGCACATGGGGTGGTTCCCGTAGAGGAAGTCCCACCTGCCGTTGACCTGCAGGGTGTAGTCCTCAGGCTCCTGCCTCACCCAGCGGAACACGGTGGCCTTCTTCTTGAGGGCGCTGCGGATAAGAGCCAGGGGGGCGTCCTGGGGGTCCTGCTGGAGCATGAAGCTCTCCTGGGGGGGTGGACAGCACACACACACACACACACACACACACACACACACACACACACACACACACACACACACACACACACACACACACACACACACACACACACACACACACACACACACACACACACACACCACACACACACACACACACACACACACACACACACACACACACACACACACACACACACACACACACACACACACACACACACACGAGATCAAAGAAAGTTGAAAATGTTGCACAATAAAAGAAAAAGGTTTAAATCAACTATTATTGAGAGATATAGATTGTTTTATTCATTTAGTTTAGGGTTTTTTTTGGAAGGCTTTTCCGGATCAATGAATTAAGAAATAACAGGTAATTTACCCTTTTGGTCAGCCAAGTCTCTGTTTTGACTTTGTATATATTATTGTCTTGTCTTGTACAATGATTGCTGATCGAAATCAACATATTCATTCATTCACATTCATTCAATTATTATGGTGCCTTGGTATGACACCATGGCGTGTGTGTGGTATGGTTTGTGAAATCCCAGAAACGCTGATCTGATCTGCATGTTGGTGGGTACAACCTGTTCCTTTGAGCTTATTTTCGTTTGGTGACCACGTTGGTGTGACGGGGTCCACCCCCGTCACGTTTCACACATGACTCATAGTACAACAACAACCATGACGACGACGACAGCAGCAGCAGAGGGGCGACCGAGAGCGCGACTCACTTCGCTCGCCTCGAACTTGATGTTGATGAAGATCTTCTTGGGGGCTTTGGAGCCGGAGGCTGCGCCGCCCCCCCGCACGGCGGGCAGGGAGACGCAGGGCTCCAGGTCGCAGGGGAAGTTGAACTCCATCCACTGGTACCAGGGCAGCATCTGCTGGTGCAGAGCCTTCTCCTCGCAGAAGACACGCATCCTGGCCCGGAACTCGTTCACCTCGTGGTTCTTCTGGGCCTCGAACTCGTGCATGCCTGATGCAACACCGCGGGAGGGGGAGCAAAACATCAGATTTGGAACAAAACATTTAATCACATTATTATTGATCAACCCCCCCCCCCGCAATCGAAGATGGATCAGATGTATGTCTTTCACCCTTGTTTGTCCGATTACTTTTTGAGTTATCTTGCATGCTTTTTGAGTTATATACAGAATTTCGACAAACTTGGTTGTTCATTACTGGATTTTGGATCCAAATCTGGATCCAGTTCCAGGGAACATTTTGGTATGGCGAAGGTATGCGCTCTAGTGAGGACCCTCTAGTTTATATAGGGTTTTTTTAATTAGCCGCTGATGTCTTTGCCTATGTGATGGACAAAAACAGAAAAGACTTGGGGATTCTTGCGGTTGCACAAATCGACAAATCCTTTTACGGCCTTATGGCAGGGGTGGAAGTTCCAGGTTCTAGACCTGGAGTCCTAACAACTCACACCATTGTAGATTTCCCAGTCAAGTCTGGATTCACAAATGAGTCAATTCTTATGAACCTGGACTCCTCCATCCCATGTTTGAGTCTTTTGTACCCCAGGTATGAATATTTTTGTACCCCAGGATGAGTAAAACAAGTTTACTTGGTTAACACCTGAACTGAACTCTTATTTTAACACTCAGTACTCAGGGTGTTTCCAAGCCCCCCCCCTCTGGCACGCACTGCGATACAGCGCTTACGATTCGGGCCAACCTTTCCCGATGAGCAGGCTGATCTGTGCGTTGGCCAGCTTCTCGACGCGGTCGCCCTCCCGGGGCACCAGCCTCAGGACGCACATGAAGGGGCGCACGTCACAGATGCGCCGCGTCTCCGTCTCAAGCTCCTCCCTCACCGCCGCCTGGTTGATGCAGGTGAACACGTAGCCTGCCGGGTCGCCCAGCGCTCCGAACAGCGGCTCGCCGCTGGCCTTCCTCCATACCAACTAACAACAACAACAACCACAACCACAACCACAACGTCGATGACCATATAAACAATCAGGCCAAAACACACACAGACATCACACGCACACAAAACAATACAGAGAGAGATGCTCAACAGCATTAGGGGTACGCACAGAGTGGAGTAGGCCTACACAGATCTTGGGTGTGTGGCACTCTACTGGCGCTTTAAATGCTTTTAAATCTTTTTGCACATTTCAACACATCCGTCAGTCACTTTATTGTTCTTTCTATGGTTATATTGAGTGTTGTTCATAGTATAGTATGTAGTGTAGTATAGTGTTGTTGTCGAAATTCTGAATGCGGGACTGAATGGGGAGTAAGCATTCCATTGTACTCGTAACACTTACAACGTTACAAATATAAAGAACCTTGATTCTAGTTCGAGTCATCCATTTACTATTTTTTCATTTTAGCAGCTTTTAGAAGAATCTGTCGTCTATAGGTCGTCGTGGGAGCTTATTTAAGGAGTGCATTTATATATTATTATCTTGTGGGCTAGAGGTTAGGGATCTTCCTCAACGATGCCTACATATTATGAATACTTGTGGGCATTAGGGTTCAACACCGGAACCTTTCAGCTAGATTATGCTGCCTCATCCGACGATACACAAACTGAAACCTCTGTCAGCCGCACAGTCTGAGTAGCTCAGTCAGTTAATATTTCGAAAAAATACTTGATATAAATAGCACGGATGAAACGTTTTGCAGTGGTTCTATCCAGTTTGGCTCACTTTAACAGTCGAGTGTGTCAATGCCTGCTTTAACACAGTCTACATCAGACAGTCTGGAGTGACAGGCCGGTTGGCATAGAAACTGGGGCACACAATGCTCTGACAGCAGAATCTGCCTCCTCTTCTAGACAACACACTACTCCGTCTCCTCGCATATCTCACACAGAGAGAGAGAGAGAGAGAGAGAGAGAGAGAGAGAGAGAGAGAGAGAGAGAGAGAGAGAGAGAGAGAGAGAGAGAGAGAGAGAGAGAGAGAGAGAGAGAGAGAGAGAGAGAGAGAGAGAGAGAGAGAGAGAGAGAGAGAGAAGAGAGAGAGAGAGAGAGAGAGAGAGAGAGAGAGAGAGAGAGAGAGAGAGAGAGAGAGAGAGAGAGAGAGAGAGAGAGAGAGAGAGAGAGAGAGAGAGAGAGAGCCATCGCTTCTGTGAGAGTGTAGGACACAAGCGAGCATTTTCAGGAGTGTGTTGTGATGTATTAATTAAAGTAATGTTTGTAAGGGTGGGTGTTTATTCAGTCAATTAGTTTAAAAGCATATTATACGTCTTTTGGAATCCAATTTCAGGTACTATACTGTATTGCCATTCTTACCAAACAGAAAGTATTTGCTTATTGATTTACATTTGTCGATTTGGGCTGAACAATAAGACAATGTTATCGTTTAGCATCTTTGAATGTATCGTCATGAAATGAAGATATCGAAGATACTTGTCGTGACCCAGTTTTATTATATAAATGAATTACGATGAGAAGATATGCCCTTAAAATGATCAAATATGAAGTTTTAAAGGAAGGAAAAAGTGCTGAGAAAGGAAAAGGTTTAGTCTGATACCATACTTTAAACGTCCACACACTTCAACGTGATGACCCGGTTAAAACAGCTGAATGGTATTTTGAATTCATAAGCATATTATCCAAGATATTTATCGAAGATGTGTAAATTCCCATAATTATTCATACTCATTTTCCATATAGCCCAGCCTTCATTATATACAGGTATATTATTTATATTAATGTACGTATTAGTTATTATTTTAGCATCTAGAAGTTCATTTGAGGTAGGTGAACCTTCCACTGCGGAGTCTGAGCCATAAATAAATGAATAGATAGATAGATAAGACAGATAATGAAATAAAATCTATAAATTTAAATTATATTTCTACATATATAAAAATGTACCTTCTTGATGTTGGCGATGGTGTCATTGCGAGAGACGGGGAACTTGAGGAAGATGCCAGTGGGAAGCAGGAAGTCCATGGTGACCTCGGGGATCCCCTCCTGCTCCCACTCCTCCTCCATCCCATACTTCCCTGGGGGCATGGTAACGGACTCTCATTTACCGCCAGCCCTGCCGCCGCTGCTCCACACACACACGAATAATGCAATATATTACACACACACATATATAGATAGATAGATAGATAGATAGATAGATAGTAAACAACCCATACACGTAGTAAATAAGCCTTATATATATTTATATACACATGTATATATGTAAATGTATACATGCACACACATATGTATATATATATATATATATATATATATATATATATATATATATATATACACACATACACACATTAAAACATTAGTTGCATACAAAATATTTTAAAAAGGTATGTGCAAACGGTATGCTGATATTGTGTGCACACACTTGCATTAATATTTAATATGTAACTCGTGCCACTATTTCAGTTTGAATCAATACATCAGGAGTAGTAACGGGAGGGGGTAGCGTTGGTAATCGATCCACTAACATTAAAAACGACGGTTCTCATCTGACCCCTCTGGCGGTTGGTAAACGGACACCTGGTTAAGTCCTATATGGCCAAAGCCTTACAGTTTAGCACTGGGATGTGTTCTAGATGTGTGCCGGGGTCTAGGTGGTCTTGTGTGCAGGGGTCTAGGTTGTCTTGTGTGCCGGGGTCTAGGTGGTCTTGTGTGCCGGGGGCTAGGTGGTCTTGTGTGCCGGGGGCTAGGTGGTCTTGTGTGCAGGGTCTGCAGGGTCTACACAGCGTGGAGAAGTATCCCATACACCAGCCATAGCACGAAATATAGCAACTGTTTTCAAATACACGTCCGTGTATGCACACACATGTCTAAGAAGTAACCGACTGAATGTAGGATACGTTGAGCGGGACTATAGCCTAAACTGCATAATAATAATAAATCAATTTAAAAGTAGCACAATTTCGGCCAGACCTTAACAAGAACTGTGTCCAGACAGCGAGCTACGCTGCGGTGACTCGGTCCGATGTTGTCATTTCATAGTATTAAAAAAACAAAAAACCATAACCATAACCATAACCATGTTGTCAACCTGTTCTCAAGACACTTGCCTCAAGCCGTACACTCAGTCACAGTTGTCGGTCATCTCTTCGTTGTTATTCTGGGCGGTTGTTGTTGGCGTCACATCATGTAGAGAGACTCCTCACGGGTAATCCCAGGTTTCACCGACCCAACCAGCCGATGGTTGAATTCATATGAAATGTCCTGCTGTGTGTCTCGGCTTGTGCGTTGTCATTCAAGCGATGATGATGATGATGATGATGGTGATGATGATGATGATGTTGCATTGACTGCGATTCGCCACTGATCTTGGTGGCGGCCAACCAAGGGACCGTCTACAAAAACGTTGACCGATATCCGAGTGTCCTCGACGGCCACGTCTTCCTCTTTTCCGAGCGGAATGAATACAACACAAAAAAATAACGAACTACTTCTAGAAACACGTCAGCGATTCATCGGGCGGGGAAATAGCTTTAGCTACATTGTCAGTTTCTGTCAGTCCAAAATAGCGTGGCACCTACTCTCTATCTCACGCACACGCACGCACGCGCATACGCGCGCGCGCACACACACACACACACACAAACGGACAGTAGAGTGTATTCCCCTTTCTAAAGTAACTTTCTCATGGAAAGTGGAAGCTACACCACAATAGTAGACCTACTACACTAGAAAGGGGAAATGGAGGAAACCATAACCAATGAATGGCAAAACGGTTTTTATAACACTAGCTGCATAAGGTGAATTCCGTTTTCAAATGCACAAGTGGATATAACACATAATGCCTCTTATATGGAACAATTAAAGGTCGAATATGGTCTGTTATATAGGGATATTTGCCATTTACCCATTTACAAATCGTAGGGTATAGGCATATATAACGTACGCCAGCAGGTGGTGCTGTGCAGTGTAAACCGCCTAAAATACGTTGTAGCGATGAAGCTCGAGGCCGTGCTAACTAACCACAGGCATACCAGGGACATGGGGTGACATAGGGCCTACCCAATGTGCTGTTTAAGGCAAGACCGCCATTGGCACGTGTAGTGTGACCACAACCTTTGCTTTCGACCAGCTGGTATGATTTTTGAACATAACAGTAACAGACGAACCCTGACCCCATCACTTCGGTAACATGGACGATAGCTTTAAATCAATATGTCTGAGTATCAGGCTGTGAGACTTGAACGTCTTTTGAGTTGGACAAACTAAAACAGAGGTTTTTCAAGTGTCTGGCTAGGGTTATGGTTAGAGAAAATGTTATGGGATGTAAAGACAATCAAATAAGTGTTTTTGTTATACAAATGGTATGACAGATTACTTGCAATTCATTTATGATATATTTTGCCAATTAATTTACATTTGTCAAACAGTGATTGTGTCTGTTAAAAAAATACTGTATATATATATATATATATATATTCCATATGGTGCTAGAGTTCGTATGGAAACTAGTTTGATCTTAAAAGTGCTCACAATGTAGACAATAACTGTGTTTTAGTTGTATTAGTTGTTGACCGTGGGGTTCAAATCCCATACATACAAAAATCCAGATCAATTTCACTAGCAGTTGGCAAAATGCCTTGATCTCCAATGTTAGTCACCATTAGTTTACATGTGAATATGCCTTCAGCATGTTCATTAATAAAGTCGTCTTGCTTCAGCCTTGAGACTTGGCAGAGAAACTGAAAGCTTTCCCTTGTCTCCAGATCAACTGTCAAATTTAGTCTTTCATTGCCATGGCAACACTTGACAACCTTCCCATTTGCCTACAAGCTCAAAACTCTCTGCCCATGGCCTGAAGATGACTCTAAATCAGGGTTGTGTAATATGCATTAGTGAGAGAACCATTTAGTGTAAACCGTTCCACACCCAAACCTATAATATAAATTAAGTCAGTTTAAATTAATGGCCTTTATTGCCACAAGAGGGAGTACTTAACTTGGGTACTGTAAAAAAATCAAAGTGTAATTTGCACAATTTAAATATATTTATATAATATATCTTTTCAAAAATAAACTTTATTTTACCAAGAAAAAAACACTGAAAACACTCACTCAACACCCATTCCTCAATCAATCAACCATAAATTAATAAGCAACCAGCATCTTGTCAATTTACCAACAAACCAAAAAAGGAGAAAAATGTGCAATTTGTTGTAGTTTTGAGTTGTAGGTTTAATCATAGAATCCTAGTTTTACTACCGGCACTGTGTGCATGGAGTCGTAAAAAACGAAATATCCACGATGAGGTACATTTTAAAACAGGTTTTATCCAAGTATGCATCCGTTACACACAGATAGTTGACTGTAAAAAAATAAAAATAAGTTATTGATAACGACCCTTTTCTCTTGACGGAGGCTTTCAGCAGAAGTTTCTCTTACACTCCCTACACCGCAAGTAGTTACGAGTAGAGTCATAGCAATAGGGTTGCACATCCACATACAATGCATAAATAAAAACAGTGCTTTTAATAAGCAAACAATCTTTGTCTCGGTATTGGCAACGGCACACAAAATAAAAGTGTACTGTTATTTGACAAATAATTTCTCTTTGAGAAAAAAAAAGCCTGCCTTCAAAATATTGACCAACTGTAGACTGTAGTCATGTTTGTACAGTTCCTCGTAAATCATACATTCAACACACAAGTCACAATTTCCTTCTGTGTAACACCTTAACACTCCCCCCCCCACACACACACACACACACATGCAAACTCACACAGGCAGACATCAAATGTAACATTTGAAAGTAAGCCACAACGTTACTTAAACATACAAAACAACACTTTTTTTACATGTAAATATGACCATAAACAAAGTCAAAAGACGGTGATATTTAGATAAAGACGCACTCGTAACACCACGATGAAACCTGGGACACAGGCCATACATACGTACATTACTTTCTTTTTTTTAAAGCTAAATGTATATAAATACTAGCACCTGATATTTGTTAACAATCCAGATACACTTTTAGACATATGCAAGATAAACATTTGTCACGGGCGAAAACCAATGCGTTGGTGTGTTGTTCAAGTGATAACTTCATGATTCAACAGTTAGACCGCACCAAGTGTGTGTAGAATGAAAAACACCAGCAATATTTACAGAAGTCAAAGCATGCGTTTCTATTGAAACAATTGAGAGTTGTGTTTGAACGCACAGCAATAAAAGGTAAGACATATGCCGATTTCTTATCACGGATCTTCATTGTAAATGATGCACCAGATTTTCGGAATAGGTAGGTTTCAGTCATGTAGCTTCTTTGCTCCGCGTACAACAGGTTCAAAGGACAATCGTAGTTCTCGTGTTATATTTTCATGTCATCGGCATAAAGTAGAATTCGATTAGCAGCACTCCCATTATTGCACATTTTTCATCGGCCAACACGGGCCTTCGAGTTGAGTGTTTGACGTGCGTGTTTTAACCTTTACGACAAGCATACATTTTCCGTAAAGCGTGTAGGGACAAACTACAGATTTAAGATTTGTCACTTCTTTTTTTCATTTTTTCTTTTTTTTAAAGGGGCGAGTGGGGAGTTGACATGAACAAGCATAGACACTTCACACTTCATATTCCAACCGTGCTGAGAAAAAAAAAAGAAAAAAAAAGTAATAAAAATTAATAACAGCTAATACTTGTCGTTGGGCCAAGCTTCGAGGACTCACGCCGCCAGTTCACACAAGAGAGGAAACAAAAGCACATTCTCTCGCCTTCTCTGGAGGACTTCTGGGCCCCTCCACAAGACACCTGGACGTGTAATGAAATGGCTGCTGCCGAGCGAGGTTGACTCGCGTGGCAGCAGACCAGGAGAGAGAGATGGCAAGAGTGAGCGAGTGAGAGTCCTCTGGTTCACTCCCAGGTGCGGTACACATAGAGGGCAGAGAAGATGAGATTGACACTCAGGCTGGCCAATAGCAGGCCGGGCCACACGAGTCTCTTGACGAAGCCTGCAGAGAAACATAATTGAATTATACGTTATAAACTAAATGTAAAATGTCTGTTTTACTTTGTTGGTCACATACGTACACACACAGTGAAGTTTGTTTCTCTGCATTTAACCCATGCTAGTGTTAGGAGCAGTGTGCAGCTATTTTATATACAGCGCCCGGGGAGCAGTGTAGGGGTCTGGTGCCTTGCTCAAGGGCACCTCGGCAGTGCCCAGGTGATTCAGGGACTTGAACCGGCGACCTTCTGGTTCCCAAGCAACAGACTGAACTACTGCTGCCCCCACTATAACTGGGATGTTCGCTCGCTGGCATTATATTAGGCTTAAATCATAATCTTATTCTTCCGGTGTCATTATTGACCAAAAAACTGAACTTTTCAACCTACCAAAAATATTGACCTTGACTAATGATTTACCCAGTTTTATAATATACGTTAATAACGATGAGAAGATATGCTCTTAAAATGATCAAATATGATGTTTTAAATCAGTGAGGAAGGGAAACTAGGTTCAGTCTGATCCCATACTGGTATCCATACACTGTATTACTCATCCATACACTTTAAACATAATGCCCCTAAGACTGTCAGACTGAATTTCATCCTTTTTATTGGTCACATACAGGTCAACAGAGTGAAATTTGTTTCTCTGCATTTAACCCATCCTTGTAGTAGGAGCAGTGGGCAGCTATTGTATATACAGCGCCCGGGGAACAGTGTAGGGGTCTGGTGCCTTGCTCAAGGGCACCTCGGCAGGGCCCAGGTGTTTTGGGGACATGAACCGGCGACCTTCCGGTTCCCAAGCTTTGTCCTAAAAGAATGGGTGCTCCAAAACTACTGCTGCCCCAAAAAAGGGCGAGGTCCTTCCCGAGATAATAAGTCTATCGTGATATTTATGGATTTCCCATTCAATTAAATATCGCGATAACACATTCTCTATCCCCTAGACCTCACCGGGTTATGTTACGTTTGCTATGCTAAAAACAACAATGCGATGGGCTTTGGGTGTTCATTGCGTGCTCCACTCACCAGGCGCTGTAGGCTCTATCCCCTGCGTGGTGGTGTCCACCAGGCAGGTGGACGACCCCGAGGAGCTGCCTTTGTTTTCCTCCATCACACTTCCCTCCCGCAGGTAGGACCTCAGCTCTGAGTGGGAGACATGCAGTGAATAATGTCAAAATGTGATTTAAGTCAGATGGTCAGAGGTGGGTTCAGGATAGTGTAGTGGTTATGGTGCCCCAGCCAAAAGGTTCTGGGTTTAAATCCCACCACCTCCCCCTGAGAAAAATGCCACGCCTCTCTACCGTTTATTGCATGTCCCTGAATACAAATGTTACTGTTGTGTTAAATATAACGGTAAAAATAAATAAAAATTTGCGTTGGATGAATGTAAATCAATAGCAAAAAGATGGTGTTTTCAATAGCAATATCATGACCCCAGACCATAACCTGGCCTCACCGTTTTGACCGGGGAGAGTTGAAAAGTCAGGGGAGCAGCGGCCACTGCAGACGGAGGGGGCGGGCTCGGCATAGCAGTGGCTCGGGGATAGGGGCGGGGAAAGAGGCGGAGACATGGGCAGGGGCTCGGCCTCGCGGGAGAAGAGGCTGAGCTTGCGGCCACTGATGTTGAGGCGGGCAGGGCTGATGAGAGGCCGTCGCTGGCGGGCCGAGCTGGAGGTGGAGGTCACGGAGCCCGCCACTGAGGGGGCCGGCGAGGGGCCCGGCGATGACGGGCGGCTCCCAGACTTCAGGGAGAAGTAATCTGTAAGGAAAAAAAAGAAAAAAAAGAAAAACATACAATGAAAACCTACCGCAGCTTTTTTTATGATGCGTTATAATAAGGGCCAAACAGAAAGCACGGTTGACCGTGACAAGGTGGTGTTTCTTTGGGTCGCGATTAGACAATTGTGATTTACGTGCATAACTGGTTTTACTATGATAGTATGTCTTATTTTAATTAAATACAGGTAAATATACTTTACACAAAAATCGCTTCTCCCTCAATTTCATTTTTGTAGAACTCTCCACTGTGCATAGAACTTCTATTCCGATTTTCATCATTAATGGAGCAATCATAGCTATTTTTCATCAAAAACAATGCTTCTTCCCCCTCACATCACAATCGGTTTCAATTGTGTTTGGCTTACATGCTATAATTACCCACTAATACACTGTCAAAATTGATAGAGGCACCTTCCTTCCTCCCCTACTTGTACAACCACCAGCTGCCACTGATAGGGACATATCAATATATTCCGCTATTGTATGTAAATATGTGCATTTGTGTATTTTCTTGCATTTTTGTATTTTTGCATATCTGTAATTTTGCACATCTTCAGAGCTGGTGATAACATGTCACTGTACATTGTACTTTATACATGTGACAAATAAACAAAATCTGATCTGATCATGTAGAAGAGGCTGTGAGTAAACAAGAATTTCCAAACGGTCGCAACGGATCATCATGTACGGGAGCTTCACATTTCCAGAGGTGCGTGACAAGCGGCAAAACGCTGCATGAATGAACCATGTGACTGTAAACGAGGGTAAAGCAGTTAAGCACCTGAGGACGGAGAGTCTTGGCACTGCGACGCCGGTCTGCTTCCGCTGAAGAGGTAGCCTGAATCTGGAAGATGAACCATCAAGCATCCGTTCATTTAGTGGGAAAACCCATCAGTTCATCTAGTGGAATACCATCCGCACTCAAGACTAGTCATTGCATTAGTCATTTAGCAGAAGCTTTTGTCCAAAGCGACTTACAATAGTGCGTTCAACAAAGGTAGGCAAGAGAACAACTCGTTACCAGAAGTCAAAAGTGCATTTCATGCCTAACAAGTCTCCAAGAACTGAAGCAGTGCTCAGGTAAAAGTACAATAACTTTGCAAACAATATAACAATATCTAACTAACAAGTAAATAATCTACTTAGTAAGACGCTAGTCAAACGTGATAACGGGACGCGCTCGGTGAAGGTTCCGGGTAGTCTTCCCTGAAGAGGAGTTTTCAGCCTGCAGTGGAAGATGGGCAGTGACTCTGCAGTCCTGACATCCGTGGGGAGTTCAGTCCACCACTTGGGGCCAGGACAAAAAAGAGCCGTGACCGTGTAGATCGGCCCCGCTGGGGGCAAGCAGACGCCCCGAAGTAGCGGACTGGCAGGAATGTAGGGTTTGACCATTACCTGAACGGTAGGAAGGAGTCGTTCCTTATACTGCCCGGTAGGCTAGCACCAGGGTCTTGAACTGGATGTGAGGAGCTACAGGGAGCCAGTGTAGAGACCGCAGAAGGGTAGATGTGTGGGAGAACTTGGGTCGGTTGAACAACAGACGAGCTGCAGCTTTCGGAATGAGCTCCTGAGGGGGCTGATGGCAGACACCGGGGCGCCAGCAAGTAGGGAGTTCTAGTCATAACTAATTCCACGACAGAGAGAAAGTCGAGTTGCTTCAATACCCGGGCATACAAAATGACCAACTAAACTAAAGCGCCCTGAACATACTACTGGGAATATGGAACGGATAACAGCTCTCGGTTTGTGTTTGGGGAAACAAAACGATGAAGACGACAGGGCTATGAAACACACAGCCAGGGATAGCCTCCAGTCCAGTAAGCAGTGCGTGCTGCTGGGCCAAACGTTTACAGGCAAACTCGGGATGGCGAGAATACCAACAATACAAGACAACAAGGGGGGGGGGTGTTTGGCATCTGCTCTAATCAGTAGAACAAGAAAAGCATCCCCTGATGAGACATAAGAGAGATAAAGATGACAAATATTTCTACCATTTAGTACTTGCAGACACATCACATAGTCAATTCCAGGAATTCAGCTGGGAGTCAAACACCCTAGCACTAAAGATACCCCCATGCTATCGCCTTTTTCCATCCAAAAACCTACATTTGCAACAATAATTATAAAAAAAAAGTTGTGTGTTCCATAAAATATTGGAAATTATGAGGTTGTGATATGACTTTTAATGTTTATTGAATAGTTTGGTGGACTCAGACGCTGACTATGAGCTTCTCCATCTTAACATCATTGGGATGTTCAGATCCCATTGCTTCTAGCGGTCAAAATTATTTATCCTGTAGATCATGGAGACTGGTAGGAAGGAGTAGTGCAAGTAAAGTAGTAAGTATTTTCTATTATGTTTTGAATTGCTATATTTATTCATTTATAAACGTTTGGAATGTAGTCTTTTTTTATTTACTTGGAGGGTTCTGAATATAGGCAGCTGGACCCGGACCCCAGGTTGGGAACCACTGCTTTGAGATTAACATTGTCTGCATCCAAAAGATGGTTGGCATAGCACCTGTATAAAACACACAGGTGCTATGCTTGCAATGCCTTAGGAGACTATCAAAATATTTGGTTGTTTTAAAGGCTGTATATAGGCTATGTATATATGTTGGCTTTAGTGGGCGGCAGTAGCTCAGTCTGTTGGGACTTGGCTCGGGGAACCGGAGGGTCGCCGGTTCAGGTCCCCGAAACGGACCAAGTACAGAGTGAGAACTTGTACTTGGAAAAAAGGTGCCAGTTCGCCTCCTGGGAACTGCAGAGGTGCCCTTGAGCAAGGCACCAGACCCCTACACTGCTCTTCGGGCGCTGTATATACACAATAGCTGCCCACTTCTCCTAATACAAGGAAGGGTTCTGTACCTGTTCAGAGTTGATTGTGAGCCAGTTTGTCTCCCAACCCCCCTCCCGGTAAGCAGTGATAAAACTAACGTTACCTGTCCTGGTGAGGGAGGGGACTGTGCCGAGGCAGAGGGCCCTGCTCAGCCGCCCGGGGAGGGAGGACGGGGAGGCCTTGCGTTCCGGGGGGGCCCGTCGGCAGTGGGGGGGGAGCTTGGAGAAACTGGGGGGCGGGGTGGGGATGAAGAGGTCCACCTGGCCAGGGAAGGGCAGCGGCGGCAGCTGGTCGGCCAGGTACCTGCAACAAGAACACATGGTGTCTACAAACATGACAAGTTGCCGCTGCTGGGGTTAATCGAGACAAATAAAGTGGACTTGGGCTTAAAAAAACACTGTTATTTGGGTTCACACCGGTAGACTATGACGGCATGACTATAAAATGTTACTGAAACCACTCATGCGTGAAAATGAAATGAAACCATAAAAGTGAAGTGAAAGCCCTTCACAGAATAAAGCCAATTCAATACAGAACGCACAGAGCTAAAACAATCTATCAAAAAGATGGCAATTGTGTGCTTGCACGTTGCATACCGTGCAAATCAACATTCTACATCTAAACACTTGTTTTGTGACCAAAACAATAAATTGTTGTAAAATAAATGCTGAAATGGATGATTTTAATGGCACTCGCTGTCACATAGAAACAAATACAACCAAAAATCAACCAACTGAAAGGGAACACGTGGCAAGACAAATTAGCATTTAACACTTTAGTTTATTCCATTTTTTTTTTCACAGCAAAAGCAAGTCAAGTGCATGAAAGATACTTTCCGCAGCTTTTCTTAATTCTCAGCCTAGTTTAACCCCAAAAGGGCTGTTCCCCAGCGGTGATCAATAATCAATTGAGATTGTTCAGCGGTAATCTTCTGGAGATCAAATGTGAGCATTAGTAGTCAAGGCTATGGATACACAACTCAAATATGTAACACAGTACTACATTCCAAAAGGCAGGTAACTGATCAATTTTGTAAATGCTACACCAGCTTGGAACCTGAGCCCGGTCTAGCTGTGGAGAATGAAAATTGGTTACCATAACCATAAGCTCACATGTTCAGCACAGGGCTTGTTCAGCACAGGACTTAATACCAATTTACAATGGCAGGATCATTTTTAATTATTACTTGCTGCAAAGAAAACACATAAAAGCCTCTGGGTAAGGATTTGAATAATTCAGCTTGTGGTTTATAAAAAGGACTACGAATATTTTTTCATGACGAGCGAACATGTAGAGATGTTAATAAATAACCGGTTAGTCAATAATTAGGCATTACAATGATTGATGCCTTTTAACAGATCATTGTTATGACACGCAAAATCGCACACAACTCTTTTTTTTTTTTTTATTCCTTCAAAGAAACGTCAAAAGTTCAATTGTATTTGTTTCTGCATCATACAATATACTTTGTCGTACTAAGTCTCAGGAGTTATTGCAACACACACACGCACAGGAAAATCTTTAATAACGGCGATAAAGATACATGCACAATTACATTTGTCACATTACACAGTCACAATTCACAAAACCAAAAATACATTAAAATTAGGTAGCCCTACATAATGACTCCTGTAATAATTAGAAATGATCGTGTAGTGATTCACATTTATCTTAACTTCCTAACTTGGTGCTCTTGAAGTAACTTCAAATGTTTGAGCCTTGAACAGTGATTAGTGGCAGTTAACCGTTACTAGAAATCTACTGCAAAGCAGTAAAAACAGCTGCGCAGGACAGACACAGCCAACTTACAAATACAACTAAACACCACAACTTAACATCAGTGCTTTGGGTTTAAGCAAAGCCATACAGAGAACCACCCCTCACAAAAAAATAAAAAATGAATATACATTAGCAAAGATATAAATGGTTTTAAAAACAAAAGTATATTTTGCATAGCAAACGAAAATTGCCACACGTAACATTTTCAAGGTAAAAAGATGAATTAAAAAAAAAAAAAAGAACATTTGGATCGGAAGCCCCTCCGAGTGACAAAAACGGTGCAAAGCGGGCAATGAACCGTACAACATAATTACGGCATCCACCCTTTGCTCTGACGGACGGAGCAGACATGGGTCCCTCAACAACTACAGTTATAGTAGGTTTAAAAAGGGCAGAGAACACATTCTGTGGGTCCTGGTTAAGGCCCGGGTTAAACTCTGCATTTTGGCTGCCAAAATTAATACATGCAAAGCATCATGATTCTGTGCCGACGCAACAAAAAATAATATTTGAATAATACAACGGAAAATGTTATTACCATCTTAATTTTTTTTTAAAAGTAATAATAATATAATGATATTGATGGACTCATTAGAATAACGTAAATTCAGTGGGAGTTGAACACGCAACAAAGATGTGAAGCAGAACCACCGAAACCAAAACATTAGGTAGAATACGAGGGTGGTTGTCAGTAAGTGAGAAATACACATGCATCTGTGCTTTTAAATACTAGGTAATAATAAAGTGTAGTTTAGTGGAATAGAGGTAAGTTAGGCCGGGAATGTTTGAGACCAGAAGGAGGAGGAGGAGAGGAGGAGGAGGAAGAGGAGACGTTAGGAGCAGCATTCTTAACTGACTGACTGGTCGTACTAGACAGCGTCTCGCCAATATACGTTCATCGAAATGTCGCGTATAGATGTTGCGCAACTCATTTACAATAAAAAGCTACCGCATCGGGAAAATAATCTCTCTGGTATTTCCAGACCTCCCACGCCTTAAGAGTTAGTGTCAGTAATCTAGGTCTTCCGTTGCCGAACACACTTCTCAGAATGATCGTTTAGGTGCGACACTATGACAAAATAAATAAAATCACCGGGAAAGTAAATGACCTATATCACACACAATGTTCAGTATAGTCACGTAATTGTACCAGAATGTTTTCTAGAATATGGTTGTGTTCCTAATTCTGGAATACTTTCTGGAACTTTACCGCAAACAGCTAAAAACAAGTTCAATATCAACTAAAAAAACAAAACAAGACACGGCAAGAGATAAATAGGGAAAACTAAACTCACAGAGAAGATATAACCCTATCAAACTGGTCTCAAGCCATTGGAAAAGCTGTAACCAAACCTTCAAATTAGTTTGTAAAGTAAGTAAATGAGCAGATAATGAGACACACACACACACACACACACACACACACACACACACACACACACACACACACACACACACACACACACACACACACACACACACACACACACACACACACACACACACACACACACACACACACACACACACACACACACACACACACACACACACACACCACACACACACACACACACACACACACACACACACACACACTTGACCTACACTCATAGTTCAAGCCACCCAGAGACGTTCAGCAGCCTCAAAAATTTGCCGATACTCGTGTGAACTGTGAATTATGTAAATAATGGGAAAGACATTCTAATATACCAAGAGACACAGGCTAGTATTCAACGCAGCTAAGCGGCAAGCTACAGCATGTACATGAATCAAACCACACCGTTTGTGTGCTACAGGATCGCTCGGAGACCTCTAGCCTCCACACTTAAATGTAATATAAACAACAGTGTTGAGCCCTTTTAAAAGTCATTTAAATAGTTAAAAGCACTTCTGCCCGTTTGGTGTGTTGATGTTGATCTTTGCGTCGTCACAAATCCGGTTTAGTATGAGTTAGTGCTTTCGGGTTAGTTAACGGTTAGCAGTGAGGAAAAGAACAATACACAAGTTTTTGTCTTCAAGAACCACGTCATCATCATCCTATCAAATGGGCTCCGTGTCGTCGGTCCTAAGTTGTACCGAGTGGGCGTCAATACAGATGTTTTTAACTTTACTGTTCAGATTCTGACCTTCGACCCCTGGCTCTCCTCGGACCGACGGACTTGCGGGTTGCCACGGCGGCGGCAAAGCAGACTAGGCAACAGAGGGAGGCGGCGCTCAGCTTGGCTGTGTCCAGCCAGCCCGTGATGCCGGGAGCCAGGTAGCCCTCAGCCAGGCACAGGGCCAGGAGCAGGAGCCACAGCACGGACGCCACAGCGTCGATTCTTCTTAACCTGAAAGGATGACCCAGGTTTGGAGCAAATGTCAAGTTTTCTCATATTAGAGATTAAAACACTTCTTCTGAATGAATAGCCGAAACTCAGGCATCAATGTTAACGACAAACAAAACACACCCACACTAATGAGTTGCTTAAGATATGGATTTTCGTCGTTGTCACTTATTGTCTTTTAAAATACCTGTTACCATTATGATTATTACACAAAATATAACAAAATGCCCCCCAAAAATCAAAATTAAATTAATTTTTTTTAAAAGTGAATCCCCACTAGCAGCCACTCAATGACATTCCCAAACCAAGCTTCAACATAAGGACTTATGGGCTTAAAAACCAACTTCATCCCCCAATTAATTTGCACCAAGCCAGCCTTCAGCCAAAATAACAAAGGACAGACGAGCGGTTGTCTACCTGACGGGTCCGGCTAGGAGGATAGCAGTGACGCAGGTCAACAGGCCCACGGAGGCCACAGCCATCTGGTTGTCTCTGCCGTACTGCCAGCCCAGCCTGGCCTTCTCCGCGGCAGTGTCAGGGAGGAGCCCCAGCAGACTCTGCCACACGCGTTCTCCGCTGCTGCTGTTGCCGCCCTGGTCGGAACCTTTCTGGGGGGCGGGTTCGGGCGGGGCCACCCCGTCGCCAAGGGTGTTCTTCAGGTCGCCGGGGGACGCCGGCCAACCGGACCACCCGGAGAAAACCACACCGAGCAGGAAGGAGCCGGTGAGGAAGGCCAGAACGCGCAGCAGAATGATGCCAGCAGGCGGTCCGATGGAGGAGGCAGTCTGATGGGGGGGGGGGGGGGAAGGGATTTGTGCAATTTAGAAATCATATCGGACCAATTGACGGTGATTCAACGTAAACCATCACCATGTCAGCCATCGTTTTTGTTCAAATGTATTTTTAGACTTTGTTTTTGTTCACTGCATCCATCATCTTTTGTACCAACCGTCTCAAGAATAAAACTTACTCCACCCATGCATCAGTCAACCCAGGGTTTAAAACTAAAATGTTTCATCTTTATAGCAAAAGAACACTTTTTTTAAGCTAGGAAAGAGTGAAGTGGGATTTATAGTCGCAGCGACAAGCCCAGCCAGGCCACGCAAGACTGACGTTTATAGTCGCTGTTTTGCAGTGACATTTTGCACTGTATTCATGATGCTGCTGCAATACTTAAATGCTTTTTCACAATGATACAGTATATACTGTATCATTCATCGGTCACTTTATTGTTTATTGTATAACTTTTTTATTGTGTATAGCATTGTTATAGTGTGTGTGTTAGTATATATATATAGTATAGCATATAGTAAGTAGTATATAGTTTAGTATTGTATAGTTAAGTACAGTATTGTTGTTGAAATCTAATACTGCGGGAGGGAATGGGGAGTAAGTATTCCATTGTACTTATTGCAAATGGCAAATAAAACCATCCTGAATCTTGAATTGCCGGTGTGGACATGCTGACCAAAGTGTAAGTTAGCCCCGTTTCAACTCTCGCACACTAGGAGAAGTGAACGAGAAGAATGGCACTTCAGAGTTCGGGGAAGAAAGTTTGCAAACTGGTCGGCGATGGACATTTTAAACCAGTGTTCTTTACAGTGTTCTTACAAATACAATGTTAAAGAAATTTAGGCGTTTTCTAAACACTTCCGTGGGGTTCCCTGGCTCAATAATGTTACCTTTACGAAGGCCTTGTCCGAGTCTCTGCTGCGGCGTAGCTGGTGGTTGAGCAGCCCAGTGCGGAGCTGACGGTTCTGGTACTTTATGTAATATTCCACAGCCGCCTGGCATGGCCGGCATAGCTTATAGGTCTGCTCCAGGTGGTGCTTGTAGGCCTCGATCTCCTCGTCGTAGTTCTCCTGTGAACAGACGGCGAACGTTGCAATCGTTAAGCTCAACAGACGTTTGTATTGTGATGCGTAGGGCTGGGGCGATATGGACAAAATCATAGATCGATATTTTTGACCAAATACCTTGATTATGATATTGCAGGGATGACTATTATTGGTGTTTTGACAAAATGTTTGTTTTTTTCCCTAAATAAGTTTCTTTTATACATCATCACATAAATCATCAGTAATGTTAATATCGTATCACAAGCTAATGAAAGAACAGCTAGAAAAGTACAATACAAACCAGGAGAAGTGGAGTCAAAATGTCGTGACCTAAAACATGGGATTGTGGGTCAAACAAGGCGAAAAAAAACTGTCACCACCAGCAGCAAAAATACATACATCGTCCCTGGGGATGAAGGAAGCCAGCTGTTTGATCTTTGACGACTGGTTGTTGTTGCACTTCCGGCACAGAAGCATCTGACTGTTGACCCACTGCAGACACTTGGGCGTGTCTGAGACAGGGAGGCTCGCAGACACGCCATGGTTCAGGTTCTCCATGTACTGGGCCGGGATGGGTTTGTTGTAGTCCCCATTCTGACGTGAACACACACACATTTCTTGCAGATTATTATCGTTTTAAATGCATCTCCATGAGAATCATGAGTCATGAGAATCCATTTCTCATGACTGTTCTTGTACTTGTACTTCTGCTGTGACCGCCACTTGCCCCGTATTGGCTTAAGAAAACACATCTCGTCACATGAGTATACCACCATTACTATACCACTATACCACCATTACCTCTTGAAATCCATTGTACTGCTCACAGACGGGACAGTCCCAACAGTTGCGGTTCCCGTAGGGCACCACCGTGCTCTGGCTGCAGAACCAGCAGTTGACATGGGCGTGGGTGGGCTTCTTTCTGCAAGGCGGGGGAAGGGGAGCACTTCAAAACAGCGTGACGTCCCACGGTGGACCGTTTCTAATGACGGGTGACGTTGAGAATGCTAGTGGACCTTCTGGAAAGCATAACGATGTGGCATCATGCTAAAGCCTTCAATTGTTGTGTTCGAGTGCTGTACAGCCGATATTACACCAAGTCGGCAACCAGCTCACAAAACAATTGATTCATGAGGCGTGATTAAGCTAACACACGTAGCAGCAAGGCTTGTGTTGGTGTTCATTCATAACATTCATTAGTATTCGCGACTAGAAAGCATATAATAAATGATGGTCCGGCGATGACATGCATATGCACCGCAAATATTCAAAAATAACGTAGATGCATAACGAACAACAATAACACACCAGCGGGTGTTTGGTCCACCACGTTAAGAATGACATTAGCTTCTTACCGTGTTGCGAGTCTATAAAGCAGCGCTCCGCCGGTAAGACAGGCGGTCGCTCCGACGCCTCCGTACACCAACTCCGGGTGCTCTATGAACAACTGGTTGATGACCTCCATCTCCCACAAGTACATGTATATACACCAAATGTATACCGAAACATAAGAAATACAGTATGGGTAATATGGAAAGAATAGGCGCGCAAGCTAGTAGCGAGGACGCCCCATGCGCCGGAACCGGAATTGCGTCACAGTTGTGGGTGGGCGCGTTAATTAATGACGCCGCTACTCTCTATGGGACACGTGCGTGTGTGTTTCTTGCATTATTAACATCGAGGCTTTTCACTATTATACAATAATAAATAAATAATGCTAAATACAACTAATCAGAGATCAATTGTAGTTTAAAGTTGGCTGATATTCATACCTTTCCAAGCGATATTTTATAATAGGGGGTTTCGCACATGCAATAAAATTACTCATAAACAATATTATGTGCATAACAATTTGAAATGAATTAAAGGTGAGTCTAGGTTTACGCCGTGTATGCCTAGTGATAGGCCCAATCAAACAATGAGTATTTTAATGGAAAAATATAACTTTATTGCAGGCATAACATAACTTTGATGACAAACAACAATAGTAAACAAACATAACGCCTACATCACATTAGATCGTCAAAAAGTCGTCAAAGTGCCTGATGAGTGGTAAACTAGCCCACATATGATGCTATGAGTTGTAATACATTCGATGAATCCGGTTAAACCAAAGACGCTGGATAAATAACAGTGGAGGCCAACAGCCACATCAATCAAACACGTCAGTCTATGCTGTGAACAAACTTCCTCCCCCCCCCCCGTAGGTTGGACAGAAAACAACACGCTGGAAATACTCTGAATAAAGGAACGCAAACAGTCTATATTCAAATAAGAGCATTGACATCACGTCTAGTGTATATGCATATTTTGTCCCTTTGACATCTTGAACTGTATTTATTTATTTATGTATTCATTGAACTCAAACGACCATTCAACTTAGGCCTTACTTATAACACATAATGAATACAATATAATAAAAATTCAAAAATCCCTATTCAAAAGTAAAGCATTTCTGATTGTCTCGCATAGAACTGCGAGTAGTTGGCCATGGACACGCCGCCCCCATCGGGGCCCATGGGCTGGGGGGCCATGCCCCCCCCGTACGGATATCCACCGTGGGGGACGCAGTGCACGGAGGACGTGTGGCGATGGGCACCGAATGGAGGGCGAAAGTGACCTGCGCCCGGGTAGTGGTAGCCCACCGCGCCGGCCGCGTATCCGCCGCCCGGCGAGACGCAGCGACCGTGTCCGTGGATGACCGCCGTGGGCCCGTAACCACCGGACGTCGGCGGTGAGCTCTGGTGACACAGCGCCCACGAGCCGCGGGCTGCATGTACAGGTGGGGGCGCAGCCTGCATGTACAGGTGCTGCTTCTCCTGCAGCGCGCGTACGTACGACTCGGCGTACTCCACGGGGGTCCCGGGGGGCAGGTAGGGTGTGATGATGCCGCTGCTGCTCGGCGGCGGCGCCCTGTAGGGTCTCTTGACCCGCTTCCTCCGTCTGTAGTTGCCCTTCTCGAACATGTCCTCAAACGCCGGGTCCACGGTCCAGTAATTGCCTTTCCTGTCCCCGCCGGTGTCCCGGGGGATTTTCACGAAACACTCGTTGAGACTCAGGTTGTGTCGGATGCTGTTTTGCCAACCTTTCTTATTCTTCTCGTAGAACGGGAACTTGGAGACGATGTAGTCGTATATGCCGCTCAGGGTTAGTCTAGTCTCGCTGCTGTCCTTAATTGCCATCGCAATAAGAGCTACGTAGGAGTACGGGGGTTTGTCAAGTGGTCGTTCGCCGGCCTCGTCTGACTCCACCTTCACCTCCGCGGGAATCCCGGGGCAGCCGTCCAGTTCGACCTGGGTCAACTTCGTGCCATCTTCCAAAAGTGTTCTTGCGCCGTGATCATCGGTCGTTTTGCCCGCATCCATGACTTGGCTCGTCTATTCCCGGTCCCGGTTAACAAATATGTGGCCAAACCAGAGAGCGCGTTGAACGACAGTGGCTGTCGGTGCCGCTCACACGCTTATGTTTAACCCGCCCACAGGTAGATAGGACAGTTCTGGGCGCATCGTTTCATGTTGCCGACTTTCCCACACTTTTTTTTTTCTCCTTTGGGTTCAGTCGTCCGTTAAGGTTAAATGGGGGTCGGTTTGTATTTTCTAGGCAGGGACGGTTGTATAATATTGATACAACCATCAAAGACTGGGTAGTTGTGATGTGTGTGTTTTTGATGTCCAAGATATAAAAAAAAACAGAATCCAAAACAGTGGGGCACACAGATGTCTGACCTTCCACAAGTGTGGGAAGACAGGATTCCTGCTGTCCCAATACAACGTGAAGAAACACCATATACACTAACACAAGTAAAACACACACACACACACACACACACACACACACACACACACACACACACACACACACACACACACACACACACACACACACACACACACACACACACACACAGGTACAATATAATAATAATAATATAAATATGCCAGTAGGGAGTGTAAAATGTGCAACATTGATTGTATATACTGTATTTTTAAAACAATGTTTATATATATTTATTTTTATGTTGTGTGTTTCTTCTGAAGTTTACAGTAACCCACTCTGCAGGAGGTTGTGCCATATAGCCGTACTGCACTGCTTTATCACACAGTGATCATGTTGTTCTATCTGTTATAGAGTAGCATATGAACAAATTGCCTTCATGTCTCAATCTGTTCTTCGGCTGTGACGTGTCACTATCACGCCCTATAGACAAAGAGACAGACAGACAGACAGACAGACCAGACCAGTCCAGACCAGCGTACCACCTGACGTATGACCAGCCGGAGACAGGCGATAAGGATCACTGAGGATCAATAGGGAACCGTTCACCCTCACACAACAAGAGGGAACTACTGTAAGCATAAGCAAGGTCATGTGACACGAGTTCGCTCCACATTCTTTCAGGTTATGTCGTTTCAGGCTCCGCCTCCACGTTAATTTTCGGTTGAACGTGGACCAGATGACGTCACAGATTCTGAACTCGTTACTCCGGTTTTGTATCTGAAGTTCAAATCAGTTCACGTTCAATTTGGCTGAAACCGGGATTAAAATCTATATTCATCTGGCGTTTGTGCACAGTGCACATGTAGGTGCGGTGGTTCCCAGACTTTGTCAAACATTGAACCACCTGTTGTTACATATGAGGACAAGACAGTGTTATGAACTATTTAAGGGCCTCAAACATTAACCTTTATATATATATATATATATATATATATATATATATATATATATATATATAACTTTATACAGTTTGTACTTTTTACTTCTTTTTTTGTTCTGTTCTGTTTTTTATAACTGCTGTCTGTCGTCGGGTATTGCGCATAAGATTTTCACTCATTGCTTATACTTGTGTAAACTGTGAAGTGACAATAAACTTGACTTGATGACACACACACACACACACACACACACACACACACACACTCCACCCCACGTGAACCCCTTTCAGACTGAACAATTAGGTGTCTCCTCGTCCCACCTCTTCCCATTTACATTTACATTTCCCGTGCTCAATGGGGTGCCCATCCCTCCACGTGAACCACACCTTCCCATACAAAATGCATCAGATCTTCTCACAGACCCCCCTGTATGTATTTTATTTTTTTCTCTCAAACTGATGAAGAGGGAATTGAAGTTGAGGATGTCTCAGAAATAGAAGACAACATCGATCCTGATTTAGATCCAGACCATTGTGAGACCGACCAGTCAACAGATGGTGAGGAAGAGGCCCCTGAGGAAGACACACCTGAGGAAGAGGCACCTGAGGAAGAGACACCTGAGGAAGACACACCTGGGGAAGAGGCACCTGAGGAAGACACACCTGGGAAAGAGGCACCTGAGGAAGACACACCTGGGAAAGAGGCACCTGAGGAAGAGGCACCTGAGGAAGACACACCTGGGGAAGAGGCCCCTGAGGAAGAGGCACCTGAGGAAGAGGCCCCCGAGGAAGAGGCACCTGAGGAAGACACACCTGGGGAAGAGGCACCTGAGGTGACATTCCAGTCCAAGGATGGCAACTTGCTCTGGTATTCATCCACCCAGGACAGAGGAGGCAGAGCAAGAGTGGAAAATATTGTTAGGATAACACCAGGGCCAACACGGTATGCAACATCTCGTGTGGATGACATTAAGTCCAGCTCCCAACTCTTTTTACCATTTAATTATACCGGAGATGACAAACCTGAAGGGGAGGCGTGTGTTTGCGGACACATGGAAAGCATTGGACCAGGTAGACCTCCAAGCCTACACGGGCCTGTTGATTTTAGCAGGAGTATATCGGTCCAACAATGAGGCTACAAAAAGTCTGTGGGATGCAGAGTCAGGGAGGCCTATATTCCGATCAACTATGTCCCTGCAATCATGTCCTCTCATGAGTTATCTGATTTGATGTCTACACAACCTTTCCGCTGGCGAGATGACCAACTGGCTGCCATCAGGAACGTTTGGGACAGGTGGGTGGAGCGCCTACCACTGATGTACAATCCAGGCCCTGAGGTGACAGTGGACCAGTGCCTGGTCCCTTTCAGAGGTCGCTCTCCGTTCAAACAGTACATCCCAAGCAAACCAGGCCAGTATGGGATCAAGATCTGGGCAGCATGTGAGGAGCAGCTACGCCTGGAATATGCAGGTTTACACGGGGAAACCTGTTACTGGAAGGCCAGAAAAAAACCAGGGCATGCGTGTTGTGTTGGACATGACAGCCGGTCTCAAGGGGCATAATATTGCATGTGATAACTTTTTCACTTCACATGGGCTTGGTCAGGAGCTGCTGAAAAGAAAGCTCACCATGTTGGGGACAGTGAGGAAGAACAAGCCTCAACTTCCCCCTGCACTGGTGTCGACCAGAGGGAGAGAGGCACTCTCATCGAAATTTGGACTACAATAGAAACAAAGGAGACGTGACTGCCTTGATAAGGTAATGTATATTTTCATCTGTCATACATTTGATTTACTTGTATTCATGTAAAACATTGCATTTTGTGTAAGACAGATTCAATATTGTTTCCAATCTATTCATTATTGTTTCTTTCATTGCAGCTTACTGGTACATACACCTGCAAGCGAGTGACAGCTTGTCAAGTCAAGTCAAGTCAAGTCAAGTCAAGTTTATTGTCACTTCACAGTTTACACAAGTATAAAGCAGTGGTGAGAAAATCTTATGTGCAATACCCGACGACAGACAGCAGTTATAAAAATAAGATAAGATGAAAACAGAATAGAATAAAATAAGTGTATAAAGTATATCTATGTATTTTGTACATATACAAAACTGTATAAAGTGAAATATATAAAAGTAAAAATGCAATTTATAAAATGCTATATATCCGCGCAGAAAAAGAGCAATACGTATATATAAATCAATGTAATAAAATATACATTGTTATATGCTATACGCCATTGTTCAGTAGCCTGATGGCCTGACTGTGGAAGCTATCTCTAAGCCTATTTGTACGGCACTTGATACTGCGGTATCGCCTGCCTGACGGTAAAAGTGAATACAGTTCGTGGCTGGGGTGGGCATTGTCTTTTATGATGCGTTTGGCCTTGGCCACGCACCGCTGGTTCTATATATCCAGGAGGGAGGGGAGCTCACCTCCAATGATATACTGGGCCGTCCGCACCACCCTTTGAAGCGCTCTGCGCTCGAGTGCGGTGCAGTTCCCGTACCAGGCGGTGATACATCCTGTAAGAACACTCTCGATTGTCCCGGTGTAGAATGTTCTCAGGATGCGGGGGCCCATGCTGAATTTACTCAGACGCCTGAGGAAATACAGGCGTTGTTGGGCCCTTTTCACCACGTGTGTGGTGTGCGTGGACCATGTGAGGTCCTCGGAGATGTGCACACCGAGGAACTTGAAGCTGCTGACCCTCTCTACTGCAACACCGTCGATGGAGATAGGGCCGTGCTCTCCTCTCTGCTTCCTGTAGTCCACGATCAGCTCCTTGGTCTTCTTGACGTTGAGGGTGAGGCTGTTCTCCTGGCACCACTGCTCCAGCGGTCCAACCTCCTCCCTGTAGGCTGTCTCATCGTCGCCGGCCATCAGGCCCATCACTGTCATGTCGTCAGCAAACTTGACGATGACGTTGGAGCTGTGCATAGCCATGCAGTCGTGGGTGTAGAGGGAGTAGAGGAGAGGGCTCAGCACGCATCCCTGGGGGGCTCCCGTGTTGAGGGTCAGTGGCTCTGAGGTGGTGCTGCCCATCCTCACCACCTGGCGGCGGTCCGACAGAAGGTCCAGTATCCAGCTGCACGTGGATGGGGGCACGCCTAGACCTTAGAGGTCTAGGCGTGCCCCCATCCACTATCGGGAACTATCGTGTTGAACGCTGAGCTGTAGTCCACAAACAGCATTCGCACATAACAGTTCTTTCCCTCCAGGTGGGAAAGGGCAGTGTGGAGGGCCATGGCAATTGCGTCGTCCGTGGATCTGTTTTGACAATATGCAAATTGCCAAGGGTTGTTGGCCTGTGGCCGGTGTTCCACAATATCCTGGATGTGTCTGCATGTAATGCATATGTGGTGGGGACGGCCATCGACCAGGCTGGAATCAGGGGAAATTTTTCAAGAGGGAGACTCTTCCTGACAGAGCTTGGGAAAGCTTTAGTGACTCCTCTAATTCAACGGCGCTAGCACCTTCCCCGCGCACCAGTGGAGGAGTCTGCAAGCCCCAGCCGCTGCCCTGGCCGCTCTCCCCCCAAAACAGGGGCAGAAAGGGAAGAGATGCAAGCTCTGTGCCTCTGTGTCCTAGAGACAATAAAACAAGTCTCACATGTTTCAAATGTGATGCCTACGTTTGCAAGGCACACTCCGACCTGATTGCAAAATGCCACTCCTGTGTGTGAAGACACACATGCGCCCACACACACACACACACACACACACACACACACACACACACACACACACACACACACACACACACACACACACACACACACACACACACACACACACACACACACACACACACACACACACACACAGATGATGTGTTCATGTTGATGTTCTGATGTTCTGTGAATTTGGTCTCTGTTTTTGGTTTCTTTTTTTAACAATAAATGTTAATTTTGGAATACAATTTACAATTTCTGTGTCTATTCTTTGTATATTCACTGCAGTTATTCATGTAAACCAGTAGTTTGAGACATTGTTCACAGCTTAAAAGGGAGTTAAATAAAATTTGGTGATGATCAATGGTTTTTGTGTTAATGTAAGAGCAGTTAAAACAGGCCGGTCAAATTTGACCGGGAGCACCAAAGTAAGGGGGGGAGAAATGAAGACATCTAAATCTGGAGGATTGAATCCTCTTTATTGGTCCCATACATGGACACACACAGTGACATGTGTTTCTCTGCATTTAACCCATCCTAGTATTAGGAGCAGTGGGTATCTATTGTATATACAGCCGCCCAGGGAGCAGTGTAGGGGTCTGGTGCCTTGCTCAAGGGCACCTGGCGAACTGGCACCTTTTTCCAAGTACCAGTTCTCACTCGGTACTTGGTCTGTTTCGGGGACTTGAACCGTCGACCCTTTGATTCCCAAGCCAAGTCCCAAAAGACTGAGCTAACGGTGCCCCAATTGAACCTGCTGCTGTGTGCCCCCTCTTCCTCTCATCTGATGTTACATATGAAGACAAGACAGTGTTATTGACTATTTAACTCAGTGTTATTAACTATTTAGCTCTTTATTCAGCCTCGTAGAATGCCCTCTCATATTTAAAACAGTGATATGCACAAATGGGCTCTAACACAATATGAATGACTTCTCTGGAAAAGTTGTGATAAAATATTTAAAAAAAATGATGTCATAAGAAGAAAGGTCATATTCTGTATATGTGACAAATTGAAGCATGAGCAGTAGGGGCGGGTGTGTTTAAAAGT
This sequence comes from Muraenolepis orangiensis, assembly GCA_027704905.1. NCBI lineage: Eukaryota > Metazoa > Chordata > Actinopteri > Gadiformes > Muraenolepididae > Muraenolepis > Muraenolepis orangiensis. Next base: position 16,988,496 of record CM051013.1, on the reverse strand, counting down.
GGGTTTATTTTTGATACAGAGAGGCTATTACCCAACTTTGGGAATCTATATATTAGTGTGTGTTTGTCTCCTCAATTATCTTAACAGGTAAAAGCCAGATGTGATAGCAGCGACCCACACTTACAGTAATGAACACCTTTTGAGTTTTCCCATGTTGCAAATGTATGGAGTTTGTCTGCTTGTACTTTCGTGATTAGGATATATGCACAGGTGTTGCTTGTCTCTTTCCCACCCGCTGATGTGTTACTTTGAACACTCCCCTCTAATGGAGCAAGTAGCGAAGATGTAACACAAATGATACAATTTGCAGAGCTTTCCCACGGTTGCCCTGAGGGAGTGTGCCTGTCACCATATAAGAAGCCATGGTTTAATGAGAAGAAGGAAAGACGGGATTAAAGAAAGATAGAAGAAAAGAAAGAAATAAAAGAAAGAAGGAAAGGAACAGTACAGTGGACAGTTTGTGATATTTATTTAAATATCACACAGACGGGGGCAGGCAGAGACATAGTCGGGGACAAGCAGGTGATCGGGAACCAGGCAGGGACGTAGACGGGGACAAGCAGGTGATCGGGAACCAGGCAGGGCAGACGAACCAGGCAGGGGCAGGCAGAGACGTAGTCAGGGACAGGCAGCAGATCGGGAACCAGGCAGGGCAGACGAACCAGGCAGGAACAGGCGGAAGCGTAATCGGGGACAGGCAGATGAACAGGACCAGGAATCACAACAGCTGGAATGTCTGCATAGTCCGGAACAATCTGTCCCCGTGTGGGGTAGGCGTAAATTGCATGGTGCTGCAGCTGCGGTTGAGAACTAACAAGGGGGCGTGGCTATCCGGTAGTGCGTAGTGGGAGCGAGGAGACTGGAATGTGGAATGATATAAGGGGGCGTGGCTATTGCGTGCAAACTGTGACAGAAAGAAGGAACTAAAGAAAGAAAGAAAGGAAGGAGGAAAGAAAGAGAGAAAAAAAGTAATTTGTATTATTTTTATAAAACAGCTGCATTTTTAAATTCACATCATCTACAAACTCCATATTATGTTGTCATCAACAGACGCAAATAAAAGAGAAATTAACGCTTTATATTTTATTATATTTTATTGTTTGTATCGCATCAGAACAATTCATTGAAGTTTTGTCTCTACAGCTTGTTTCGCATTCTTCTTCTATCTGATGTTGTGGGCCCAGGTGGGATCGAGATCTCATGAACCACTCTCCCTCTCTCTCCATAGATCAGGTGACTCTCTCTCTCTCCCTCTCTCTCCATAGATCAGGTGACACACACTCTCTCTCTCTCTCTCTCTCTCTCTCTCTCTCTCTCTCTCTCTCTCTCTCTCTCTCTCTCTCTCTCTCTCTCTCTCTCTCTCTCTCTCTCTCTCTCTGTTGCTTGTCGGTGCTGGTGTAAGAGGGGCAGCAAGTACCTGTAAATGATGTCTTCCTCAGAAGATGTCCCCAGTGGCAACACGATACCTCCGTGTTTGGGCAGAGATGAGTGATGCCCAGCTGCAGCCATTGTGGAAGCCCAGGGGCCTCTGGAGAATGTCACTTCATAGTTTAACGGATGGCTTACAGTACCAATAGACATCTCACACAATGGCCGAATGAGCCCAAACTAGCATTCCTTTTTTTCTATGTTTTCTCCCCCCCCCCACAACCCCACCCTCTGAACCTGTGGATTCGAGGGTCATCTGAACAGCTTTGTCTGGTGGAGCAAGCTAAAGGTTTTTCAACTCCGACTTCCCCAGACCAGACCACCTGCCCACGCTCGGAGATCAGCCATGAAAGGAAAACCTACTATATGCTATAGTGCGTTGGTGGCTTTCAAGCACTACTTCCAGACATACTGAAGCTGTCAATTATTAGACAGCCCCCCCCCCCCCCCATCCTCTCACCCACCCCCCATCCCCCTTCTCCTGTCACTATATGTGACTTGACTAGATGTGAAGAAGTCATCAAAAGAAGCAGACAGAGACGGAGGAAGTCAATACATTTCTGTGCATGGCCAGTACCGACTTGGGCAGAAATCCACTTCACGGTGGCTGAACACATTTATTATTTGAAATATAATTATATAATTAATAAATACATGATTTGATGGTGTAAAAAGATATATGTGTTCTGTAAATTGCCAAATGTTACATAAAATGCTAAATGTAAAATAACAATAGAAGTCTACCAAAGTAAAGTAAGCGTCTCAAAGTATCGTTTAGGTTGATAATATGTTTGATAGGAAGTCATTTGGAGATCATTTTATTTACTTTTGTTCGTTACATTTTGCAGGGCGGTGCTGGCTGTAGATTGCGGAAACATGATCATTATCATCTCCTCCTCCCTAAAGAATGAAAAAAAACAACTCGTAAATTCAACGTGTCACAAATTATGTTCTCTTGCCTGCAATGCTATTCCTTGGATGAGGTCCCACTGCTAGGTGTGGCCCAGCCTAGGGTGATGAGAGACTGGTTTTATCGTTCATTTCACAATGCAATTGACCCATGCCTCGCTCCACAGTACACGTCTGGGTTACACATGACTGCCTTGTGTGTGTCAGCCCTGCTCCATTAACCACTCCCCCTGCTGCTTTTAACCACTCCCCCTGCTGCCTAACCACTCCCCCTGCTGCTTTTAACCACTCCCCCTGCTGCTTTTAACCACTCCACACCACTGCAGTTGGGGCACTAGCATTTTGCTCCTGAATCCTCCTCCTGCAGAAGCTGAGGTTCTCTCTTTTCCAGTCTGGGTTACAATCCAGACTGTCAATCCAGCCATCCAGATGACAAAAGCATTGACAAAATGCTGCGATGTCCAAGATGTTGAAAATGTTTTTGGGCTTTCTTTGGCAAGTTGGACACCAGGGTCATGTCGGATGTGAATGCAAACTTGGATGAGTAGGTGGGCGTGTTCTTTGTAGTTAACAGCTGAGGTGGGAGCTCTGGCTTGGTCAGCGTGTGCAAAGCTAAAAAGGGTTATCACATGTGATGCTGTGTCCACAGAGTCCCTGTGTGTCATATTGTCCAGGACAACTCTCATCCGTTTGTTCTCCTCCATCTGGCTTCCTTGCATACACTCGCAAGTCCCATGCATCTGATGAAGCAGCATCACAGGTAGCCCAGTATCTTGGAGGTTTAGACAGTATGTACTGCTTGAAGGGGCAGCGGCCCCTAAATAAGCTGCTCATTACATTACATTACATTACAGTCATTTAGCAGACGCTTTTATCCAAAGCGACTTACAATAGTGTGTTTCAACAAAGGAAGGTAAGAGAACAACTCGTCACCAGAAGTCAAAAGTGCATTTAATTTCTAACAAGTCTCCAAGAACTGAACCAGTGCTCAGGTAGTACAATAAGTACTACCTATTGTACAAATAAGTACAATAATTCAGGCAAAAGTGTAAGGGAAAAAGTACAATAAGTTGGCAAACAATATGCAACAATATCTAGAACAATATATACCTATACCTAATATGTAATTTACTTTTGACTGACTTAATTGACTTAGCGCTATGAGGAAGGATCCGGGAAGTGTGTCCTGAAGAGATGGGTTTTCAGGCTGCGGCGGAAGATGGGCAGTGACTCTGCAGTCGAGACATCCGTGGGGAGTTTGTTCCACCAAATAGGGGCCAGGACGGAGAAGAGCCGTGACCGTGTAGATCGGCCACACAGGCCCCTAAGTGAGGAGGCAAGCAGACGGCCTCATCAAAAGTGACATTAGGTCCAGGGTTTGTAATACAGGTGGAAAAGGGCCGACCACCCTCTTGTCCCTCACTGTCCTGACAGCAGCTAGCTGGTCTCTCTTGCCACTAAGACGGAGATGATTGCACAGACAATTTCTCTAGCAGTTTCTTCAGCCCACGGGGACCTCTGTGGGTTCCCCTTTGGATCCAAATACTCCATGATAAAAGGATAAAAGCCTTTATGTTTGTAAATGGGCACGCACGCCATTTACAAACTCACGCACGCACACACGCATGCACGCACACACACACACACACACACACACACACACACACACACACACACACACACACGCACACACACACACACACACGCACACACACGCACACACACACACACGCACACACACACACACACACACACACACACACACACACACACACACACGCACACACCACACACACACACACACACACACACACACACACGCACACACACACACACACCAGGTAGGTGGGTGGACAGTGTGAACAGTACACAGCACCTACACTATTCCACACTGTAGCAGATGCGGCTGGACACGGGGCGATGAGGGAAACCGGTTTATTGTCTGTAGAGTTTAGTAGTTGAACGATGACAGAGCACATGGTACATGCTAGAGCTCTTCTCTCCTCGAGTGTGTGTGGTGGTGGCTGGTTTAACCTGTGGGCCTTGATTAACAAGGACCCACAGGTGAGACTCTGGCCTCGCCCAGAGTCAAATCAGTCTGACTCGAGGCCAGGTGCCTGAGTCAGACACTTAAACCATACACCAACCAGACACAAACTGCACACACACATGCATTGCCCCTATATGTGCTTGTATTACCACACATGTACTATACATGTGTAGGGGGGGTGCACTTATTGAAAATGTGTTCTTTTAAACTGAGCCAAGGTCGATGAGTCTCAGATTGAAGAAATAATGAATTGCATCATTTGGATTTTAGTAAACATTGAAAACACAAGGGATATATCAGCCATCTTGGTTCTAAACGCTAGCTGGATGGGGGGAACTGAGTGCACCATTACACATTCAGTTCCCCGATCCTGCTTGCGTTTAGAACCAAGATGGCCGCTTGGTGAATAAGGCCCATAGCCGATTTGTGTGTGTGTGTGTGTGTGTGTGTGTGTGTGTGTGTGTGTGTGTGTGTGTGTGTGTGTGTGTGTGTGCGTAGCCTACTTTTAAATTCCGATCAACCTCATTTGTGAATCTCTCTGGATACAAGTGTCTGCTCGATGACTAAATGTAGATGACGGTGTAAGTTACTCATGCAGCTTTCTAATGCAGCCATTGTATCTGGGAGTTGATTTCACAAGGCATGCACTCATAGAGATAATATAACGGTAGATAGATAGATAGATTGATTGGTAGACAACGACTGTTTTCATTCGTTGCCTCTGAATAATTGCCAGTAATCGCCAATCACCGGCTGATGTTTCTGTCAGAGCCGACGCTGAGCACTGAGGTGTCAAATTCTCAGCCCTGCCGAGGCCAACTTACAAAGGTTTGTTTTGGCAGCTGGTTTGTGTCTGGAATGATTGGCATCTTCATAAGAAAACAAACAACCCATGTTTGACAGCAGCACTTTATACTAAGTTATAGTATATAAAGTTAATGACTAGGTTTTTTAGATACAATGTATTGATGAACACTTTGTTGTGTGGGACTGAGTATTTGCACATGCTGGCACTTGAATTCAACCACCTCGCACTGAATAAACGAAAGACTAAAGGAGCACCGAGACACCCACTCCACCGTCAGCCTGGAAGGGACACCACCACGTATGTGTAAATCGTCAGTTGCTTCCTTTTACTGAGACTTCAGATATTGGCGTGGAACCACAACAAGAAGGCACACCAGCACCTCTATGCCTTGCAGTACCTCAGGAGAAGCGACATAGGCAAACAGTGGCTGGTGAACTTCCATCGTGGCACTGAAGAGAGCGTCCTTACTAGTGGCTTCACTTTGTGATACTGCAACATCACTGCATAGGACAAGAAAGCCATCCAGAGGGTCGTGAGGACGGCGGAAAAGATCATCGGGTGTGCACTTCCATGCATTGAGGAGATCATTAGCACTAGGGGTCTGAATAAGGCCATCTCCATCACAAATAATGCGTTTTATTTATATTTCAGTTTTCATTCAAAACAAATCTCAGACTGCTACAAAGTTAAAAACATAGCAAACAAACACAATAAAATGACTCAGAATAGTGAACACAAATTTTGACTTGCTACTGCACTTCTGGCACTTTAAATGTTTTTTAAATTTTTTTTGCTAAATTTTGCTCAATATCATCCTTCAGTCACTTTATTGTTATTTTTGTTGTGTACAGTATTGTTATAGTATACAGTTGTATAGTATAATATTATAGTATAAGTATAGTACATAGTATAGTATATAGAAATTCATACTGCGGTAGGGAATGGGGAGTAAGCATTCCATTGTAATTGTTCCGTTGTAATCTTGAATCAGAACCAGGTTCAAGGACAGTTGCTAGAGAAGGTCTGGGCCGACCGGGTCAGGGAGTTTGTGCCGGTAATGAGTATTTCAGATTTATTGCAGTTGAGTTGGAGAAAGTTGGGAATAGTAGTATAGTATTGCTGTTGATGTGTGAATTCAATGTGAATTCATGATGCAGGAGTGAATAGGGAGTAAGCATTCCATTGTACTTGTTACACATGGCAAATAAACAACGTTGAATCTTGAACCATAGTTTCGGATTTCGATTAGGACTATCTTTGTGTTCTATTGTTGTAATCACACTCACACAATAACCATCGTACCTTCCTCTTTTCCATAAAATGGCAATTACCTGTTTTTTAAAGGTCAGTGAAAAAAGACACATAGAAGCGGATCTTAAACAACAAAAACAACAAAAAACACAACAACTGTTATACATACAGTTATTTATGGTGGGCAATAAGCCAGATCACTTCAAGATCAGATGCATTGCCCAAGCACAATGCCCTTGACATTGACAGTTGTTCATGTCTACACACGATTGTAGTCAACTCAAATCAAAGCTGGTAACTCGCACATGTGTCCGCACATGGGTCAACAGTGTGTGTATTTGGGGGTCACCGAGCGCCCCCCTGTGGTGAGATATCTAAATAGCATTCAACAATGTGGGGAAGAGAGATTCATAGGAATGACTACTACGGTGGAGTTAAGCTTTTGGAAACACAAGGTATGTATGTGTGTTATGATCATCCAGAGCGTTTGTGTATTCTGACAGTGCCACAATACATCGATATGCTATGATAAAAAATAATCCCGTGCTTTTAGTTACACACTAATATTATACACGAGTAGAACACTAGGCACAAGTAATTAAACGAGAAAGACTACAAATGTGACAACAAAGCACACACCATTCATAGAATATAATTAAAAGTCGAAAATTGCATTGGGTAATAGTTTTCTTTACATGCTGCGAGGGTGAACGAAACATTAGCGATCGTATAAAAAGCTTGTAATTCTATATTCAGCCAATAGGGGGCAGCAAAGCCACGCTCAGTCTGCAGAAATCTCCGTCTGGTCGAACTCGGTTTCTTGTCGCGTTTCATGAAACTCTTTAACTGTGGTTAAACTGAGCGGCTATGGAAGACATGTTTTAAAAACATAAGAATAGATAAAGAAAGAAAGAAAGAAAGAAAGAAAGAAAGAAAGAAAGAAAGAAAGAAAGAAAGAAAGAAAGAAAGAAAGAAAGAATGAAAGAACGGAATAAATAAATAAATATATAACAGTAATGTTGTAATGTTGGCCTATTGCTGTACAATGCACATTACTATTAAAATGACGACAGTAAGTCGTTGGTGACAGTGGTCACAATACATTTTTAAGGTTTTTACTTTTAACTTTTAAGGCTGTATATGAATAGACCTGCATTCTTTTTTGAAAGATACATATCTTACATATCATATCTGAAAATTCAATCTCTTCTTTAATCAGCACTAATTAAACCAGCTTAAAAATTAATCACACATTTTTAACAAAATATATCATGAATATATTTATATTGAATCAGAATCTATTGGAACTCATTCTATATTGGGTTAGTTACCGCTGCCTTAAGAGAAAAACAAACAATATGATCGTTCATCGTATGGGCGTGTAGATCCATCCTCCATAATGTTATAGTAAATACGTTTTGTTTGACACAGTGTAATTTATGGGCAAATTATAGCAGTGGAAAATGTACCATTCCTGACCCCATGCTAAGTGGCTCCGGCATGAAAATAACAAACAAAAGCTGCGCTATTACCATGAATATTCAGACAATGGGATAAAAAGGTGGCACAGATTTGCATAGCATCCATGATGACCCTGTATGTGGTGATACATTATGGGCCATGGGCATGAATTAAAGGATCATGAAAACACGGGGGCCTCCCTTTAAGCGGACCCAGAATGGGAACAATGTTTGGCCTTTTACATGACTTCAGACCGGGGGGACCCGCGGCCCTTTAAAAGGCATTCTGTGGTGCACCCCCACAGTGACTCCTTAGTTTTAAGCTCCATGATTGGCTCTGGAGAGTTGGTAAACAGCACCCTATGTTGAACTTGATGACCCCCCCCCCCCTTCTGCAACCTCACCCACCCTTACCCTACCACCACCCTCACCCCTACCACCTCTCCATCTTCCACCAGCATCAATACCCCTATCTCCACCGCCATCTCCATCCCTACCAGCCCCCATCTCCATCAATCCATCTCCACCAGCAACACCAACACCCCTGCCCATCTACCACCACCACCACCACCACCACCCATGAGGCCGTCATTCCGACACGTCCAAGTTCCAGATATAACTTTGAAGTCAAAGACAAAAAGAGTCAAATGTATCCCCGGGGTCCCCCTTACACCCCCAACCCCGCACCACCCCCCACCCCCACCCCCACCCGCCGCCCCACCCGAGAATTCACAGTGTGACAAAGGCGACACTTCATCAGGGATCTGGGGCGCACCATTCAGGACGGGTGATTGGCAATATATGGGGGGAATTTAAATGAGCGTCATTGTGCCCCCGGCCGAGAGATTTGTCCTGTCCCCCCTCACCCCCCCCTCCCCCCACCCCCCTCCTCCACCCCCCTTTTCCTCCTCCCCCCCCTATCTCCGCCCGCCTCTTGTGATTGACTTTGATGCGGACGAGATGACACCCAGGAGACAAAGCGTGGAGCAGTAGCGCTAACACGCGGCAGTCAGAGAGAATAGGTCAGTCAGAAGAACGAAGGGGTGAGGGGTGGAGGGGTGAGGTGGTGGGGGGCGAGGTGGTAAGGGAGGAGGGGGGAGGGGGGGGTAGGAGGAAGAGGATGGAGGAGGAGGAGGAGAAGGGTGAGGCCCATCACGGGCCTTTGTTTACGTTCACTAGATATATGTTGTATATATATATATATATATATATATATATATATATATGTTGATATATGTTGTTACCCACTGACCTATGTTGCCAGGTCAGTGGGTAGTGTGTGGTAGTGTGTGTGTGTGTGTGTGTGTGTGTGTGTGTGTGTGTGTGTGTGTATGTGTGTATGTGTGGTAGTGTTTGTGTGTGTATGTGTATGTGTATGTGTATGTGTATGTGTATGTGTATGTGTGTGTGTGTGTGTGTGTGTGTGTGTGTGTGTGTGTGTGTGTGTGTGTGTGAGAGAGAGAGAGAGAGAGAGAGAGAGAGAGAGAGAGAGAGAGAGAGAGAGAGAGAGAGAGAGAGAGAGAGAGAGAGAGAGAGAGAGAGAGAGGAGGGTGGAGTGGGTATTCGGGGTGGTGGATGGGGACGTGGTGGGGGTGATGGTGGATGGGGAGGTGGGGGATGGTGGGGGATGGTGGTGGTTAATGCGATGGTGTTGGTGTTGGTGGTGGCTGGGGAGGTGGTGGTGATGGTGGATTGGGAGGTGGTAGTGGTTATGGTGGTGATGGTGGTGGATGGGAAGGTGGTGGTGGTGGTGATTGTGTTGAGGGATGGGAAGGTCATGGTGGTGGTGTTGGATTGGGAGGTGGTGGTGGTGGTGGATGGGGAGGTGGTGGTGGTGGATGGGGAGGTGGTGGTAGTGATAGTGAATGCGATGGTGTTGGTGGTGGCTGGGGAGGTGGTGGTGGTGGATGGGAAGGTGGTGGTGGTGGTGGTGTGG
>CM051013.1:16961154-16971154 GCA_027704905.1 Muraenolepis orangiensis | reverse complement strand
CAGTAGTGGTGGTGGTGTGGCGGTTGGGGTCTGCCACCGAACAGAAAGGCAGCGTTTGATGCGGCGGGGGCCAAGCCGTAGTGCCGGGCTCTTTAGCGCGGTCGGCGAGGCCGCGCCACAGAGCGGATGTGTTAACAGTTTCAGGCTCAATGGAGGGAGAAATCCCCACAATGGGAGGTGTACAAATATTGTGGGAAATCCGTCCGCTCTTTAATATTTCATGAAGGGCCACAATCTATTCATGGGACTCCATTCCTTTGGAGGGGCCCGGCATTGAGGCTCACTCCGCCGGCTGAATGGGCAGCCCTTAATTGAGTGCCCGCTCATTCTTCGTCTCCCTGGCAGATTGTTCCCCCGTGAAAAGCCCCAGCCTCTCCACCCTCCTTGTCTGCGGTGTGTGAGAGCGCGCGGGGAGGGGGTGGGAGGGTGGGGCGGATTGGGGGGGGGGGGGGGGTGGTGGGGGAGGCCATGCCTGGCTGGTGGTGCATGGTTGGCCGTAGGGGGTGGGATAAGGTGGGGGGTGGGATAAGGTGGGGTGCGGGAGCGGGAGTGGGGAGAGGGAGGGTCGGGTGGAGGAGAGTCGCGGATCAAATGTGATAATGGAACGCAGGAATGAAAGAGAGGTGGGGTGTGTAAGGGGGTGAAAGGTGGGGGTGGAGAGGTGGGTTGGTTGGCCGGGGAGTGGGGAGGATGGGCGTGGAGGATGGGGTAATCCTTGGGAGGTGCAGGGGGCTGGGGGGGTTGTGCGGCGGAGGGCGGAGGGTGGAGGGGAGGGTGGAGGTCAGAGCTGGTGGCGGAGATGGCGGGCAGGGTGGATGCTGGGGGTGAAGAGGTCTCTCGCAGGTGGCAGGAATGTGTGTATTTCCGAGTGTGTGAGTGTGTGTATCGTGTTGTGAGGGTTTTGTTGGTGGTGGTAATGGTGGATTGTGTGTGTGTGTGTGTGTGTGGGGGGGGGGGGGGGCAGGTCACTGGTGGAGGCGGAGGTGGGGTGGGGTGTTCAGCCCATAATCTCTCTTCCAAGTTCCACGACGTCAGTCTGGAGCCTTCAAGATGTGGATCCAAACTTTAACACATCACAGCAAATTTAAATCAAAAGACAGCCGGGGTGAAGTCTGAAACAAACAACAACAAACCACTCACGTAGCTGCGGTGTGAGTGTCGAATATGTAGAACAACTCAGGGACTACTTGGTAGCCAGCCTGGGTCTCGTCAGACACCAAAGTGTTAAATCTGTGTTTTAGTTAGGGCACGATGTGCCGATGAAGACCTTGAGGATCAGGGCCGTGGGTCATAAATGTACGCCTCATGCCGGTGCTGAGGGCTTCATCCGGGCCCCGCAAGGCATCTTGCCATGTGGCGTCCGTCATCGTCCAGAGCCAGGCCAAGGCTGTGACCTTGGGGGCCCCGGTCATAATCTGGGGCCCCTGGGGGCCTCCAGCTGCAGGCTTGGTCCCTGATCAGTGATTAAAAGTCATCCCGGGCCCTATAAGGGCCTGTAAGCCGCCGGGATCTGGGCTCAGGCCCCGCAGGGCCCCCAGAAGCCTCCCTCCCCTATGTGTGTCCAACAGGCTTAGGTCTGCTCAGGAGGAGCTGGGGGGGGGGGGGGGGGGGGGCGCAGAGAAGGGCCGCAAAGAGAGAGTAAATCCTCTACTGGTGGGTGTGCGCGTGCATGCGTGCATGACACACACACACACACACACACACACACACACACACACACACACACACAAAAGCACACACACACACACACACACACAAAAGCACACACACATATGCACAGAGACCCAGGGTGCAGGGTGCATCCCAGCGGTAGCACGCCTGGTGCCTGCGAGCCGTTGCACCCCCCGCTGGTAAAGTGTGGCAGAGCCATGCTAAATGGATTCCACAGAGGAAGGGATTTAGAGGTTCCAGGGCCTTCACCGCCACCGCCGCTGGGTTCCAGGCTGCTGCATCTCGCCACTTTGAAGGATTGTTCTCTCTCGCTTCGTTTCTGGATTTTCTGGGAGATTTGGCATCGTTGCTAGGGGAGGGGGGCTGCTCCGGCCCCCGCTCTGCGTTTATTCATAAGATTTTGTATAACAACAGGGCATCCCCTTCTGTTGTCGTCTCAAAGCATGGGCTCGTCGAAGCGTAGCCTCGTGATGTACCAAATGTGTGTTGAATTGCAGCGACTTCTCGCTATAGTTAAAGGAATGGTGTGATCTTTGCAAGGATGCAAGATATTTTAACCTACCGAACTGCCTCACCATACCACATAAATAAAGGCAGCATATTATTATTTGATAGTATCTGAATATATCAGCAAATGTATTTAAAACAATAGTACAATTGTACTAACTAATAATGTTTGTTCACAGTAAGACATAGAACATTCGCAGTACATTCAAGAGTGAAATCTGCAAAAAAAAAAGGTTTTATAGATACCAGCGACAAAAGTGACCTGGAGTGAAACAAGAGTCAACCATCAGGTAAACCCCAGGTCAAACCCCAATGCTAACGTCTCTAGCTTCTCTTCTCTAGCTCCCAGCACTAAGACACACCCACCACACCCTCAGCAATTACACCCACCTACCGCAGCTCATCAGCTCTTAACCCCGCCATCCCCAGTCACTCTGAGACGATTGAAATTGGAGAACATTTGAAACACATTTGAAATGGCTGCACCGCGTATAGCTTGTTAGCCTCGCCATAACAAAGTGCAGATGATTAAAAGTAGGGGGAGCTAATCCCCTGCCTGGCTCAGGGGCTCAGAGGGCAGTAGTTCCGGCACAGTTTTAATCCAGGCGTGTCCGGGGACTCGGTAGGGGAGGCGGTAGCGCGGCCCGCCGGGTCTTTGTGACCGCCTGGCGTGATCGGAAAAGTAGAGTCGCTGGACTGCAGCGGGCTAAGGTCTAAGACCCTCCACTACAGGGCCACACTCTGGCAACTGTGTGTGTGTGTATGTGTGTATATGTGTATATGTGTGTGTGTGTGTGTGTGTGTGTGTGTGTGTGTGTGTGTGTGTGTGTGTGTGTGTGTGTGTGTGTGTGTGTGTGTGTGTGTGTGTGTGTGTGTGTGTGTGGATGTGGAGGTGTGTGTACATGAAGATAAGTGCGTGTGTGTTTATGTGTGTGTGTGTATGTGTGTGTGTGTGTGTGTGTGTGTGTGTGTGTGTGTGTGTGTGTGTGTGTGTGTGTGTGTGTGAGAGTTTGGCCCATGCATATGTATGTTTGTATGTATGTTTGTATGTTTGTATGTATGTATGTATGTATGTATGGCCACACTCTGGCAACTGTGTGTGTGTGTATGTGTGTATATGTGTATATGTATGTGTGTGTGTGTGTGTGTGTGTGTGTGTGTGTGTGTGTGTGTGTGTGTGTGTGTGTGTGTGTGTGTGTGTGTGTGTGTGTGTGTGTGTGTGTGTGTGTGTGTGTGTGTGGATGTGGAGGTGTGTGTACATGAAGATAAGTGTGTGTGTGTTTATGTGTGTGTGTGTATGTGTGTGTGTGTGTGTGTGTGTGTGTGTGTGTGTGTGTGTGTGTGTGTGTGTGTGTGTGTGTGTGTGTGAGAGTTTGGCCCATGCATATGTATGTTTGTATGTATGTATGTTTGTATGTTTGTATGTATGTATGTATGTATGTATGTTTATATGTATGTATGTAAGTTTGCTTAGAGCTCTTCTCCTCCAGTGTGTGTGTGGTGGTGGCTGTTTTAACCTGTGGGCCTTGATTAACAAGGACCCACAGGTGTGCAGCCTCACCAGACAATCAGTCTAACTCGGCCTTGGTGAGGCTGAGTTAGACTGATTGGACACACGCTCCACAATGCTAAATGACTCAATGGTATTTTGTACGGCACTGGACTGCATTGCATTCATGACGCTGCTGCCACTCACTGCAGACAGCTGCACTGTGACTTTAAAATGCTTTTTGCACCATCCGCCATGTGTAAAGTATATACCATCCATTAGACACTTTATTGTTCCTTTTAATTGTGTATAGTATTGTTATATAGTATAGTGTTGTTTATAGTATATAGTAACGTATATAGGATCAAGTATATAGTGTTGTTTATAGTATATAGTAACGTATATAGGATCAAGTATGTAGTGTTGTTTATAGTATATAGTAACGTATATAGGATCAAGTATATAGTGTTGTTTATAGTATAGTATAGTATAGTATAGTATAGTATAGTATAGTATAGTATAGTATTGCTGTAGGAATTCAGAATGCTCGAGCGAATGGGGAGTAAGCATTACATTGTACTTGTTACACATGGCAAAAATATAGAATCTTGAATCTTGAATCTTGGTATTTTAGTAAACAGTGTGATTGTGTGTGTATGTGGGTCTGCATGTTTTGTTGAGGATGGGTCTATTTAGGTCCTCGTTCACGGCGCTACACATGCTATTTCCAACTCAGAAGAATGTGATAATTGGTCGTCAACATAAATCCTCCCTTCGTTAATGGTTTCTCCACGTCGACCCCGGACCAAAGCAATGTGTTAAATAGCTTGACCCGCCGCAGCCTTTGCTCCTATAAATTAATTCTGCCAAGTGGCTTTGTACAATGCCACAAATTATTTATACCTCTGCTATTGGTCAGCGCAGTCACTTAGATAAACACAGCAGAGGTTCATCTCATCCGGACCACAAAGAACCAGAGTGTGCCGCCGCCAATAGTTCCACTGAACTTTGACCCCGGGTGGGTCACAGTTAGCATTTGTCCCCTGGTAATTGGACAGAAGGGCCCTTTCGCTCTTCATTTAACCTTTTGGGGCCCGATTCTTTCTTCGTCCGCTACCATGAAGGCCCCGGCCCTGACCCAGTGTTTTCAGGCCTATCCTCCCACCCCCCCATCACAGGCCTTTGAAAGCTGGAGAAAAGCTGGAGTGTGCTGGCCCTGTCAGACACAATGGCGGAGTTAGTGACCCCTGACCCGGCAGGCTGAGGGCCTTTCTTCCTGGATCAGGCACAGCCTTTCGCTACGCTAGGTTACAGCACCACAGCTTGGCAACAGAATGAGGGGTGAACACTTGTTAAGACTCCTCTCCAGTCCGGCCTCCCCCCCTCCCCATCTCCACCCCGACTTCTCTTCACTCTTTGTCACTCGGCTTACCCTCACCCCCCCTTCCCCCCTCCCCTCCCTCCCCCCTTCGCCCTTCCCCCGTCCCCCTCTCGCCCCTCTCTCCCCCGGGAGTGTGGGGGTCTCGGGTAAGAAGGATGGTCAGCGGTTACGGTCACTTCATTTGCATGCGGGCAGCCGCCTGCCTGGCCATCTATCATCCAGCCATTGTCGGTGGGAGGACCCAGAAGGAACCTCAGCCAGGGGCGGTTTTCAGACGCGGAGAGAAGAGCAACAAACAACTTGTGTGATGCAAGCAATTCAGAGATGCATCTGGAGCAGCCCCGTCGGCATCTGCTGCAGGAAGGCCCAACAGACCTCCTTAGAAGAGCCAGCTAGCCGAGGCGTACGCCAACCCAGATGGGAGTATCATTACAAACTAGCGTGGTAAAAACCCACCGGCTCATAGAAGGCAGCTTCCCCCGCCGACATGGGGGAAGTCCATCCAAGTAGAAGAAGATCACACCACTGACGTGCCACTGCCCCACGCAATAATTGTCCAATTTAACAAAACACTGAATCATTTGTGTGTACATCTTTGTTATGAGTTACACCAACTACCCAAAGTAGTATTATATTAATTGAATAATGCATAGTCAACATATCTCGTTTTTCTATCTTGTTTTGTATATTGAGAGTTAGAGCATATCTGCATACCAAAAAAATGTATGTGTATGTGTATTTATAACAAATAAATTGTACATTGGCACCAATTCTTCCCTGTTTTCACCGTCTTCTCCATATATTCTCCCTTAATTTTGCCCTAGGTAACCCCCCCCCCCGCACCCAAATCCAAAGTAATTATTGGGATTTCGAGCTTCGCAAAAGCACTTCCTTTCCTTAATCTCTTTAGAGAACCTGGGTTCCTGAATCCCAGCGTATCGCTGCAGTGTAACCATGGCGTCCCCCCCCCCACCCCCACCC
Organism: Muraenolepis orangiensis; assembly: GCA_027704905.1. NCBI lineage: Eukaryota > Metazoa > Chordata > Actinopteri > Gadiformes > Muraenolepididae > Muraenolepis > Muraenolepis orangiensis. The sequence continues at coordinate 16,965,125 of CM051013.1, read as the reverse complement.
CCCCCCCCCCCCCCCCCCCCACCTCTCTCCCCCGGCCCTTGCGGTGAAGTGGTCAGCCTTAAAGCACCAGAGGAGGTGGACCTTCCCTTGTCCTGATGGTGAGCATGCGGCCGAGGCCAGCATCCTGCACGGGGCTCCGTACCATATGGGCTGAAGAGGCTCGGGCCCCCCCCCCACCGGCCCCCCCCACCGGCCCCCCTCCCCCGGGTGGGGACAGAAGCCCATTGTCTCGGCTCCGGCCTCCGTGCCGCTTAATGGTGCAGAACAGCATTGTACAGTATTGTAGGACCGCTCTCCCTGCTCCTTTAGGCTCCTGGCGAGGCCCTCCCTCAAGAGCAATAGGGGCAGCTCCCCCGCCCCTCTCTCTCTCTCTCTCTCTCTCCCCCTCTCTCTCTCTCTCTCTCTCTCTCTCTCTCCCCCTCTCTCTCTCTCTCTCTCTCTCTCTCTCCCCCTCTCTCTCTCTTTCTCTCCCCCTCTCTCTCTCTCTCTCTCTCTCTCTCTGTCTCTGTCTTTCCCCCCTTTCTCTCCCTGCCTCTCTCTCTCTCTCTCTCTCTCTCTCTCTCTCTCTCTCTCTCTCTCTCTCTCTCTCTCTCTCTCTCTCTTTCTCTCCCTCCCTCTCTCTCTCTCTCTCTCTCTCTCTCTCTCTCTCTCTCTCTCTCTCTCTCTCTCTCTCTCTCTCTCTCTCTCTCTCTCTCTCTCTTTCTCTCCCTCCCTCTCTCTCTCTCTCTCTCTCTCTCTCTCTCTCTCTCTCTCTCTCTCTCTCTCTCTCTCTCTCTCTCTCTCTCTCTCTCTCTCTCTCTCTCCCCCCCCTCTCCCTCTCGCTCAGTAGGTGTTTTAGTGCACTCTCCTTTCATCCCATTCTTCCGACCACCTCCTCCCCGCCACAACTCGGGGCCGGATTGCTTAATGTCCCCGTGAGTGATGGTCTAATTGTCGGGGGGAACAATTAAGTCATCTGATTTCTCCCCTCTCCTCTTGTCACGGGGGCCATTGTTTCAGGCTGCCAGTGTGTGCCGGGAGTACAGGAGCGTTGTGAGGGGGGGTCACTCCAATATCTGTCTGGGTCTCAATGCTAGCCATCCCCCGCCGCATGCGGTCCTAGAACCGCACAAAGCTCTCCCAAGCCAAAGAGGCTCTTTAAAACTATAGAGGCATTAAGGACCCTGTGAATTCAACGTGGCTCCTGCTCCCGGCAGTTGGTGCATTGACCGACCGGCTGTGTTTTAAAAATACCTTTTTTTAAAATATATTTTTCCGTCTTTATTTCCCAGCCCATCCCACCGGCGGTATTACCTTGGTTTGCTGGCTCAAGTCCCAGAAGCTAGCAGGCTAACTGATTTACCACCCACCCCCCGCCCCCGCCCCCCGCCCCCCGCCCGCCTCCTCTTTTCTAACCATCAGCAGTCTCTCCTCTTTGTAGGAGGTCGTCCCCCCCCGACCGACCACCCCCCCCCCCCCCCCCACCCATCCGTAGGCCTAGAGATATATACGCTGACGTTTAATAGACAGGTGAACCAAACAGCTGGCGTGCCGGGACACGCCCCATACATGGGTATGTCCGTCCGCCCGTCGCACCCATTGTCCACCGCTGTGTCACATCTGTGACCCTGTCTGCTCCTGGCACCGCTCACCCCCCCCCCCCCCCATCCCACCCCCCATCCCACCCCCCACAACCCCACCCCCTTGTCCCTTTTTCCTTTTTTTTTGTCTCTCCGGTGCCTTCCGCCTCATTTCCTCGAGTCTGGTTTCCGCCCTCCACGCGGTGGTTCACATACACACCTTGGCCTTTTTTTCTCCTTTTCTTTTAGTTTTTTTTTACGGCGAGGGCCTTGTCTAATCCCGTTTTAATTTGACAGTCGCTAAACCACCGCAACACCCACCCCCTCCGTAAAAAAGCCGCCGTAAAAAGAAACTACCGACAGAAAGTGTTTACAGTGTCGGGCTTCCATTTATTTTTGGGAGGTTTTTTGGGGGGGGGGGGGGGGTTTCTCTGACATTTCACTGTTTCACTGTTTCACTGTTTCACTGTCACGTATGGAAGCATAATAATTGAGCTGTACTGTACTGTAATTAAGAAAACACGACCCGGATCCCTCCTCTTAGATTGGACAAGATTAGATTCAAATTGATTGTCATTGCACAGCACATAAGAAAATAATTGGACATCTAACCAGAGTGCAAATGATAGCATATTATGTACAGTGGCTAAATAAGATGCTAAAACTGTCTACTAGGTATACAAACAGGTAGAAATAACTTATAGAGTAGGTATGAGATATGTGCAGAAGTATAGGTTTATGTACTGGTATCAGCTGGTAGTGAGCCAGGGTATGCAGTTGTATCAACAAGTAAATATATTTAAAGGTAGCGCATCCTCTTAACACTTTTTACTTGCTTTGCTAGCGTGCTAGCGTCTTACTACGTGGATTGTTTTCTTGTTAGTTAGTTAGATATTGTTCTATTGTTTGCCAAGTTATTGTGTTTTTACCTGAGCACTGGTTCAGTACTTGGAGACGTGTTAGGAATGGTATGCACTTATGACTTCTGGTGACGAGTTGTTCTTTTGCCTACCTTAGTAAGCCTACCTTGTAAGTTGCTTTGGACAAAAGCGTCTGCTAAATGACTGTAATGTAATGTAATTTAATGTAATTATGATTTGTTTGTTGTGTAGCGCACACATTGTTTGTTTCCAGGCAGACGTGGCCATTGCAGTAACTTTAACACTTGATGATGGTCTTCTCATTTCCAACGTGACTGATGATGCATTTTGCATGTCCTTCACATACCTTCTTTTATCAAACATTGTTGTTGTTTTATCCAAATGCTTTATGTTCAAAATAACACAGCAAACAGCAAATCTGTATTCCTGTTTGTGGTGTTCCTGGTAGTTTTCTCTCACTACTTGGTTTGAGATGAAAATGAATCACAGTTGAACAATTTTTCAAATGAACTTAGTGGGTGACATACTGAGCAAAGACACATCTGTTGTTTATTGACATGACATTTACTTGGAAAATGTAGTAATGTTCACAGCATTGACAGTTTCTTTCCAAAATGTTTGCAAATATTAAACAGTGGTGTGTATTCTGGCATTGGCATTCTAGGCACTTGCCTAGGGCCTCTTGGCCACTAGGGGGCCCAAACAGAGGGGTAAGGAACACCAACTTCCTACATCAAATTATGTTTAACATATTCCCAAAAAAATTATATAAATAAAGCAAAACATATATATATAAACCGGATTAGTAAAACTTTATTTCAATGTATCAATACAATTTTATAAACATACCCAAGGTTAGTGCCAATGTGCATAAAAAAGGTATTTCCAGTTCAGTGGAGATCCTTCTGGTATGTTAGCAGCAGCGACATATAGGCTAACGTTAGCACCAGGCTAACAGTATGCTTTGTAATGCAGAAATGCACAGAACATTTGAACATAAGAAGAAAGAAATCGACAGAGAGGGGCTTTACAAAAGTTTCTCCTGTATGTATGTGGAATGTTTGGATGTTTTCCATGTAAAATCTAAATCGGAATAAGTAAAGACACATATTGAAACCAAATGTAAAATGCATATAAATGCAAAATGTATATTATAGGGACATACTTTCCTCTATAAATCAATTATATTAACAGATACAATAAATAGATGAGCTAAGATAGATATAACTAACTAAAGTCATGAGCATATTAGCCATTAAAAAAGCCATTTTGTTAACCAAACATCAAAATGTGCGTAAAAATACAATCTATCAATTTAATCTGGCCCTGGTTATTCTGTATTATTTATGTATTATCTATTTATATTGAGGGTATACTATTATATTCATAGTTGGAATCAATCTGTTATTACTTTACAAGATTCAAAATTCAAGAATTGTATTTGCCATATGCAACAAGTACAATGAAATGCTTACTTATTCTGCAGTATAAATTTCAAAAACACATTATACTTGTATATTGTATATATTGT
>CM051013.1:16923654-16953654 GCA_027704905.1 Muraenolepis orangiensis | reverse complement strand
CATGGTTGATATCGGTCGGCTGTTGGTGAAATCTGTCGTTCTCATTCTTAGAATCTATTACTGAAATGATGTGCAAAATGGTGTCGGAAGAAGGCAATCTCCATCACTAAGGACCGCAACCCACCCTGGGCACCATCTCTTCTCCCATCTACCGTCCGGTAGCCGGTTACACAGCATCCATACAAGGACTAGCAGGTTCAAGGATAGTTTTTATCCACAGGCGGTGCGCCTACTGAACTGCTAGGAGTGCTGCCACTATCATAACATGGTCATTAACATTACACTGTCATACTTTGCTGGACTTTCTGGACTCATTTCAGTTACTGCACTGTTCTGCACTGTACTGCACTGTAAATGCTTTTAAATATTGTTGCACAATTCAACGCATGTACATATCATTCATCAGTCACTTTATTGTTCTTTTTTAGTTCTTTTTTATTGTGTATAGTATTTTTTTTATAGTATATAACATAATATTGTTTTAGAAATTCCTACTGCGGGAGGGAATGGGGAGTAAGCATTCCATTGTACTTGTTGCAAATGGCGAATCAAAATCGTGTATCTTGTATCTTGAAATGTAATCATGTACATGTGAAAGTATGTCAAATGTCAGCGTTTCTGCATGACAGTGTCACAGTTTAAACCTGTGAAATCAGACGTACTCAATCAAACGAGAGGTACAGGATAACTGGGTGTGGCAGTGTTCACTGCTTCATGCCGAGTGGCTATTCTGGGCTCCTTCCGACCACCAGGACACAGACAGATGTTATGGTGTGTGTGTGTGTGTTGACTGGCCAATACGCCCACATGGTAGGTGCAGTCCTCACCCAGCCCCTAGGGCCTGATCAGTCGGACTCGGTCCATGTCAGTTCATCAACACTGAGCCTGAAGCAGGTCCTGAGGAAGTTCCTTGGCCTTCGTCACACATGCGGCGTGCGTGGCTCTCTGAGCGATATATACTGTATCTCAAGTGGGCATGTAGTCCTGCTTAGAAAACACACAGTGCATCTCCCATCATCGCTGGAATAACACTAGGTTTCCTATTCTCTCCTGTGGTGGATTCCCCCCTCCCCCCCTCACCTCCCACCCCCCACCCCCCCCCCCCTGGACCGCCTGCCTCTCGCTATCTGAAAACCCCTTTCATCTCCCAGGGTTTCTTCCTGGCTCTGTAGCGCTCAGCCCCAGATTAACTCAGGAGGGAGGCAGCAGGAGGAGGGAGGAGGGAGGGAGGGAGGGGGGAGAGGAGTACCCCCCCCCCCCACCCCACCCCACTCCCCACCCCCACCCCCACCCCCCCACCCCCCCCCCCCCACCACCGCAGAGAAGCGTCTCGACGCCCCGGTCTGGTGGCCCAGCGAGCATCACGGCCCTCGTCACCACTCGTCTCCCCGAAGCGAGGTAACCATGCAGGGCCCGTCCTGGTATTTAGGTTTTTAATATGTGTCAGGAGGTCCCGTCCCACAGGGGCCGTCGGGTCTCTGGCGTTTTAATCAAAAGTGCCGACCGGGAACCGGACACTTGAGAGGATCTTGCTATAAATCATTTGTTTTTTCACACCAACTCCTTTTCTCTGACTTGCAAATACTTAAACATTCTTACAATGGTTTAGCCTAGTTGTTCAGTGTATTCATCGGTTGCTAAATAAATAATAATAAAACAATTGTTGGTGGATTGTGTTTGTATTGAAGGATTGCGTCAACTGCTTTTCTTCCCAATACGTTTCTGACCGTCGACCGTTGGTAATGGTGGATACATAAACACTAAAGATCAAATCAATGGATGTGACTCACATGGATTAAGCGCTTTGCTTTGTGAAGAACTGCACCAGCATCGTATCGTCGCTAGCAGGGTTTCCACCACACGATTTCCAGACACCTGGCGGCCATCGGCTTGACAACGAGGGGGGAGGGAGAAAGTTGATGGAGGAACGTTAACTCTTTGTCACCCGCCATAAAAAGTAAAAAGTGTTAAAAACAGCATTGGGCTTTGCGCCTCAAATGACCCCCAGGGCCCCGTGTTTTACCACTCCAGAGTTAAGAGGCCTCGTTACCCAGAGATTATTAGACTTAATCTAGTAAAGAGGAGCGTGACGCTTCCGATCGCCCTGGAGGCGGCCCAGAACCCTTCAAACAGTAGGAGAATTCTCCCCACAAACCCGCCATATGCTGCCTCTCCCCTGGCTTTCTACTCCAAAGGGGGGGGGGGGGGGGGAGGGGGGAGGAGAGCAGGGTGTCCGAGGTGGGGCCCATGCAAAGGTGAAGCACCCATTCAGACTCATCACCTGGGGCCGTTTGCTTGGCTGGAAGCAGCGACTAGCAGGCTAGCTAGCCGCCGTAGCCGTGGCCTCCTGTGCACGGAAGAATAGGCCAGGAGGTGGTTGATGGAGTGCTCTGTCACCTGCGGTGCATGGTCGCCGGTGGGGTATATTATCCCCGTCCCCCGAGGGCCAGTGCTGGAGCTGAGGAGGAGGAGGAGGTGGTGGTGGAGGTGGTGATGCTGGTGTGTGCAGAAGGGTGACCGCTTCTTAGAGGGAGCCTTTCAACCCCAGGGTTTTTCCCCCCAGGTGGAATGTGCTTAGTCAGCGGGGTTGCCCTTTTCAGCAGGGCCCTACTTAAGCGGGTGAGCCTGGAGTGTCAAGCTAATGCTAATTGTGCTTGATGTGGCGGCCCGCGACCGGGGATTTACCAGTCGCCGTGACTCATCCATTGTCTCTGCTCACCTGCGGCCGCCCGTCGGTTATGGCTTTGATGTGATTCGGGCCCTGTATCTCCTCCTGCAATCGCGCATACGTGTTTACTACACGGGCCGATGTCACTGGCATTACCGGCCGGCTCTTTCAAGGGCCGCGCCACGCTCCATGTTAGGGGATGTTGTCGTCCACACACGGCTAATGTATCCATCCGTTGGCATGGTGTGTATTAACAGGCCTTGGGAAGAGCCCCTGAGGCTGGAGACTCACACATCAGACAGATGTGGTCTGTACTGTCAGAGATTCAGCCTCATTCAGCCTCATTCAACACACTGTGCAGTGGATTCATCAGATTAGATTAGATTAGATTCAAATTGATTGTCATTGCAAGTACAGTGCATCAAAGTTGATTTGGCATCTAACCAGGGTGCAAATGCTGCAGTAAAGTGAATGGTAATATAATACAGTATTTTAAACATACTAATATGTTAAAACTACTGAAAAACTACTACTAAAAACAGGTATAAAATAACTGATAGAGTAGGTATGAGATTTGTGCAGAAATATAGGTTTATATAGTATATAGTACAAGTATAAACAGGTAGTTCATTCATGGAGAACTAGTTTGACTGGCAAAGATGTTTTTAGCCTTTAGTCTTTCAGCTGTTTATGACGTGAGTTCAGTTTAATTTGAACTACCTTTTCTCAATTGCCTGGAAATGTGTGAGTGCGATCAAAACATATGTACGGTCAATTAACAAAACATAGTCTAACTGCCGGCACTTTAAACAAAAGCTTAAACAAAAGTACAAAAACTACTATTTATTTGTGGGTGAGGGTCAGAGTTTAGGATAAGAAAAAACGAATGTGTGAAAGTGAAAGTTCCTCCATAAACAAAGTAGTTACAATGAAAGTAGTTACCTTGTTGATGATACATGTGTCCATGCATCCATGTATCAAGAGAGAAAGGATCATTCAAAATAGTTTGTGCTATTTTTGGTGTGAAAAATCATAAACCGTTTTGAGCTCAACCTATTGATTTCTCCTCTTCTTCTACTAAAACAAAGTTGTACAAATATCTTTTGTTGCTTTGTTATCATTGTTAGTTTTACAAATCAGCACATTTGCAAGATTTGTATGCTCATCCATACTTGAAGAACTAACAGCAGACATTACAAATACATATGCATCTTAAATGTACTCAATGTATGTCAATGTTGTCACTTAAATGAGATACATATTTGCATTAACATGTAACAGTAATTATGTTATTATCTGAGTTATCACTGAGAAATAATTATGACTCTTGATGTTCCACTTTCTTATTGTGAAGATTCTATTGACATTAGGATTATGCCTCACGACAAAAAACAACTCTTTTTCAATGCTTACTGTTTCAAATGCTTTCATTTGGGTCGGTTTGAAATGTCTCAGATTGTGTGTGTGTGCTCTACCTCTGCCATTTCAACACTGGGTCAAATAAGGCAAAGACTGAGGTCACTGCTATGGTGACAAGACGTAAACAAACCTACGCTCGCCGCTTTAATGGGGTGGGGGGGGGGGGGGGACATTCCTTGCATACTCAAACAAGGAATTTCCCTTTTTCAATATTAGCTTTTTACGAACTCAGTCTTTTAAACCCGAGCTGCGAGTGCGACACGGTCCCATGCGGGCAGACTGTGTGACGGGAGCCACATGACTACAGAGGGACTTTCTGTCCGGCACATGGAATCTCTTTGTGTCCCCCCCGAGGGAGTCCACGCACAGCCATCCACAGGGGCCCCCCCAGACCAACACATCCAGACCCAGGGAAGAGGGACCCACAGAGAGAGACCAGCCGTGGGGCTGAGGGAGTCAACACCCCCCGGCAGACACACACATGATAATAAATAGAAGGCCCGGGCAAAGCTAACCCCAAACAAAGGCCGCAGGTCTCTGGGAATATGTTCCTCGAGGTTGGGTTGGAGATGGGAGAGATATGGAATTTGCATAGTAATGAGCACACTTCAAAGAACGGTACATAAAAACAACTCATTTCCATAATCATTATTTTTTTTACTGTTTCTACCCTGATACCATCGCTCAAATCAACCGCTCTCTTTCTTTCCCACGATCAGTCCGGGGTGTTTTCATGCGCGCTATATGTAGCATAAGGTATAATATAGCTATTCGGGGGCAGGGGAGGAGGTCTGTAACCGTGAATCTGGCAGAAGCGAAAGACTTAAGATATATCGTATCGCAGCAACACATTGTAAAACCTTCCCCGTGATGTACCCCAAACGCGTACTGTTTTGCACTGTAGTAGTGTGTATGTAGTGCACAGATCAAGGCACTACACCCCCCCCCCCCCTCCCCCCCCATCCTCCTCCTCCTCCCCCAGCCCAGCTAGCCCCCAGCTAGCCTCCAGGTGGGCCGTGCTAATGAGGCCTAGTCGCAGCTTCACCGTGGGCCCCCCTCTTCCCAGGGCGGCAGGGACCACAGGAGGGGAGGTGGGGAACCAGAGGGGACCTGACGGCTGGGTACACAGGGTCAGAACCAGGCGGGGGGGCCCGGAGACGGAGACAGAGGCAGAGAAAACACACACGTGAAGGGGGAGCTTCTGGAAAATCACACTTCACTCCCTCCCCGAACGTTATTAATGAGTGTTTTGTGCGCTGATTGTCGAGTGTGGGAATGTTTGTGTTTTCCAAAGAGGGGGGAGGGGGGGGGGGGGGGGGGGGGCGGGCTTTACGATGGCACAGTGGCACAGTGGCACACCGTGCGGTTGGCGTTGGCTTGCTTCCCCCCCCCCCTCCTCTCTCCTGTCCTTTACAGGGCGAGGCGAGAAGCTGCTAGCAGCTAGCAGCGATAGCACACATGGCTGGGAGGGACACATGAAAGAGAAGGCAGTGACTAATGGGGGCCGTTTGTCCTTCTTGCTTTTGTTTCCGGGGGCCTTTGACGCTGTCGGTACGCTGTTTTCAGACACACAAATCGTCTCCTCTGCCGTGTTTGGCCCAAAATAAGACTTGAGCAAAGTGGAGGTCTTTCAGGGCTTTGAAGTGTGTGTGTGTCTCTACCATCAGGGGGGATGGTGGTGGGGGGGGGGGGGGGGGCTGGTCGAAGTTGTTTCTTTGATAGTACGAGGGTGTCAGGCTTGACTGAATGCATGGAAACACAGTATACCCCATGTATACCCCATGTACCCATGTATACCCCATGTATACCCCATGTATACCCCATGTATACCCCATGTATACCACTGGATCATCATCATCGCAATGCTATACATGCTATACGGGAAGGCCTTCTCCGATTGATGTGCTGAACCCAGTGGAAGTAAGCACAGTGAGTGTATCAATCCAAGGACTTTATTCTGTGTATTCGTTCACGTCACCCTTTACATGAACTCGCCCACATTTGCACGGTGCTCAAAACCGACCAGTGGATGGTTCAACATCGGAGGGGGGCTGTTCCATTCTGGGGCTGTTCTATTCTGAGGTTGTTCCATTCTGGGGCGGTTCCATTCTGGGGCGGTTCCATTCTGGGGCTGTTCCATTCTATCACTGTTCCATTCTGGGGCTGTTTCATTGTGTGGCTGTTCCATTCTATGGCTGTTCCATTCTGGGGCGGTTCCATTCTATGGCTGTTCCATTCTGGGGCTGTTCCATTCTATGGCTGTTCCATTCTGGGGCTGTTCCATTCTATGGCTGTTCCATTCTGGGGCTGTTCCATTCTATGGCTGTTCCATTCTGGGGCTGTTCCATTCTATGGCTGTTCCATTCTGGGGCTGTTCCATTCTGGGGCTGTTACATTCTGGGGCTGTTACATTCTGGGGCTGTTACATTCCAAAATGTGTCCTCCATTCAAAGCAAGCATTTGTCTGTCCACAGTGCAGTAAAGTGCATGTTTCCCTCAACCCTCGTAAGCTGTACCGCTATGGGAATGATAAGGTACTACTTTATTACCTTATGAAGTATTAGTACTTCCAGATGAATCCCAGACAGCCAATATGGACGTCACACCAGACAGTTAGGCCTACACAGGACCGGTCAGCCAAATTAAAAAGTAGATCAAAGATTAGTACGTAGAATGTACATACACACAATCGGAGTAGAATGACAGCGGGTCTCCAGCGGGTGTGAACGCTGGAGAGTGGGGCTCGCTAGATAGCCTCCCTTTCCCTTTTTCTTGTTTCCTGCGCTAGTAAATGGAAGTCTGGTTCTGTGGGGCACCACATTTGCACGTGCGTGCCCCCCCGCGGTGCTGGTCAGTCAGAGTGGAGTACCACGGCTCATGGAAGGGCCCTGTGTCACATAAAGGATCCTTTGTCGTCCCCCCACGGGTCCAGGGTCAGCTCTCCCTTCCCCTGGCCGATAAACGCTTGCATTCTCTACCTTTCTTATGATTTTGTTTTGTTTTGTTTAGCTTAGCCAGGCCTCCAAACAAAAAGTGCAAAAGGCTCGAATTATTCACAGGGAAATGCATAAAGGATTAATTTGCATTGATTTTGCCTCCCGACAAAAGGAGTCATTTTTTGGGGGGGAGAGGGAGGTCTGGAAGAGCCAGAAAAACCAAGGAAGAGAGAGATTGAGATTGAGAGCGAGGCATTTCTTCATCCAGCTAAAGGGGACAAAAACGTCAATGGCTATCAAAGGGGGAAAGAAACCCTCAAAATTGGCCTTTTGTGTCATATTAGTCTGTGAGATTTTCCACTTAGTTCCACGATCAGAGTCCCGTGACATTTTCCACGGGATGTGATGGGCGCATTTCATCATCGCCAATTGAGAAAGCGTCCTCGCCATTTGAATAATTTGACTTGTGAAGACTTTCCGTGCGAGGTTCTTTTTCGCTTGGTTTCAGGGCTTGCATTCAGCAACTTAATGCAGCGACCAATGAGCCTTTATGTTTTCGCTCTGTGTCGGCTGTTTGACTTACCCGGCAGCATTAGCCACAGCTTGTGAGAACTTCTGTCCTCCGTTTGTTTCATTTTGGTCCGGCTGAAACGCATTAGACACAAACACAAATCAAGTGCAAAAAGGGGCGAGAACAAACACTTCCTCCTTTATTTTTCCTTGCATTCAGAACATCATGGAACTCACACACACAACCATTACAGCGTTAATACTGCTGACTCTTTAACCCCATTCACTGGCTATTTGAAGTAGCGCCGAACAACGTTAGCCATTGTTCTATTAAACCGGTACAAGAACTATTATTAAAGTTGACAAAACTTTTTTGAAAGTTATACTACTCAGAAAATACTAACTGTAAAGCATCCAGTCTAAAAGAAAAACATTGAAGCGTTAGGTTTAGAGAAGAGAGTAGAGACAAACAAAAACCTTATTCTATCCACATCATTTGAATCATGGCAGTTTCCTTAACAGATGGAAACAGGTTTTTGTATCTAAACATATTTAGCTACTGAAGTAGCCTACTTTCAATCCTCTTGTGTTTGCACATTTGGACTTTTAGATGAACTTTGGCACCCTTCCAACCTCTAAAATGGTATCCGTGACTACGATACAAGAAATGACCATTCACCGAAGACGAACAAACAAACAAACAAACCGCTATTTGTTCGTGGATTTAAAATATCACCGCGTCCCCAAACCAGCGGTCATTTTGACACTTTTGTGGTTTTTTTCAATGGTGATTTTTTTTGGGGGATATTTACCAACTCCCTCCGCCGTGTTTGATACCCATGCCTTAGCTAACTAATATATGACAAAATCTTCATCAGAATTTTTTTTTATGCTATTAATTCTATGTACCTGTAATTCTTATCATACCAATCGATCATCATCTTATCAGGATGATTTCCTATTTAAATTATTTTTTTATGATATGTTAATTACATTCATTACAATATATTTATTTTTTAATTTGAAGGTTCAAACTATATGCAGCTTTGTGCAACCTCTGAGATCTCAGGCGGACCCCAGGAACGGGAACCACCGTCTTAGAAGTCCACCCTTTAGTTTCAACCCCGGGATTGTGAACGCATCGAGGGGGGACGGGGAAGGAATGGGGAGATGCTGAATGGGGGGGTTGCCTATAGCGGGGTCGAGCGGTCTAAACGCCCAGACCAAAACTCCAATCACAGCCACAGTGAGGTCGGGGTCCGTATAGGCCTATCTGTCATAACACATCCCCGACTGGCGGCTGGGAGGTGATTGTGAACGAAGGCGCGTCGCAGGCGTTGCCCCGCGTCGTCGTCCGTACGCGTCCGTCCGTCCGTCCCCGTAGTTCAAACGCGGCGCTGCAGCGCTCGATTGGCTGTAATGTAATTACGGGGGACAGACTCAGTCTCAATGGACGGACGTTGGTTTGAAGTGACTCCCCCCTTTCTGCAGTCGGTGGGGGCTCTGCCGTGTCTTTTCCCTATAAGGGAGGCCTCTGAAGTCATGTGAAAAGACCTCCTCTGTGCTCATTGTGTCCATTGTCTCCGTAAGCCCGTTATTAGTAAGGGGAATCAAGTTACGGCACACTGGTGATCACAACTTCAGAGAGATGGGGTTTAAAAAAAGAATATATATATATATATATAGGTTACAGGTGGGGTCTGTCGTCTTTACTGGGCGTCACACCTTATAAGACTTTAACTGGGTGGAACTTACTTAACTAAGTGCTTTTTACTCTCCATGTATTTGATTTAAGTGAATGACTGTCATCATATATTCTGCACCTTTTGGGACAGTTTGTGCATCACATGTTCTTACATGCTCCCAATATTTGATTATTATTAATGCTTTTTCTCAGCCTCCCCTGTAAGTCCCTTGGGCTAAAATAGTAGATTGACATGTGAATGTACTTGCTACATGTAAGTGGACGTAATGGGGGGGAATACTTTATTTCTATTTTTAAACCGTATTTGCCTAAATCAAAAGCTGATCTATAGGTCACTTTGAACTGTGACGTCAACAGTATTGTTTTGGTTTCATTGTTTTGGTTTTCATTCGGTCTTTTGGAAAATGACATGAGGTCGGTTGTAATATATAACAATACATACTCAACACATAACTGATAATTATTATTTTTTTGTACAAAACCATTGTCTTAGTGTTCTTCTAAGAATGTGTGTATGATATAATAATGTTATACTACTTTTAGTAGTACTTTTACTTTTAATTTCAAAACAAAAGCCCATCCAATTCAGTGTTTTTTATATAAGCAAATGGATGTTTTGCTAGAATATAGCTAGAATATATTCTCTGCATCCCCCCGCCTGGCTAAGTCTATGACCACAATCGTATTTAACTTCACTTATTTCATATCAACACTAATGAACAAGCAGCCATGAAAGCAGCGCCCTCGTCCCTTATGCCGCACACAACAGTGCAGATTGCATTAGACATGTGTAGTTTGTACAAGAAACTCAGCCCACCGTTTATTCCAGAAATCAAATTAAAGGTTCCAGCAATTTCCACAATTTGATTTGGCGCTTTTGTGCTTTTCCTAATCTGCGGCTCTAACTCTGCGGCTTCTCCTTCACACGGACACCACCAGTGAAAACGTCCCCAACGCGTCACCGCGTGACTTTAAAGCGCCCTTCCCCGTGTATTGCGGCCCGGTGACCCGATCTAAATAACCTATATCGTCGGGGAACCGCGGTGTATAAAGAAGTCCATTGGACTCTGCGGGCTCAAAGGTTTTTTTGTGGGGGGGTGAGTGGGTGGGGTTGGGTGTGTTGGGGTTGGGGGGGGGGGGTGCTGGATGAAAAGTGCAAAGAGGAGGATAAAAGGGGGAGCATAGGAGATGTCAGGACGCCTTTGGGAGGAAAACAAACTGCACAGAGCAATGTGAGTTGACTTAATCTGATTAGACTAACCTCATCAACAGCCCACTTAAAAGGGAGAAGAATGCCCTGAATTGGGCCAAGAAGCGAGAGAAAGGGGGCTCTGGCTCTGTTCAGAAAGCCAAAGGGGGCTGTGTGAATACACCACATTGTACTGGACATGCTGGCCCGCAGATGGCAAAATGACAACAAACTGCTTGAAAAGTGAGGCAAATATAATTGATCTTAGGGGTTTGGTTTTTTTTCCCCCTGCAGGTATGAGAACAACCAAAGGGAGTAATGAGATTAGGGCAGAATATAAATGCAAAGTGCATGAAAAATACCACTTTCTCTCACGTTTGTGGTGCAAACATGAGGCTTTGAAGTGGGCCCTGAAAGACGGCACCCGGTGCTGTAGAACCCTGAGAAATATTTCCGAACGTCTATTAATTTATTCAAATTCTGACCCCTGATACGACACCCCTCCATGCTGGTAATGCATCAAACCCAAAAGAAAGAGGGATGGAGCAGAGGGAAATAGCTGTTTTAATACCGCGCCACAAAGATGTGGTGTACAAAATAGGCTTAATACTTTGGACCACTGCTAGTGGAGAGAAAGCCCCCCCTAGACGCAACAAAGCATGCAAATATCTCAACCTGGCCCCATAGCATTCCCTCAGATCTTTGGCCAATTGAGTCAGAAAATAAGTTCTCCCGGTCCATTTTTTGCCTCATTTTTTCGGGATTAGTTTCATATTATTACATTTCCCAATACATCACAACACTAATATTCTGCATAATCCCTTTCCCCTCATTCAAAGGTGAGGATGCAGCAGCCACAGGTATCCAGTAGTTAATACTGTATTTAGGGGGGGGGGAAATAATCCCAGAAACTATAATAATCCAAATGCTTGCCTCAACTCTTATTTATACAGAAATCCAGCTGAGCTGGATGATAATCCTACTGAGGGATGAACATCAATATTTAATATAGTCGCTGAATCACTGCACTGTAGTCATGATGCTGCTGCACTATTCTGGCACTATAAAATGCTTTTTGAATGTTTTTTGCACAATTCAACATATATGTATATATATATACGTGCATATACATATGCATATACCATCCATCAGTCACTTTATTGTTCTTGTGATTGTGTACAGTAATGTATATAGTATAGTGGTGTAAGTATAGTACATAGTATGGTATATAATGTTAAATTGTAGGAAATTCAAACTGCGGGAGGGAATGGGGAGTAAGCTTTCCATTGTACTTGTTGCACAGGGCAAATACAAATCTTGCCTCTCGACTCTTGAATCTTGAATATCTTCGTAGAAAGGGTAAGTATTTGTATGTAATTTGGGGCAGGCTTTCACGTCCTCCTGAATTTGGGTTTCGTTTTTTTCCTCACTTTTTGGAGATCATTTTCTACCGGCTTGTTCTACGCCACACCGCTAAAACATCCACGATGGTTTAGAGAGGCGATCCAAAAGAAAAAGGGAAAACAAATCAGCGGCTTATTGTCTCCAGCGCCGCTGTGTCCGGAAGGTCAATGGCGGTGGACATGGGACATGGGACCGTGTCAATGTGTCCTGTGACTGGAGACTGTGTATAAAAGGGATTGGTGGACCAACACCAGCTAAGGCTGACATAATTGACCCTCCTCTCCTCTGTTTTCTTCTGTTTTCTGGTTGCATTCTGCAACCCGTGGATTTGCAGAAGAGCTGGAGGCTCATTACCCCCCGACATCAAATGCAGGCCGGGCTGAAAAGAAGCAGTTGAGCACGCACCGTGAGGCGAGACGGCCCCACTTCTGAGCTCTGCTTCTAAATCTGCAAACACAGCTTTAGTCCCCCCCCTTTTAAGTGTTTCTTCCATCTCCCTGGAATATATCCCAGATCCTCCCGCCTCACCCCCCCCACCCCTCCCCATCAGACCCTTCTGATTCATAAACCTGAGTCAAAAAAGCAAGTACTTGTTATTGTCTTGTGGGTTGAATGTCGAACGTGTCTCAAAAGAGCAGTGCAGCTTCCTTCCGAGTCCTGGCTTTGAGGTCGCCGCCTCCGCCTATTTCGCCACCACCACCACCACCACCACACCACCACCACCACCACCAACACCACCACCACCACACGAGGCCATCGCCGCCATCCGCCCGGGAGGAGGAGGAGGAGGAGGAGGAGGGGGGGGCAGGGGGTTAACGCGGCTGTAATGATGGAGTCGCTCGAATAAAGTTTCATTCAGTTCATAAGAGGAATTCCTGCCCCCTTTGTGCCGTTTGATCCCCGCGACTTTGAAATGCAGGAATGACGAGGAGGAATTATTGATAAGGCTTTGATGTCCCTGGAGGAGAGGGCTCTACAGTGGCCATGAGGCTATGTTCCCATCACATGCAACTGGTTCAACCTTTACAGAGGTAATAAAGTCCCATTCCTAAGTCCTAAAGCTGTGTGTGTGTGTGTGTGTGTGTGTGTGTGTGTGTGTGTGTGTGTGTGTGTGTGTGTGCATACGTGTGCACGTGTGTGTGTATCTGTGCACAAATGTGTGTGTATGTGTCTGCGTGTGTGTGATTGTGCATGTGTGTGTGTGTGTGTGTGTGTGTGCATGTGTGTGTGTGCATGCGTGCGTGCGTGCGTGCTTGCATGTGTGTGTGTGTGTGTGTGTGTGTGTGTGTGTGCTTGTGTGTGTGTGTGTGTGTGTGTGTGTGTGTGTGTGTGTGTGTGTGTGTGTGTGTGTGTGTGTGTGTGTGTGTGTGTGTGTGTGTGTGTGTAATCACTGCAGTATAACCTGTTCTGAAGGCCTGCATGTGTAGCATTAGGGTCAGGATCATTTGGGCCCGATCCGAGAGCAAATAAAGTCAGTGTGAGGCCCGGCACACACAGCTGGCCCTTGAGACTCTGGGATCCTGGGCAAACAAGTGTCCGGCATGCCCCGGGAGAGCTCACCCACACAGGGGCCGTGGGGCCCCGGACAATGGGCCCTACTCCACTAGAGACCAGACCGGAGCGGGGCTTAACAAACTTTTATTACATGGGGCCGATTCAATGGACTGCCGGGCCCACAGCGGATCATGGACTTACACAGTGGTTGTGAGATTACTATTACATCCATGCTTTCATGGAAGTTTGGTATGGGACTATTGCCCCTAATCCCTGCCATTGCTTTAATGTGGAAATCTACTTTTTGCTTTGAGCTTTGCTTTGGGTTTTTGTTAGTATGTTTGAGTTTGCGTTTGAAGCGGATTGAACGCTGCAACTGTGATAAAACATGCTTTATGGTTTTATTGTATTAATATTATTGTACAAATGATTGTTTGGTGACATCTCGCATTTGTTTTGCGTATTTGTGTTATTTGATGCAAGATATGGGAAACAAATTAGATGAGAATCAGATTATCCTGAACACCATTATGTATCATTGGACCACATGGGCCTTCATGACAGGTACTACTTTTACTTTTACAATATTATTCAGCTGGAGGCTATTCATGATGATGTTATTCATGATTCAAGATTTTTATTTGCCATTTGCAACAAGTACAATGGAATGCTTACTCCCCATTCCCTACCGCAGTATACATTTATAAAACACAATTAAAAAGACTAAACACAATAAAAATGAGCATAAAAGTGACTGAAGGATGATATGTAGAATGTGTGTATGTGTAGAATACTGCAAAAAGCATTTAAAATTGTTAAAATGTTATGGTGCCAGTAGTGCAGCAGCATCACGAATACAGTGCAGTACAGTGCAGTAACTGTGATGAGTTTATAAAGTCCAGCAAAGTATGATAGTGTGATGTTAATGACCATTAGTTATGATAGTGGCAGCACTCCCAGCAGTTCAGTAGGCGCACAGCCTGTGGATAAAAACGATCTTTAAACCTGGTACTCAGTTCCACAACCAACATCTCTTTAAATTAACAGGTTCTTGTCGTTTACAGCTTATGTTTGAGAAACAACTTGTATTCTTATTTAGTTATCTGCAAATGTGACTAGGATGTAAGACAGCTTGAGGAAAGCATTGAATTGACTTACACATTCACATTCATTTTTCCTAAATCTTAAATGAAACATACTCGTCTGCGGGGAAAGTAAACGGAAGTTAGAAAAGTCACACATGGATGCAGTCCCAAAGACATTCTGTGTCTACAATCTACAATCCATACACTGTTTGATGGGGGACAGTTTTACTGTACTTACCGTACATATATATGAATCTTCAACTGTTGATATAACTGCATACAGTGGGGAGAACAAGTATTTTTTTACCTTGCTCACTACCTGCTGTATAAACATTTATATATATATATATCTTGTTGCTATAACTGTATACCCCTGCTAGCTACCTGTTGATACTTTAGTTATTATCTTGTGTATACTTACCTGTATATATATACCTATAATTCTGCATATATCTCATACCTACTCTACTCATACCTAAGTTATTTTATACCTGTTTTAGTAGTAGTTTTTTAGTAGACTGTTTCTACATATTATTTAACAACTTTACATGATATATTACCATGCACTTTACTGCAACATTTGCACTCTGGTTAGATGCCAAATTAGTTTTGCTGTACTGTGCTTGTGCTGTGCAATGACAATACATTTGAATCAAATCTGATCTAATCTAGTCTATGGTGGGGCAGGAGAGTCTAGTGGCAGGGGGGCGAGTGTTTGACTCCCTACCTTTGAAAGGTTGTGGGTCGGATCTCCAAAGTCTGCAGCCTACCTGTGGGCATTCTCAAGCAAGACGCCTATCAACTGTATCTGGCCTGTGTGATATATCCTGTTCTACTATAGGATCTGAGATGACAGACCTTGGTGGAAGCAAGGAACTGTTTGCGTTCCCCCCCGTGGAGACACTCCTCTGAAGGTTGTCAGTATCGGGTGTGCGAGAACCTCTGCGGCGACGATGGACTTGAAGTCTATCTTTGTTGTTTCAGACAGAGTCTCCAGCCGCTGGTCTGATCTGCGGCTGCTGGAGGGAGGAGGTTCTCCTCTGCACTGCTTAACGGGGGAAGAGCCCATGCGGAAGAGCTTAGGGTGTTGGAGAAGAAGAAGAAGAAGAAGAAGAAGAAGAAGAAGAAGAAGAAGAAGAAGAAGAAGAAGAAGAAGAAGAAGAAGAAGAAGAAGAAGAAGAAGAAGAAGAAGAAGAAGAAGAAGAAGAAGAAGAAGATCTGCAGAGTGTGTGTGGTCGGTGGCTGGTTTAAGCCACCTGTTGTGCAAGGCCCACAGGTTAAACCAGCCGTTGCCACACACACACACACACACACACACACACACACACACACACACACACACACACACACACACACACACACACACACACACACACACACACACACACACACACACACACACACACACACACACACACACACACACACACACACACACACACACACACACAGCATGTCAGCAGTTACCACCTTAAGTAATGAAGAAATATAGACTACACTTATTGTAGTTGTTAGGGTTAGGGTTAGGTTAGCAACTGGCATTGCTATTGCGATTTTTATTTATAAGTTTTTAAATAATTATAAGGAATTCAGATTCAAATGAAAGGGAAGTGGAGAGACCAACCATGGACATGAAAAAAGGAACAGTAACAAAGTAACAAAGTGAGGTATTAAACAATGCCTACATGTGGAGAAGGACATATGATTGCTTGTACACCTGTCAAACTATTAGAAATAATGGTACTCCTTTACAGTGCGGGCGACTGAAGAGATAATTAATAATATAGTAGCATGCAGTATTTTCACACTTTAGTAGTAGTAGTAGTAGTAGCAGTAGTAGTAGTAGTAGCAGTAGTTCTGCTATAGGAGTTACCTGGAGAGTGAAGGTCAGGAGCCCAGCCGTCTGTAGCCCTCCCCATTAAGGGGGTGGAGCCTCAGCATCCGCTGGACCAGCAGCTCGTCCACCAGCAGGTCGTCCACTGCTGCTGATGGTCAGCAAAGAGCCTCTCTGGATGAATATAATATACATGGAAATGGATGTTTTTAGACCACATGGGCTTTTATTTCACCAGTATGCTAAGAATACCTAACACAATTTGTAGGTTTTTATCTGCTCAACGCATCTTGAAAAAAACAGAAACGTTTGTCACATGATGTCCAAGTAATGTCAGTAACAGCGTTGAACTACTGCTTCATTAGTTAACTTCCAAACCGATATGTCGAAATTGAATCCAAACCAAACAACTAGTATGTCCTGTAATGCCCTGTCACTGACCAGCAGGTCCTCCTAGCTGATCCGGGACCAGTCGGGCTATGCTGAGAGCCATCAGGTGGACCGCGTGATGTTGGACGATGTGTCACTGTTGATGCTATTTCTTGTTTTGATTTTCTCTTAGGCACTTTGGAAAGCTTGTTTTAAAAGGGTTCTGTCTGGTTCAAGCGTTACCTGTGTGCGGCGATCTCTCACTGAAGGCGGAGGAGGATGCCCGACATGCTTACACGTTACATGCTGGCTGCCCCAGAGACAGTCCGCCTCACAGGGGGCCAGCAGAGATTAAGACAACCCATAACAGAGTGACTGAAGTGGGCAAACTGTGAACTTCTGCTAGCTCCATGGCCATAGACGAATTATAATCTTACGCTAAAGTGTAAACGTATACAAATACAATACAATATGTGCCTGGTGCCATCGTGCCCAACGTACTGCTTGGATTTGAACCCACATCTGCCACCCTGTGGTCGTTCATCTAATGTTTAGAAACTACCGATTTCCGTCACTATTTTTTACAGGCCGGAATGACAGAATCTTTATTTGATTTTGTCAAGAAATAAGTGTATAAGCCTTTGACCACGGGAAACGTAAAGTATATTGATATATTTATTGTTGTTGTTGTTTTAAATCAAGACAAGTGTTGCAGTACGTTGGTCTAGCTACTGTCTAGCATGTGCTTTTATAACGAATCGTATTCCATAACATCAGAAAGCTGAGTAAATGAATGGTTATCAAGGAGACATAAATGTATAAAGTTATTTAGACACATCTGTTGCGTTAAGGGAAAATATTTCTCAAAAGTGTCAGTAGATGGCGCTCGACTCATTCAAACACAGACACCCTCTCGACAGATAACAGATAGACACAGTTGAGGGCACATGAAGAAGTGCCTAAAAAACGAATCATATCTTATTTTAAAGTGTGACAACGTAATGTTTACTACAACACAACGCTACTCCAATTCACCGGCGTGTGTCGCAGGCTACGTAAACATTTGAGCATTCATTGAAATGCCCATTGCAAATTAATTAATCACTTACAGAAACACGCTTGATCACTCCCGAGTTGGGATTGATTTGATTAGCAGTCAAACCCCATAGACAACTCCTTTACAGCCTATTTTAATGAGCAAATTGCAGGAGATGATATTCGTATCTGTAGGCGTATAAACCTGTTTCGTTATGATCGCCACAGACTTATCTTAACCACACATTAAACCACACGGCATATAGCTTCTTAATGTTCAACATTTAATCGACTTTCAATAACGTATAACCCATGATGGCTTTCAAAACAACGAAATAATGTCTGTTATCTGAGAGCAGAGAAGCGGCCCATTGGGTTTGAGGCTGTAATCTGCAATGGTTTTGGCACGTGCTCCGCGCAGCCCGGATCGCGCGGTGCAGGCGCACAGTGCGACTGGCACGCGGACACAAGTCCCTCGGTTTTCTTCCCCCTCCCACCACCCTCCCACCCCGCCCCGCCCCTTTCCACAGGCTTCCGTGCTGGAATGATTGACGCGGGGAAGTCGGTGCAGCCAATAGCAACAGCCTCTGCTCTATTTGCATAAAGTGGCCGCATGCCATTGGCTCGCCGCGTGCGGTTGCAAACCGCCTCGCGTGCCATTACAGATGTTGTCTCTTCAGAGGCGCAACAGGTTATTTGGATTTAAATAAGTCAGCGAATGTGTCGTTTTTCTTTTCTTTTAGGCCTATATATATTCATGTGAAACCGGATCTTTACTAGCTTTTCAAAAAATGACGTTTATTGCATTGGCACGTGGGGCATTACATTGTTTTAATGAATTGTTTATTTCACATGTTTCTGCAATACAATATTAAAGCGCTCAGGAAATAAATCTGAATGAAAATAATAAATCCTCTTGATGAGTTAAACCGGGAAAAAGTGTCGAAAAAGTCGAAACCGCGGCATGACGCGTGGCTGTCCTAATAGTTACGAGGATTCATATAGACCCACAATTCAGCGGAAATCTTAGAAACAATACGTTTACAACCTAAATATAGAACTGACTAATAGCTCCTCGTGAACTTCAAAAAGGGCAAACGCCAAACTCTACTCAATAGTAACGGGTTTCTTTCTCCCAGAAAAATGAGAAAGAGAGATGAAATTATTGACGGGTACGACAAAGTTGGAAGCAAACATCCACAGCGCATTCCCTCCATTCCTCCTCGCGCTTCACAACCAGCCCGGCTGCAACCCGCTCGCGCTCGCTTTGTTGTTTGTCCCTCCAGGGCTGATTGAGCAGCGCGTGACTGACAGCCCGCGGGGGTGTCGTCCAATCGGCGGGCTTCCCCGCGCCCAATGGGTGAGTCCGCTCGCCCCATTGGCTGAGGCGAGTGTGGGAAAGAATGCAGAGAGAGTTTCACACGAACTGGGAGCATGCGAACCATCTATAAGTACCGCTGGCGTGTGTCGGCAGCTGAGCAGACTTGCCTTTAGCCCTGGCGCACACACACACACACCAACACACAGCAGCTTTCCGCGCACATACTCCTCTCTTATGCTCGGATGACGGTCCAGTGATAAACAACATCGCCGGGACTCGCCTTCTTCGTGACTGATTGATCAGATTGTTTTGGGTTGTGGTTCAACCTGAGATTGATCTAAACATTTTAACGGCGCGGTGACACTTGATGAAATCGTAAGGTTTCGATTTTTTTTGGTCTTTTTGGTTCGCTTTCCAGAAGGATTTACAATTTTTTTTTCTCCATCGCCTGAATTCAAGAAGGCATATTTGTCAATCATGCCTGTCGACACTATGGAGAAGCAGACGGTGTCCCCAATGGCCGGTGCTCCTGCGAATGGATCACATACACCGGACAAACCCAAGAATGCCAGCGAGCATAGAAAGGTAAAGACCTGAGATTTGACAGAAAACGATCGATTCGATCACATGTAAACACACTGTGTTTTTTGGGGGGCAAATTGCAATGTGTGTGATCAAATAATAACCTGATAGGTCAAAGGGTGATTTGGAAAGTAAATATGACTTTCAATTAATGTCTTGTTGTTTTTCTATTCCCCCAGTCATCCAAACCCATCATGGAGAAGCGCCGCAGAGCAAGGATCAACGAGAGCCTCGGTCAACTCAAGACCCTCATTCTAGACGCACTGAAAAAAGATGTAAGTTCGATGACATTCATATCTTTTCAGTTGCCACTTCTTTCTCACTCACTGTTCTTATCACGTTGAATGAATGCATGATATTAATTGCTCCCCCCCCCCCTCGTTATTTTCAACAGAGTTCCAGACATTCAAAATTAGAGAAAGCCGATATTCTGGAGATGACAGTGAAGCACTTGAGGAATTTGCAACGCGTGCAGATGACCGGTAGGTTTACATGTCCATGTTTAATTGGAAACAAACCAACACACATGTATAGCATTCTAACGAGAGTGCTTGCAATATATTATCGATATTATTATTATTATTGTGATCGCTTAGTGTTGTATTGATAACTAATCGTCTCTCTTGTTCTCATCTTCAGCAGCACTGTCGACAGACGCCACCGTTCTCAGCAAGTACCGCGCGGGGTTCAACGAATGCATGTCCGAGGTGACGCGCTTCTTGTCCACCTCTGAGGGCGTGAACACCGAGGTGAGGTCGAGGCTCCTCAACCACCTGTCCGGCTGCATGGGCCAGATGATCGGCATGAACTATCCCCAGCAGCCGCCCAGCCAGTCGGCGCACCTGGCTCAGCCTCTCCACGTGCAGCTCCCCTCCACGCTGCCCATCAACGGCGCCTCCATGGGCTGCAAGCTCAGCCCCAGCGAGGCCGTGTCCCCCAAGGTCTTCGGTGGCTTCCAGCTGGTGCCCGCCAACGACGGACAGTTTGCCTTTTTGATCCCCAACCCGGCCTACGGGTCCGCCACGTCCCCCGGCATCCCCGTTTACGCGAACACGGGTGTGCCGTTGGCGGTGTCCGCGAGTCCCCTGCACGGCAGCTCGGCGCCGACCGCGGTCTCTCCGGTCCACGGCCTGACCTCTTTCGCCAACGTCCCGCGCGCGGTCAGCCCCGTCGGGGTCAGCACCGGGTCGGAGAGCAACGAGCCCGTGTGGCGGCCATGGTAGTTCATATATAGCCCCCACCCACCCACCCCTCCACCCGCTCTCTCCCCCAAAGGACAAGAAACACTTGAAACTGGGTTTCACTATTAGTAGATATCGTTCCGTTTTATGGAACACTGTTTGCCTTTGTTGAACATGGCTGTTTTTTAATTTTATTGTCTGCGTCCAACATTTGGATGTCAGCGATGAATCAGATGTACATGCAATGGAAGAATTATAGAAATGTTTGTATGAAGTACTTTTTATGAAAAGATTTAGGTTTTTTTTGTACAAAGTTGTTATTATACCAAAGCTGTGTTTTATTCATTGTTGTTTTTATGACGGAAAAAAAAGAAAATGGGAAATGACTCATTTTTACAAATAAATCAGATCTTTGCATTTACATTTTAATGTCATCAATGTGTTGTATCACTAATAGACCTCTGTAGTTTCTACAACAGTTTACATACACATGTGTGTAAACGCGTAAAGCGTGCGTAAAGGCCCACAACAACATGTGCCAGATGTGCAACGTCATACACCTGCACTCGTTTGAATCAACCGGTATTCACACAACCAAATAGATCGATTACTGACAACATTAAAGTCCTACTTTAGTTGACTCATGGACTTCGCCAAGACCTGTCCTGTCCCATTTTCGGGCGGGAGTGCCTTTAGCCCATCGCAGCGCGGTGAACGTGCGGGTATATATTTTCTATTGATAGGTAGGTAATTAAAAGTTTGAAAAGGCTCTCTCATCCTGCATGCAGCGGGAGCTTTAAGAAGTCCTAAACCCTATTCATGGGCCTGGGAATGCTCTCAGGGGTTATGTCACTAACAGATTGCCTCGGTGAAAGGAGAATATGGAAGGATCCCCCGCTTCCCTTTGTGTATCAATTGTTCAATTCAGCCCCAGAATAGCTCTCTCCAAATAGCGGGAAAACGAGATATCTTGTGGAGTTCAGTGCAATGGAAGGAGCCCTCAATAGAGAGTGCCGAATGGATCAAAGTCGCACGCACGCATCGTGAATTGGAACCAACTTTAATTCGATTTAAGATTGAATTAAGCATTACTTCAAACGCCGAACGTTCACCTCATCATCACCCACGCCTTACCCCCCCCCCCTCCTCTCTCTCTCTCTGACTCTCTCTTTCCGTTCTGTTAACTTATGTTAATTTATTAACTTACTGAACTTATGTTATACACATCAGGACTTGTATAAAGCTAACTCCCCCTTATGACCGTGATATGGAATAGGGGGCGTGTATGGTGTTTTCATGCGACTTGATAGGCGGCTATACCCACCCCTCCATGTATAGGCCTCATATAGGATTTAAATACACCGGCACCACAAAAAAAGTCTGTCTAGCTGTGTGCTCCAAGCAAGCAAGATGACTCACTTCAAAACAACTTTTTTTTTTATAGCCAAAACGATAGTGGGCCATCAACCACCCCCCCCCCCCCCCCCCCCCCAAAAAAAGTATAGATTAAATAAAGACAGGTTTGTATTCTGACTCCGAGAGAGGCAGATACACATCAAAGAAAAGCAAAAAGTGCCAGTCTTCACTTTATTTTGTTTTATCTTCGCCCCTTTTTAACCACTTTAGCTGAGAGCTCGGTGGTTAAAAAAGCGGAGTCGCGTTCTTGGTTTCACCCGGCGGTGCCCCCGGGATGACACCGCGCTCTGAAACTCCCCGCTGCAAGTGCTGTTCTTCTGCAGCGTGGCATTCTGACACACACTGGTTGGTAGTGTGTGTGTGTGTGTGTGTGTGTGTGTGTGTGTGTGTGTGTGTGTGTGTGTGTGTGTGTGTGTGTGTGTGTGTGCGTGTGCGTGTGCGTGTGTGCGGGTGCGGGTGCGGGTGTGGGTGCGTGTGCGCGCGTGCGTGTGCGTGTGCGTGTGTGTGTGTGTGTGTGTGTGTGCGTGTGTGTGTGTGTGTGTGTGTGTGTGTGTGTGTGTGTGTGTGGGTTGTTCGACTGCCTCCTTGTCTCGGTTAATCGTTCAGAGATGCCTTTGTGGCGCTGAGGTCGTGAGAACCGAGCGAACTAGTCGGCCTGCGGTCGGGCGAAGCGCCAGTCAGTAAATCCCCATGCACTGGCATGCAGGCCCGGGTCGTGCTTTGCGGGCCGGGCCGGCCATTCTCTGGAGGTGAAGAGCGCACACAGACACACACACACACACACACACACACACACACACACACACACACACACACACACACACACACACACACACACACACACACACACACACACACACACACACACACACACACACACACACACACACACACACACACACACACACACACACACACACACACGCACACGCCTCCCGAGAAGCGAGCCAGTGTGAGTGTGGCACGAGGACGTCCCGCCGCTATCGCCTCGGGGGGAAGCGCACGCAGCACATAAAGCATCTAGCGTCTATTTTGGTAAGGAGCGACGAGACGTAGACGTTCATAGTTTACAGTAGCGCGCACACAGAGAGGGCCACTGTGGAGCAAACGGATCCCCATATATAGGTCACTTACTTGGGGGAGTTCCACATGTCGATTGGTGGATGTGGAGACGCCGATAATATGTCAAAACAGTCACTTTACTTCCACTGCACTTCATACAGTCACTTAAAAAATAAAAAGGTTTGCACCAGCCGCGACAAAGACACTTCTGTAGTGGATTCGCTATCTTTATTGTTATTATTGCTATTTAACACTTTTTCGTTATTTTTTTTAAAACTTATTGTGAAGTGGTACTTCCACTGTCAATGTTGTGAATACTTCACACTGCGGGAGTGAATGCGGAATTTACGCATTGTATTAGAGTCTACTTGTAACACATGGCCACATTAAAGAATGTTGAGTCTTCTTAAAATATCTTAAAATATGTTTGACTCTCCAACTACTTAGAGTTAGAGAGGCAGTAAAGTGGAATAAGGCGGGAGCGTCTTGTTGATGGTCAATAGAATTCCTATGGAGTGTTGACAGTCCCTTGGGGAGAAGCACCAATGATGTCCCCTGGGAGGGGACCGCTATTGAAGAGGTCGGGTTGGGGGGTCGGGGTTCACCATCTGAACTGCAGGCCGAATTATCATTCTCATTAGCGATTGAAGGAAACCGCGCGCAAAAAAAAAAAGTTGCGCCAAATTTTTATCGTCGCACTTTTCCCTCCGAATCCACACTTTACGGTCGCCGCTGCATTAGAATAGAGGCGGTGCTCTCCGTCAGCCGGGCTGCTGCTACGCCTACTGTGCAGCTGTTGTCGACGCTGGTCCGATTGCGCCAAAACTCCTTGTACTCTCTAAAGCTCTCGTTCCTTTTCATTTGGTTTATAAATCGAACTTATACCACTTGATCAGTTCCATACTAAAGGCTGCTGTATGGGACAGAGGGGTCGGTCGGTCGGTCGTCTGGAGATATTGCAGATATTCTTCTGCAAATTAATGACGAAAGGACATATGCACCACATAGAGAACCACAACTCAAGGAATACATGATTGCGTATATGATCAGGTCATTTAGATCCGTGTTTTATGTTTGTAAATGTATATTATAGCATAGGGCCTATGCTATAATATACATTTAATTTTGATTTCTAGGCCCCACATAATATGGTATAGCCTATGCCATAGGCTATACCATATTATGTGGGGCCTAGAAATCAGTATTTTGTTGTTTAATTCATTCATATATTTCATTTTTTTTACGATAAGAAAAAAGAAATTTACTTGAATGAAGACAGAATGTCAGACATTGGTGTTTTACGTTTAATCGTTTGGTGTTTAATATGACAAATCATTTGAGTGAAATTCAAAACAAATACAAACAGTTAACATAAAACATGAACATATCTATTACTGAAAGCACGAGTTAGCATTGGTATTTCGATTTCGACATAGTTTTTACACGTTTAAGTTTAATGACGATTCTTTTTGACGAGGGGACTGTGAGGGTGAGCGTCTGTGTGGCAATTCCGTCTTGCTGCAGCACACACTGACGTCAAACCCGCCTCTTCGTTTGGGTAACGACCTGGCGCGTTGCTCCACACTGAATATGAGACAAGCGTCAGACGGACAAAAGTAGAAGTACCGTTGTCTGAGTGGAGTGAAAATATCCCCTTCAAAATAAAAGTCAGCCGGTTGCGGTATAAGACTCCGCATGTGTCGTTTTCTACCTTAAACACAACAACAAGTCATGCTTTCGCACAATCATACAATATATTTATTGGCCATTTCCAATGTACTGTTGTTACAAATCGCCAATTATAAATATCTTGTATCTTGTATCTTGTATGTTTACCCATCGGATTACATGCATCATCTGTCTGGCGACACATCAACATGGCGTCAGCGGAGACCTAACAGTGCCTTTATACCGGAACCACGACACGCATCAGAAACATTTAACATACGCAACATAGTCCTGGGATTAGGCTCCAGAAATTCCAGAATCTAGACATCTTTTGGCCCCCGGTGGCTGTTTGACACCCTGTTAACAGCCAGTTCACTTAAAACCAAGTTAAATCCATCCTCCGGCCTCCCACCCTCACCCACCCCTCCCTGCCCACCCTCACCCACCCCCGCCCCCCACCCTGCCGACCAGCAGACCTCATCGTCACGGTAACCCTAGCTGTGGGACCACTTATCCGTGGCAGCAGGCTGCAAGGTGTCCCGTGCGTGCCTCCAGACCCCCGAGGAGGGAGGAGGGGGGGGAAAGGAGGGTGCCAGACACGCAGGGACGTGCCGTGTCCCCTCTCCTATCACCTCGCACATATCACATATCACAGGGGCGGAGGTGGGGGTGGTGGAGGGGGTGCCTCCACCACCCACCTTCGCCCCCCCCACACACTTGGCGTAGCAGGCCCCGCTTGTCGGCAGCACGTATTTCTAAAAAGGCCCAGGTTTAGCTTGTCAGCAGCTCCTGTGGTTACAAGACGCCGGGGGCGGGTATAGGGGGGGAGATGGGGGGCAGCGATGGAGAGGGTAGCCGGGGTGGGGGGGTGGGTGGTGGTGTCACGGTTCAAAGCCATGTGCAACGGCTGCAGATTCCACAGTGGAAAGTAAAAGGGGTGTCCTCTTGACCGGAACGAGAGGTCCTTGCAAAGTATTTACTCCCCCCCGCCCTCCCCTCCCCCCCCCTCCGCCCTCTCCCCCCCACTCCCCCCCCGGGGCGCACACACCCTGGTCGTCGCCAGCTCCGAGGTGGCCTTGAAGGAGTGTGTCCTGAAAGTATGGTCATGTTACATTTATGTATTCATCTGTCTGTCCCTGCCTCCTACCGGTCATATACTCACAGCTGCTGTTCTGTTTTTACTCTGGGGGGGGGGGGGGGGGGGGCTGAGGGAAAGGAGGGGTGGAGGGGTCAGAGTTCAGCTGCGGCTTTCTGTTAATGCTGCAAGGGTATTAAGGTAAGGTCAGTGTTATATAAAATCAGGTTGGAGTGAAAATGTGGGGTCATGGTGTTATTATTAATGAATGACCATAACGATCCGACAGCAACAACCCAACCCGATGCACTTCTGATTCCCCCCCTGTCTACTGATTGTGTTAAACCTGGGGGGTTTAACCCGACTTACTGTCCTGTTACCTGACCACTGGTTCTGCTTGGTAGGAGGCTTGGTAGGAAGTAAATTGCACTCGTGACTTCTGGTGATTAGTTGTTCTCTTGCCTACCTATGTTGAATGCACTTATTGCAAGTCGCTTTGGACAAAAGCGTCCGCTTTTAAATGACTTGGATGTGATGTAAGGCCTCTCTTTTTGTGAAATGCGTGACACCTGTGTTGATTATTGGATTACGCTCCATTTTATTTCCGATGCACTATGGCTGTGTCCGAAATCCCTCCCTACGCCTTACTCCCTATACCCTACTCACTACATAGGGAGTTCAACGTATGGCACCATATAGTGAGCTCATCAGCAAAATGGAGCCTCCGTACGGGAGCCTCCGTACGGGAGCCTCCGTACGGGAGCCTCCGTGCGGGAGACATTTTTCTTTCAGCCCAGTGGTCAATGGTCCACATGTGTTTGGGTTAGTGACCAATCGGTTGTACACTACTTTTCCCGATGCATTGTAGGATACATTGAGTGCCCTATATAGGGTATAACAATTCCTACGATACATCCGGACTGCACTACAAAATGGCCAACGTAGCACAATGTAGCACACTATGTAGGGAGTAGGGAGTGGTTTTGGACGCAGCCAGTGTCGGTCTCTAGTGGGCTTTTTGTCCATGTCCTTGTTTAGGCCAAAGAGTTAGGCATTTATTTATTATTATATATTTATTTACATAAATGAATGCTTAATTTTCTTCATCATTGTTCTCATTATTAATATTAAGCAATTCGATCCCATTTAAATCCATACAATTATTTGTTGTTGTATTTTGTATACAACAATCAACATCACCCTGTCCCTGAATTATTTGATTGTAATAATGACCTGGTCGCTGTACATTATTCTTTACTAGATGTAGTAGTACTTGGTGTAGTAGTGGTATCTTTTTTTATATATGTTAAGGTTGAAGACACATTGTGAATCAGTGTAAAAAAAACATTTAGTCAGGTTGAGTTCAAACCGGGTTCAGAGACTGATGAAAGTAGGTCTCCACATAGAGGAGACCATATCCTCATGACCACCATATCCTCACCCCTGCAAAATATCTGTGTGTGTGTGTGTGTGTGTGTGTGTGTGTGTGTGTGTGTGTGTGTGTGTGTGTGTGTGTGTGTCTCACCACACGCCCAGACATGTTTCAAATTCTGATGTGAACAACTTCAGCATCTGACTCACTCATCCTCCAAATGTTAGTTTGTTTAAGCTTGTGTGTGTGTGTGTGTGTGTGTGTGTGTGTGTGTGTGTGTGCATTTTGGAAAATTATAAATGAATACGTATAATTAAACTTAAAATGATCGCTCGCAATTACTTAAACCGAATACATACCCATCACCATGGCGGTGTGGGTGTGGTCGGAGAAACAATTGTTTCCTCTTATATTTGCTCAGCGTGTCAGGCTTTTCCACTCGGCAACAAATTAAAACATATTGTGTAAATAGTCATTTCTCCTGGCGGGCAATAGCTGTCAGGAAGGGTTAATCACGCAGGGGATAAAGTCTGCCTCTCCGCTCGCTCAGCCCTCCTGCAGGGCGGGCGAGACCTGCGGCCGTGGGAGTCGCGCTAAGCTAGGTGGTGACAGAAGTACTGTTGTCAGGGTATTACCGCTGTAGCAAACCCGCGGCCCAACGCGCAGCCATTGTGCTCCCTGCAACAGGATGTCCTGGTTTCTGTTGCCATCTTGCATAGCCACATGCCTCGCGGTCTGACAGACAGACAGATAGAAGGATATTCTGTCTGACTGTCTGTCTGTCTGTGGTTGTGTGTGTCTGCCCGTCTTTAAAGAGGGATTTTTTTCCCCTCTGGAAAGTAGGGCTTTTCATGACACAACAAATTAGCAAAACAGAATGCTGGTAAAAAAAATGGAGGGGAATTGATCGTGTCGTTCATTTCATTCACATACACAACCCACATTGTTATGGTACAAACTGGCAAATTATAATTTAATTTAACCTTTTCACATCCTCTTTACTTCTTCTGACACACACACACACACACACACACACACACACACACACACACACACACACACACACACACACACACACACACAGGCAAACACACGCATGTACACAGGAAAATATCCAAACACACATAGAACATTGTGGAGTGTGTGTGGTTGGAGGCCGGTTTAAGCAGCCTCACCTGGCCTGAGTTAGACTGATTGGCTTGTAAGTCTGCACACCTGTGGGTCCTTGTTAATCAAGCCCCACAGGTTCAAACAGCCACACACGCTTTAGGAGAAGAGCTCTAGCATGTACCATCTGCTCTATTCACCATGATTCAAACTCTTGCAATAAACTGGATTCCCTCATTCCCCTTTGTCTCATTCGTCCTTGTCTCCGGGAGGAGCCCTCAAGCAGACATTTTAATGGCTGGTGGCAGCGTCGACAGCTACAAACATGTAAAACACAAGACACGTGAACATAACAAACAGGTACACTCTCGCTAATAAACAGACATATGCACACCACGCATACGCACTACTCATCTTCAGCTGGCTGGCCCCCGGCCTGCTCGTGTGCACCCACCCAGACCCAGCATGTTTTCTATCTGTCTTTCTTCCTTTAGTTCCTTTAGTACTCAGTTCAGTGGGCCCTAACTTTGAGGACCTTTCAGCTCCTTCTCCTCTCTGGACCCGTCTGGACCAGTCCCATCAGCAGAATCTGTGGAGGGTTTCTGAAAGGCCACCTTCTCTGATCGGGCCTATTTATGGCCAATCACGTTCCTCTCTGAGTGTATCGCCGAATTAACTTATTGTAATATAGTTTAGTTGTAAACACTTGTAAATCGTTTTTTGTATTTGTTTTTGTATTACTTTGTATATAGTAATTGGATTTGTTTGTATACAGTATGCGATTGACCCATGGCATTGCATTTTTCGGCATTTGATTTTGTTCAAGCACTTTGGAACATTTCTGTTCCAAAATGCTGCCGATTAATAACATTTCACGTACTTTTACTGACTTACTTACTTGCTTAATTACTTAGTAGAGCCACTGTATATGGGTTTGAATGTTGCATCTCTTTTGTGTGTGTGTGTGTGTGTGTGTGTGTGTGTGTGAAAAGCAAAAAAAAGCAACAGAAAAACTAAAACCAATTGTGTGTGTGTTTGCGTGTGTGCGTGTGTGTGTGTGTTTGCGTGTGTGTGTGTGTGTGTGTGTGTGCGTGTGCGTGTGTGCGTGTGTGCGTGTGTGCGTGTGTGTGTGTGTGTGTGTGCGTGTGTATACATGAACACACACGCATGCGGTCGAGTCGAAATTATGAGATGAGCTCTTGTCTCCCCCCCCACGCCCTCTCTCTCTCTCTCTCTCTCTCTCTCTCTCTCTCTCTCTCTCTCTCTCTCTCTCTCTCTCTTTTCTTTCTCTCCCTCTCCTCCTCCTTTCATGCCCTGGGAAGGTAAACACTCACCGTGGAGCCTGTTGTTTCGCTGGTGTTGACTGCTGGACGCAGTGTGCTTCACTTGTGGTTTTTATTGCCCTGGGTTCTCATGCGGGAGGTAGGAGGGAGGATGGAGGAGGAAGGAGGAAGGATGAAGGAGGCAGGAGGCAGGAGGCAGGAGGCAGGAGGCAGGCAGGAGGCAGGAGGCAGGAGAGCTGCCAGACCGCTGCCTTTGAGTGGTGGGGCTCACGCCAAACAAATGCA
>CM051013.1:16911154-16913654 GCA_027704905.1 Muraenolepis orangiensis | reverse complement strand
GCTACTTCTCATCCACTGTAATGTAAATCTATCTAAATGTCATGATCAGGAGCTGTGGTGCTAATGTCCGAATGAACTACCTTATATCATATACTGTGTCAAGAAATAAAGACATTCAAAACCTCGATGAAACACCATTAGGTCCTGAGGAGATTATCGGACCACTCAATTGAATGATGTCAGTTTGCCTGTCTGGGATTAATAACATATATCTTGTCTTATAAAATATCTTATATTATAGACAATACAATGTATGCCCAAAAAAATTATTCAGACCTTTTTCACATTTTTTTTGCTTCTCTATATTTATTCCATGAAGCGTTTGTAAAGTAAAGTGAAACGCATGCGGTCAACGCGTTCACCGTGACGCATGAGCGAGGGGCAGGCTGTGATGCTGAGCCACATGTCACATGTTGGACTGAAGTTCCCTGCTCTCCATCCGGCCATGATTCACCACCGCCCGCTGTCCTGCGACGCCTCAGACCAGAACCAGAACCAACATCCTCTCTGACCCGTACGCACGCACACACACACACACACACACACACACACACACACACACACACACACACACACACACACACACACACACACACACACACACACACACACACACACACACACACACACACTGACACACACACCCCGGAGGAGGACAGCTGACTGTAATCACGGGCCAACAGGGAGCATGCGTGTGGTCCCACGCTTTGTCCCCGTGGGGGCAACCTATGGGGACAACCGGAGCGCCTGTGTATTGTTTCCTGTGGACTGACTCACACTGCACGGCCCACTCTGTTATGACAACCGTTGACAGGGGGGGGTGGGGGGGCTGTAGCATGGAAGCATGGAGACCACCATCACCTCCGCCGGCGGCGCTGTTGGCTCGGGCCCAATTGGGTTCTGTGGTCGTGGCGCCGTAGAGCTGTGTCGTCGTCGTCCCCCCCCCCCCCTCAATCCCCCCACCACCAACCCCCATCAGTGGCGGACTGTTGGCCTGCAGAGGCTCACGTCGGGCGGTTTTCTATGGCGTGGCAGGGTGTGTGTGTGTCGGCTGTTTGCGTGACAGTGGGATGACTAATGACAGTGGCTCATTTTCACACGAGGGGCTTTTGTTTTTAGCGCTCACGCTGTCACTGTGTGCGATTTTGACCGCTCTATTAGCCCGCTATAGGCCCTGATCTCCTGGTGTTGTTTCAACGGGAGGCGTGAATGCTCTTATACCCCTTGTCGCGTGAGAAGACATTAACTGTTTTATGATGATGACAATCGCTGTCGCACGATATTACCATTTAAATACTTTGGTATTGGCCCCCGAGACGAAACTTCATTAATTATACCAAGATGAAACAGGCATAACAACGTGGAGAAGAACAGATGTGAAAGACCTGCTGGTAGGGATGAAAACCAGGACAGGGTGGGGTGGGGGGGCGTGGGGTGGGGTGGGGGGGGGGCGTGGGAGAATGTCTGAAAATAATCCAAGATGGTGTCCTGTATGGCTGGTGTGTGTGTGTGTGTGTGGCTGCCTGCTTGTCCACTGGTGGCTGTGGACCCTGCAGCCCCTACTGTCCACTGGTACCTCTCCCTCTCTCTCTCTCTCTCTCTCTCTCTGTCTGTCTCTCTCTGTCTCTCTGTCTGTCTCTCTCACTCTCTCTCTGTCTCTTTCTCTGGGTGTGTCTGAGTCATCTGACTCTCTTCTTCCCCCATCTGGTGGTCTTCTGGAGATAACAAGGGGCTGTCTCCGGACAGAGAGAGAGAGAGAGAGAGAGAGAGAGAGAGAGAGAGAGAGAGAGAGAGAGAGAGAGAGAGAGAGAGAGAGAGAGAGAGAGAGAGAGAGAGAGGGGGCGAGAGGGCTCCAATTATTCAGAGCTTATCTGTTCAGCCTGGCTGAGCTCCAAATGAATAAAGTGCGGGCCGCATTACTGCCGGCCTGGTGCCCCGCTAAAGAGGGCCGAGGGCAGCTGAGGGCTGTGGGTTATGGTGTCAATCTGGCCCTGACCCCCGGGGTTAGGGAAGACAGGGTGTGGAGGGCCCCATCCCCTCGAAACACACACACACACACACACACACACACACACACACACACACACACACACACACACACACACACACTCCTCCTCTCCACTCCCGTCACACCAACCACCCCGCATTTGGGGAGAGCCCCATATCTTCGAGAAGAAATGCAAGAGGGCAATCACTTTAGAAAAAGGGGGGGGATTCTTTGAATTTTCAGAGCACACACACAACAAAACACACACACACACACACACACACACACACACATGTTTTTAATCCGTGTAGAGTGTGCGTGCGTGCGGCTGTTGACTAAAGGCTAACGTTAGCTGGAGGAGCGTGGAGGAGGAGGAGGAGGAGGAGGAGGAGGAGGAGGAGGAGGAGGAGGAGGGCCATGAGGCAGAAGTCAGAGGGTTAAGCCGGAGCTGCTGCAGCCCACGATGGAAACATCTGCATGGTGTTTGAGGGGCACCTCACGGAGGTACCTGGG
>CM051013.1:16893654-16906154 GCA_027704905.1 Muraenolepis orangiensis | reverse complement strand
TACATTTTGTTGTCCGAAAAGTGGGTACAAAACTTCATCAAATATTTGTATGAAATATTTCGTATATATATTCCTATGTATACATATATATATATATGTTATATATATATATATATATATAATATATATATATATATATATATATATGTATATATATTTAAACCTGCGAGCGGAATTCTTTGGTCTTCAAAGTGTGTGTTTAGAGTCAGCTCTTGTGTGTTTTCCAGAGGAACACAGAAAGCGTATGACTCACACATTAACCATTAACCAGTTCAGCAAACCTTGTTCCGTTTGTTTCTTTCCTGTCTTCCGGGCGAACCAAAATATTGACTCACGTTTAACACGGACCCAATGAATACAGATCAGATAGGTACGGGTGGGTGGGGGGGGGGGGGGGAATCCCTGCTCTCCATCCAAAACCCCCCCCCCCCCCCCCCCACCCACACAACAGCACCCACAGGTCTCAAAAGAGCAGCACGCACCCACACATTGTGTGAAAGAAAACTTAAAACTTTGTTTTGGGGTTTGTTTATTCCCCCCGCCGACCAATAAATAAGGAGGGGGGGGGGGGGTGGGGGGGGGGTGCTGGGGGGGGGGAGGGCCGCCGAAGAAAGAGAGAGCAGGAGCCCGAGGGAGGGGTGTGTGGGGGAGTGTGTGTGTGTGTGTGTGGGGGGGGGCTAATGAAATATTTAAGATTTAGGCTAAAGAGGAACTCAGAAAAACATCACAACAAAAGGAAGTCTGCTGAGGGCCCCCCCATTGTTCGCAGTAGGGGCGCGTGAGAGGGGGGCGGGGGCGGTGGGGGTGGGGGGGGGGTTGGGGGCCCGGAGCAAGCAAGCAGGGCAGAGAGCTGGGGGCTCCCAGCTCCTCCGCCGCTACAGATGTGAGTGCGCTCCCATATTGTGGCCGGCTGTGCGGGGC
Source organism: Muraenolepis orangiensis (assembly GCA_027704905.1). Classification (NCBI taxonomy): domain Eukaryota; kingdom Metazoa; phylum Chordata; class Actinopteri; order Gadiformes; family Muraenolepididae; genus Muraenolepis; species Muraenolepis orangiensis. The sequence goes on along the minus strand of CM051013.1, from coordinate 16,905,233 downwards.
CCTGCTCACAGCTGTGTGGCTGGACTGCCCCCCCCCCCCCCCCAGCCACACAGCCACCCGGGGCCTTTGTGGTCCCCTTTGTGGAGGGCCCCTGTGTGAGGGCCACAGAGTGGCCGTTTTACACCAAGATGATTGCACAGCAACGGCTTTGTGTCGCCAACAAGGAGACCCCGCCCACTATACTGCAGATCCCGGTCGGTCCACTCCCTCGGTCCACACACACACACACGCACGCACGCACACACACACACACACACACACAAGCACACACATGCTAACATCCGCATCCACATAAAAACGTACACGGACGAAGGCAGTGGTGTGTGAATATTATGCACACACCCACACACAGCTGGACACGCTACTATGTGCTGCACGCACACACACACACACACACACACACACACACACACACACACACACACACACATGCACCAATACACCGCAATGGACACACATGCACACACACAAAGATAGCGGAACACACGCACACAAACACACACACACACACACACACACACACACACACACACACACACACACACACACACACACACACACACACACACACACACACACACACACACACACACACACACACACACACACACACACACATCCTCATTCCGATGCACGGGTCCTTATCTCCCCTCCTGGCTGTTTATTCTGGTAGGATGACAAGCTGATGAATCCCCTCTCAGCGGGCTGCAGTGAGCTGCCGCCCGCCGGGGCCAGTGGCCAATCAGACGCCCCCAACACCACCCCTCCCCCCACCCCCCCACCCCCACACACACACACACACAAAACAACAACACCACCACCACCCCCTAAAAGCATTGCTCGCGTCCTGCCTCCTCACCCGTGATCCAAGGGGTCCTTGCCCATTTAGCACCTAAGGGCCGGTGATTGATGGGCATCCCCCTCCTCTCAGGCCCTAACATACGGCGTGGTCCGGGGGCCGTGCAGCGTTTCATGTTCCCTGAGTAATGATGTCACAGGGATCACGGCGAGCTGTTTAGACACAAGGAGGGGGGGGGGGGGGGGGGGGGGGAGTGAAAGGAGGCCCGGGAGAAAAAGGGGGTTTTCCATGGAAAGGGGGGGAGGGAGGGGAAGGGGGGGAGGGAGAGGGAGAGGGAGGGGAGGAAGGGGAAGGGGGGGTGAAAGAGAGCAGTCAGTGAGCGGTACATCTGGTTAGCAAAAAAAATAAAAAAAGAGGTGGTGTGGTGTGGTGTGTTTTATTCTTTAACAACGTCGATGGACAAAAAAAACAAAAACACCTTTTTCTGTGGGGTGAATCGGGGGGGGGGGGGGGGGGGGGGGGGGGGGGTGGGCGGGGGGGGGGGGGGTCAACCCCCACAATGAGTCGTAAAAAAAATGGGACCAATCAGTGGAGATGAGCCGGCAGCTGTTTCCTCCCACGAGGCGCACACAGGATCGGGATGTTTTGTTTGTCTATATCAGCTTCATCCTATCCTATAGGCCCAAGTCCTTCTGATAATCTATGCATTGAGGAGCTCATTTGGTAGGGGAAGCCCTTATTTGTGAATAAATACACAAGAATCTATGTACCGTGTACATATATATATATATAGACGTACATGTAGGAATCTCTCTCTCACTAATAGGAAACGATGGTGTTCCGTCCATGATGTTTTCACCTTGTTTGTGTGTCTGTTTGTATTCCATGTGTGGAATTGGACACAAATTGGTGGTGAGATGGGCCATTACTTAAGGCACACACATACATTCACATTCATACATTCCCTAATTAAAATATGTACACATTTGCTGTTTCTGTTTGTTTCTGCACGCGTACGTGTCTCTGTGTTGTGATGTATCTCAGGCTTCAACTCATTAAACAATCCTTTCTTCTATTCGGGGAGGTTATATTTGTATGTTTCATATGTCACGTCTGTCTTCATTATTTGACACCCAACTGGATGGCAACAATCCACAATTTAATTTCAAGGTTTTTGTTGATAAAGCCTATATAATACAATATCCCGCTGCTCTTCTTCCATACCTGCAAGACGAGAACGCAACCTCGTCCTCCAGACGAGGTTAGGTGCGCTTGTTTACCTCAACTTCACAACCTCATCTATATTTGATATGTCTTCCACACGTATAGGCCAACGCAACAGCCGAGACAGACACACACACACACACACACACACACACACACACACACACACACACACACACACACACACACACACAGACCGGTTCTGATGTAACGGCGCGCTGTGTTTCTGCCCAGGAGGTTTGCGTGTTGCGTGTGCGGGCTGGGCCCTCTCCTCCTGGCACATCTCGCAGCCTTCGCTCCCCCCGACGGCGAGGAGGGCAGAGCCGCTTTAACGCCCTATACGTGCCTCGAAAGGCTGCACGGCTCGCTTTAGCCGCGCTCCTCGAGTCTACCGCCTAAGTGGAGCCGCTGAAGTGACCGCCGGAACTTATACATTGTGGGGGTCGACGGAATTACACGTGGCACTACCTGCAGGGTAGGTTTGATGCCATGCCGTTGGATGGACAATAGAGTTTTTGGAATCTTCCGCGAAATCGACGGCTGAACTTTAGCGGACAGTCGAATTTAGAATTACAGTGAGTTGCAGTGAGTTGTTTCTTTCTTTCTTTCGAAATCCGCCTGGCCTGGAGCAGATTTATGACACGTCTTAAAGGGCTACTATAAGCAGCCCCGGATGTCTGCCGTGGCGAGGAGGATGCGTAGGCGTCAGGCGATGACATCACATGCCCTGGAAACTCTCAGTGCTCGCTGAACAAGTCGCTCCCTCCTCTTTTCAATGTGTCCGTTGTCCACCCTTTGAACATGAGTCATACATGACGCAAGCACATAGGCACCCCCACCACCGGCACCGGCACCACATCCACCTCCACCACCACCACCACCACCACCACCACCCCTCACCCCCACCTCCAGAGTTGTGGCGGACAGTACAGACACTCCCCGGTGGAATGTGTAGCCGCCGCTAGTACGGCTCAGATCTGTGGGAGCCGGGGCAGGGTGCTTGACACAAGCCAGAGCCCGGGGCCAGGGGCCCGGGGGCCCAGGGACCCGGCGGCCCCGGGGATGGTGGCCGCTAACCCGGGCTTGTTCCTTTAAGTAGGAGGACCGTGGCGGAGCTGGGAGTCTGTCCCTACCACCGGGCCACAAAGACCTGTCACGTTTAATGGTCTGTTGGCTGAGTGGGCCGCTGTAGCCGCTCTCCAGAAGAAAGGCTCAGGAAGAAAGGCCCACAGACAGCTAATGCAGCTTAATATTCTTTAAAAAGCTCCAGGGGGACAATTAAGGGAGCGTTTCCCATGGTTCTTCCCCCAGCGGTGCCCGGCAGCCTGCGCAGCCGAGCGGCTGTTTGATGGACTCTGAATGCATCTTATTGATGGAGGTCAGAGATTAGGAGCGGCGGCGCGAGGGGACCAGAGTGAAAGGAGGGTCCCACACACACACACACACACACACACACACACACACACACACACACACACACACACACACACACACACACACAAGGACATCTAACAGCTCTTCCACTTGTTAACCCATTAACAGTTTACAACTATGCACCACAAGTGATTGAGAGAGAGAGAAAAAGAGAGAGAGAGCGGGAGACAGAGAGAAAGAGTGGGAGAGAGAGAGAGAGAGAGAGAGAGGAGAGAGAGAGAGAGAGAGAGAGAGAGAGAGAGAGAGAGAGAGAGAGAGAGAGAGAGAGAGAGAGAGAGAGAGAGGGAGAGAAAGAGAGACATTAAGAGAGATAGAGAGAGGGGGGGGGGGGTTGCAGAGGGAGAGATGGACAAGTGTTGGGGGTGTGTCTTTACGTGTCTAGCCAATCCTTCCATCTATCTATTTATGACCTGCATGCATCTCATGTTACAGATCACATTGTCCATGGTGGTCCTTGTGCTTGTGCGGACACACTGTCACACAGAGTCACGCTGTAGCCTGCTGTCAGCCTTCCCCCAACCAGCATGCCGTGCGGTGAGAAGACACCACCTGATGCCCAGACAGAAGTCCCCCCCCCCTTTCCCTCCTGTCTGTCTCTGCATGTCCGTTGGGACACGCCCTACTGTCTGTCTCCACGGCGCCTGCATGGGTCGTCCACGTCCAGGCATGTGAGTGCCACTGCAGACATGCACAACAACGTGTGCATCTGTACCGGGGCGAGCGGTGGGAAAGGGGGGATGGTGGGGGGTGGGGGGGTCACGACCCCTGCAGGAAAACCGACGCACAAGGCGCGAGTGACATTTTTCACGGGGCCCGGCGAAAGCCCATAAATCAGCGCCTTTTTGCCGTCTGCGATGGGGACGAGAGGGGAGGCGAGGTCTTAGGTGGTGGGAAGGAGAGAAGGACCAGAGAGAGAGAAGGTTGTAATTCCTCAGATGCCCGTGTGTTTCAGGCTACATACGCTAGACCAGGGGCCCCCTTACACGCAAGATGATCCAAGTTTTTTGTTTGTTTTTGGGGCCGTTATATGCCCGCCTCATCTCACCTCTGAGTAAACCCAGCAACTGTAGGACCATTATACTGTAGGACCACAATAAAGACTGTAATATAAACCGATTTATGAATAGACAGAAACAGTCTCACAGGTCTCAAACATGTTATAAAGTCTGTTTCTTTGCTATTGTTATCTTAGTTGTGTATAAAAGCATCTGTGCAGCACAACAAAGAGAGCTGAACCCCTGCTGTGTACCCCCTCTACCTCTCATCCGATGTTACACATGAAGACATGACAGTGTTATTAACTATTAACTCTTTGGTACGGCAACACCACTGCACAGGACAAGAAAGCCATCCAGAGGGTCGTGAAGACGGCGGAAAAGATCATCGGGTGTGCACTTCCATGCATTGAGGAGATTTTTAGAACCAGATGTCAGAAAAAAGGCCATGTCCATCATAAACGACCGCAACCACCCTGGGCTCCATCTCTTCTCCCCCCTACGGTCCGCTCGCCGGTTCCGCAGCATCCGCACAAGGACTACCAGGTTTTTAAGGACAGTTTCTATCCACAGGCAGTGCGCCAACTGAACTGCTAAAAGTGCTGACTCTATCATAAGAGTCAGCACTTTTTTGTCATCCATATGACATTACATTACACTATCGTACTATTGCTGGACTTTCTGGACTCATTACAGCCACTGCAATGTTCTGCACTGTACTGAACTGTATTCAAATCATCAGTCACTTTATTTTTCTTCTTTTTATTGTTCTTTTCATTGTGTAGTATTTTTAGTTTTTTTAGTATAGTGTTTTAGAAAATGTATACTGTGGAAGGGAATGGGGAGTAAGTTGTAAATTGTTCCTTGCTGCTGCTTTAGCATATGTTTTTACCTGAACCCGATTTAGTATTTACTCATTTAAAGGGATAGTTCACTAATAGGCTAGGAGAAAAAAAATGATGTATGTGTAGACAATTATGTTTTCTACACATTCTGAACATATGGTCATTTCAACTAATATTAACATTTATGGTAATTGCACTGGACGCCGCCATTTTTTGTAGTCAAGTGATCGCTATGAAGCCGTTGACGTCATGTGGTTTGTGGGTTTGTCATGTGGTTTGTTCACTACTGTAAGTCGCTTTGGATAAAAAACGTATGCTGAATGACTGTAATGTAATGTAATGTAATGTGTTCCATTGTACCCCTGCTAAATGGCGAGTTATCGAGGTGATTCATCCAGTGAGGAAGAAACTATTGAACTGAATGCAGAAAGACCGTATAGGTTTGAGCCAAGGAGGCCTAGGCCCGACAGGGGCAGCAGTAGCGATCGTTGTGTTAAACTATATTCTATAAAAGTTGTCTATATCCCCGCCGTGCGCCCATAGGGCTGTGCGCACTACAGGAGCCAGAGCACGTTCGACGGCAGAAGCGGCAACTATATTATATAACTATATTATAGTTATATAATATAATATATAATATAAAATAAACTTTATAGACAGCATGGGTTAGATGTTGTTGTCAGGAAAAGAACGAACTTGAAAGGACGTGTTTGAGCAACGGCAGCAGCACCCAGGACTCCCTGTGTGTGTGTGAGCAAGGAGGGATATTTGTATGTTGATTAATTCAGTATTAAGCAAACTTTGCATCACTGGCTTAATAAATATAATATAATATATTATATTATATAACAATAATATAGTTATATAATATAGTTAATCGCTTATGTGTCGAACGTAATCTGGCTCCTGTAGTGCGCACAGCCCTATATCCCAGCGCACGGTGGGGCTATAGACAACTTATATAGAATATCCACTTTGATATCAATCTAAAATACCATGATATTGGGAAAGGCTGGACCTTCATCTCCGCCTCTGCTGGGGAACATTTAATTGGTGCAACTATAGGTGGAGTTGGCATGCTTCTCAGCCCACTGGCCCTTAAATCACTCAACAGCATCGAGGAAATAGAGCCGAGACTCATTATAGCCTAACTTCAAGGGAAACCCCACTACAACCATCCTCTCATGTTAATCCCCAACTAACTCTACTAGTGACGAAGATGGCACCTTACTATTTTATCAGAGCCTTTCATCACTTAGGTTAGGTTGGTCCCAAAACACAAGCTACTAATTATAGGTGGAGATATGAATGCTCAGATTGGAAGGGGTGACACTCATAAATGTGCATATCATGTGTCCTCCAACAGAAACGGGCTTCTCTTGGAAGAGTTCATTGAGGAAAACAATCTTTTATGCCTAACTACGAAGTTTCAAAAGAAGAGCAATAAATGGTACAAGAGCCCAACTAGACCACGTTCTTATAAGCAGAAAATGGAAGAATAGTGCCATAAATTGCCAAGCCTTCAGTACATTTGAAGGGGTATCCTCCGACCATAGAATCGTTACATCCACCATTCAATTAAGCCTTCGAGCTAACAAAAAGTCTTCAACATTTCCACCTTATGACCTTTCCACCTATATGGTCTCTTCTCACTTCAAATTTGAATATACAAAATCAATATACCATCTCTGTCAGAAAAAAATGTGATGCCCTGCAGGAAAACGTTGAAATACCATCTCCTGACACCACTTTTGACTTTGTTGCTTCCCATGAACAAGCAGCTGAAGAAATCCTCCCACTTAGACCAAAACAAAAGAGCCATATTCCTTGGGAGTCAGATTCAATCATGGCAAAAAGATCAATCCTGAGAGAATAATCCATTGTCGAAAACTCAAAACCCTCATCTAGTTCCTTAAGTGAGTTTAACAGTGCTCTTTCTGAACTCAAACATACGATGAAGAGCAGGCCAAGACTAAATCAATCTTATAAAACACTCTGCAGCAAATAAGCAGTCAGCTCTTGCGTGGAAAACCTTCAATGAAATAAGTGGGAGAAAGTGTACTAATAAATCAACAGTCAAGCTGAACGGGTGGCAGGAGTCACTTCAGGGTCACTTCGAGACTCTCCTTGGAAAAGCTCCAGATGTGCCAGACACAGATGTTGAGAAAGTCGTCGACTATACACTTGATATCAAATTGGGAAACTTTACGTACGCCAAACTCAAGGCAGTAATTAAGAAGACCAAAAATAACAAGGCAGCTGGACTTGACAATATACCCCCTGAGGTTTGGAACATCGAAGCTTTTAATGACATTATTTTGAATCTCTGCAACTCTGTTTATAATGGAAATAGAATGGACAAGTGGACTGAAGGATGCATACTTCCTTTCCCAAAGAAGGGAAACCTTGGTCTGGTCAAGAACTACCGAGGCATTACGTTCACCTCCATAGCGGCAACAATTTACAACTCTTTGCTTCTAAATCGTATACAACAAGGTTGAAAAAATACTCTGAATGGCTTCAGGAAAGAGAGGTCAACAGTAGGGAAGATATTGACAGTCAGAAGAATTATAGAAGATATCAGAGCTAAAAACCTTCAAGAGAAAATGAGAGAAAATGATCTTGGCCTATGGTATTCCCAAAGAAACAGTCTCTGCCATAATGACACTGTACAAGAAAACCAAATCTCTGGTAAGATCCTCAGATGGAGACACAGACTTCTTTGACATCAAAGCAGGTGCAGGGTGACACGCTAGCCCCATACCTTTTCGTGATCACTCTTGACTACGTATTGCGAACATCTCTTGATAAATACTCCGATTTTACTTTGTCTGAAAGGCTCTCAAAAAGGCATCCTGCTAAAAATGTTAACTGACATTGACTATGCTGACTACCTCGCTATCACTGCCAATACCATCATGAATGCACAAACTCTTCTACACAGACTAGAGGATGCAGCCAAAGATGTTGGGCTCTATGTTAATGCTTCTAAGACCAAACATATTAGTTTCAATCAACAAGGCACCATAAATACCATCTCAAATGAACCAATAAAGGCGGTTGATCATTTTACATATCTGGAGGTGAAATGAACTCTACTAAGAAGGATGTTAAGATGTGCATAGCAAAAGCCTGGTCAGCTGTAAATAAGTTGGACACTGTCGTTATCTCATCTAATCTATCTGAATCTATCTCTCTGTGGAGTCTGTCCTTATGTATGGTGCTACAACATGGACTCTTACAAAGACCCTTGAGTCTAAACTTGATGGCACCTATACTCGCAAGTTGAGAGCCTTCCTCAATAGTTCATGGAGATCTCACCCTGCCAAAGTACAGCTTTATGGCTCAATCCCAGACGTTTCAGCAATTTTACGCGAGCGAAGAATGCGATTTGCCGGACATTGTTGGCGAGCCAAACGAGAACTCGCTAGCGACCTTCCCCTCGCCACAGCCACACCCGAGTCAGGGTTCCATCAACCGCCTACATTGACCAGCTGTGTAGAGACACTGGATGCCTCTCTGAAGACCTCCCAAACTTGGATGCTGGATCCTACTGGATGGCGTGGTAGAATTAAAGTCCCAGCTCGCTCGACAAGATGATGATGATATAGAATATAGTTTTGAACACAACACCTACTACTAAAAGGTGTGTTTTTTACTCACTTGTTTTCTGCTTCTTGACTCACTTCTCTTTGCTCTCTCGGCTCTGCTTAGGACTTGCTCTGTAGGAGTACGTGTGTCACCGTGGGGCTGGGTGAACACGCTATAGGCACAGCATCAGGCTTCAACAACAGTCGATGAGCGAAGCCACTCTTGAACTGCAAATTGTTCTCAAAGTCTTCTTCCCGAAAATATTGGCTGCACACACAAGCTTGCCTGTCCGTCCCGAGAGGACGACAAACACTCCGCCAACCACTGCCTTTGTGTATGAAGCCTCGATCGCTGAGTCGGCACTTTGAAGACGTGTGCGTGGTCCGGATTCCTTTTGTCTGATACCTACATTGTAAATACGGCATTGTGTCGATATTGAATGATCAAAATCAATGCACAATGCACATGCCGAACAATAGTGAATGACGTGATTGAGCACATTTGACATCACATCCGCTGAATTTGGTCACGTGACAGTCCAAATGGCAACCTTCACAGAAAGAGCGATTTTTTACATTAAAAAAATAAAATAAAATAGATAATAGCAGTGAAAAACTCAGGGTGTATGCGGCACTGAATGCTTTTCTCAATGGGAAAGGATGGTTTTCGCCCTACTACCTCATATGGTTCTTTAATCCAGTTTGCTTGAAATGAGCCCTGTGAAATGAGATGGTGACGGACAGGCGGTTCATCCAATCAGAAGAGTTTTGGAATGCCATCTCTGTTTCAAAGGACCACTTCCCAGGTGGTTCTGTGAAATGTCAACTTATACCGTTTTCACACTGAATACGGTATCGACTCCCGTATTAGTTAATACGGGTGTCGATACCGTATAAGTTAGTGCGCATCGAATACACTTTATGTTCACACTCTCTTCTAATTTGCGATTCGCTGTGCACTCGATACCAGGTTTTCGTTCACACACACGGGAAGCGAACCCGTAGTAGTTTTATTGCTTTGCACCCGAACTAGTTACTTCGGGATCGAAACCACCTACCCAAGGTGGGTTAGTTAATGCGCACTAGTTGGGTAGCAAATGTGCATTACTTGCCAGTGTGAAAGCAAAAGCGAAGCGAAACTAGTTTCGCAGCGTGTTTTAGCCCAATGTGAAAATGGTATTAGTCTCCTGAACACCCAAATCAACACACAAAGGTTAAAGGTAAAAACGCCTTCTCCCCACTACAAACCACAACAAAAACAAAAATAACAACATCTTCCAATCTTCAACCCCATTGCGGCTAGCTCTAGTGTGCTCTCCCTGGTTCACAGGGCGGCGCCGTAGAAGGGTCCAGCATTACGTGACCATGCGGCGGCAATTAGGGAGACTTTCGGGTCAAGGAGAACGGGGGACGTTTTGTTGTGCCTCCTTCTCATGACTGAATGGCCGCAGTGTATGCGACCGCATAGAGAAGAAGAAGAACATGCCAATTAAGTGTGTGGCAGTTCCATTTTCTCTTCTTTCTTTTTTTTTTGGACCTTGTTGTAATTAGGGCCCAGGATCTCCCAAATACCCCACCTCTTCGTTCCTTCCCCCATCTCAACTTCCTCAAGTACCTTTTGGGTTTGTTTTGCTGCCAGGGGGGGGGGGGGGGGGGGAGGGGGGTGGAGGTGGAGGGGGGGGGGGGGGGGGGGGGCGTATCATTAGGGGCCAAAGCGATCCACCCAGGTGCTCAGAGGCTGAATACGTTGAAGAGAGAGAGATGATGTAAAAAGCCTATCTGGTACCACACACTCGCACACACGGCTACTTAAGTGGAACCCTTACATCACGTCAATCAGGGGCCCCCTGTGAACAAGGGCGGGGGGGGGGGGGGTGACATGTTTCAAAATGTTGGCAAAATAATGCCGGATCGTCTTTTTTCCCTCGCTCTGTATAGCCTCTGTATTTTTTCCTCCCAATTGGAATGTTTCCATGAGTTCTGTGGCCTTTCTTTTAAGGACGGGGGAGGAGATGGGGGGGGGGGGGGGCGGGGATGATGAGGAGGGAGGTGAAGGAGAACTTTGATGCTCCGATGTGCGTTCATTGTTGTTCAAACTTGGGTCAAAACAAACACGGGGGGAATTCCTGTGTGTGTGTGTGTGTGTGTGTGTGTGTGTGTGTGTGTGTGTGTGTGTGTGTGTGTGTGTGTGTGTGTGTGTGTGTGTGTGCGTGCGTGCGTGTGTGTGTGCGTGTGTGCGTGTGTGCGTGTGTGCGTGTGTGTGTGTGTGTGTGTGTTGTGGAGGGACATCCCACCCTGTGCGCTGTCCCGTCGGGATGGTCCCGTCACGCTGATAAGCGATAGGGTTTCTAGCACTTTTGGCCGGGCCATATAAACTGTCAGCTGTGTGAAACCATTATCCCAAACAGGAACTGCTGGTATGCGTATCGGACCGAATAATGAGGGACCATGACCCCCCTAAAGTTTGACATCCAACGCACGCACAATAGACACACACACACACACACACACATGCACACGTAGATGCACACACACACACACACACACACACACACACACACTCGACACATGCACACTCTGTGTGTACGCTATGTTATTTGTATTTTAACAGCTTTATCATTTGTATTTTAACAGATACAGTATGTATAAGGTATGTTATACCTCTTTTTAATAGTAGTTTTTTTAAGTAGAC
>CM051013.1:16858654-16881154 GCA_027704905.1 Muraenolepis orangiensis | reverse complement strand
CTTGGTCCATAAAACCAAGAGCTCCAGACCACAGCGGAGCAGGCAGCTGTTTCCTGGGCACGCGGCGTGTGTGTGTTCTTGTGTGTTCCTGTGTGTGTGTGTGTGTGTGTGATCCTGTGTGTGTGTGTGTGTGTGTGTGTGTGTGTGTGTGTGTGTGTGTGTGTGTGTGTGTGTGTGTGTGTGTGTGTGTGTGTGTGTGTGTGTGTGTGTGAATGACCCAGGGGGAGATTGATTGTGATGATGTCATCCCTGTATGATTTGTGAAGGTGTATTTGGTGTGTGCTGTGTCGCTTTTCCCGCGCCACCATGAAACCGTTTCCACTGTGATTGGCGTTGTTTATGTTGTGATTCCCATATTTCGTTGATAATTATATTATTGATTGTCATGTCACACATGATGTCACGTCACGCTCTCAGTGTCTTTGGATTCAAAACATATGAATGGTGATTAATGATGAAAATATGTATTTTTTTTATGCTCTGTTACAGACAAACACACACACACACACACACACACATATGCAAGTGCACACACACACACACTTACACACGCACACATGCACACATCCACGCACGCACACACACAGGGACCGGACACATATATGCTTCAGCTGCTTCTGTGGCTCTGTGGCGCAATGGATAGCGCGTTGGACTTCTAGTCATCCATGTGAGATGTGATTCAAAGGTTGTGGGTTCGAGTCCCACCAGAGTCGTTCATTATGGACAAGTCTGCATGGATGGATGCCTGCTGTCGATCTGCAGGTACAATCGGTTGGTGACCCAGGAACACTCGATACCCCCCCCTACCTCCTCCTCCACCCCCCCCCCCCTTCGCCCCTCTCCCTCCCACAGTCCGAGTGTGTAAACGGGGCTGTTCATTTAGGCCTTCACTGGGGGAATGTTGGGCCCTTCGGAGAGCTTTAGAGGATCGTTGGCGGGAGGGTGTCAGGTGCGGGGAGGCCGGGTGCATTGTCCCTCGGTTCCCAGGGGCCGTGCGGCCGGTTCACACGGGGCCATGACATCACCCTTTGCATGGCGGACCCTTCCATTGTCTGTCCGTCCCCCTCCCCTCCTCTCCCCATCCCCCCCCCCCCCTTCGGGTCTCTGTTGAGGAAGCTCATGTAGCGAGGGCCACTGGAAACACAAGTGCTTCTAGATGACCCCCACCCCCCCCACCCTCCACCCCCCCCCCCCCCCCCTAGATGACCCCCCCCCCCACCACCCCGGATGGAAGGAGACAATGTCGTCTCTCGATTGCGACAGAAACAACAATCCAAAATATATATATCCCGCCCCCTAATGGGAACGGGGTATATTTTGATGAACGATTCAACCTTGTTGAATGAGCTTGTTTTGGCCTCAGGTCCCTTTCCTCCAGTCTGCCGGGCGGAGACGTACACACCAACCGTGGTATCAGTAGCGAGGGAGGAGGAGGAGGAAGGCAAACACGTCTCTATGTATCTTGTACTCTAGTTTCCAACTGCTCTCTACCTCTCTTTACCTTTCTGACGGCTCCTTTCCCCTCGCTCTTTGTTTCCTTCTCCTTCAGCCTGGTTTATTGCCGCAAAGAGAAGAGATGTTTGCTCTCTCTCTCTTTCTGTCTGTCTCTCTCGCTGTCTCTCTCTCTCTCTCTCTCTCTCTCTCTCTCTCTCTCTCTCTCTCTCTCTCTCTCTCTCTCTTTCTGGCAGAGGGCCAGCGTGGAGCTGCCAAACCCCAAAGGGCATATATCTGCATGCAAAGTCAATGTAACGAGGTGGAGATGTAGCAAGATGTGTGTTGCCATCTGAAAGAGCAGAGCAGGGCAAGGGGTGGGTGGCTGTGTGTGTGTGTGTGTGTGTGTGTGTGTGTGGTGTGTGTGTCGGGGGGGGGGGGGAGGGCGGCAGGGGTCTCATGCTGGGACCAACGAAGATGGTCCCTCCTTTATCTTCTTCTTCTTTCACTTTGGTTTTACAACTGTTATATTTTCCCACTCAGGATGGTGACAGATGCTCCTGGCGCTGCTCGCAGTGCCGCTCTTTTGTCCCGGCAAGTCAAACAGGACGTGCTTATACATAACCCCCCCCCCCCCACACACACACACACACACACACACACACACACACACACACACACACACACACACACACACACACACACACACACACACACACACACACACACACACACACACACACACACGCACGTCACAAGGGAGGTCAGGGGGGCGGGGGTTAGTGGGGTGAAGGAGCGGGGGAGGGGACCGGACCAACAGCTCTGGATCACGAAAAAAAAAAGAAAAGCTGAAAAACTGGAAGGAAGCGGTTGATGAAGTAACCCATTGGCCCCTTCATTTTTTTGTCTTTCCGACACATTGAATTCACGAGATGAACAAAAGAGTCCTACTACTGACTAGTATCACTTGGCTTGCTGTTGGCGAATCTGCTTTCGTTGGTTAAGACTTTTACGCACATTTCAATGGAGCTTCACAGAGCTTTCCCCCGGTGAAACTTTGCACGCAAATTTCATTTCAGGGTGAATTACTAAACAATTGCCAAAACAGCATTACTACTTGCAACATTACGACATTCATTCAACATTTCAATGCTCCCTGCTCCCAAAATGAGTTTTAACACAACACTAAGAGTAATTAGGAACAACCACTCCCATGCAGAGTGTTTAAGGCCTTTCACACAGGAGTCAGGGTCACTGTGTCCCTGGACACCTGGACACTGAACAAAGACAGTCCTGTTTCTCCTGCTTCGACATGCAACAATAGCCCAGCTCCTGCCCACCCAAATCCAAATTGCTTGTTTACTTGCTCTAGGTGGGACAAGCGTATGGAACATTGCATAGTTCTCAAGCGCAATCTAGATCTTGAGGGCGGAAACTCTAGATAGTGTTCATAAAGATTAAATATTTGGCCATCTTCAGGACCACACAGAGTCCTGGGCAACCACAGATAATTTTCTCCTGCTACAGCCAACATTAATCCAGCTCCTGGTATTGGTGCAGATAATTATCAAGGTGAGATCTCGTTCAAAGGTTGTGGGTTCGAGTCCCACCAGAATCGCTCTCTGGTGGAGTCATTTTCAATAGTAGTAGATGAAAGGTAGGTGTGATGTATTATGATGTGTAGATGTGGCTCTGTGGCGCAATGGATAGCGCGTTGGACTTCTAGTCATCCATGTGAGATGTGATTCAAAGGTTGTGGGTTCGAGTCCCACCAGAGTCGTCATTATGGACATTGCATGGATCTCAATAAATGTCTTAATAATAGTAAATAAAGTCAGGACTTCTCCCAAAAGTCACTATACCACTACTGTCACTTGCATAAGCCATGTTGCCGATTTCCTAACCACAGACTTGTCAATTCCTTCTTTCCTAGTTTAAATGTAAGTGTGCCATGGTCACTCTTGAGGGCCTCATTGGACTTCTAGTCATCCATGGGAGATTTGATTCACAGGTTGTGGGTTCGAGTCCCACCAGAGACATCATTATGGGCATCGCATAGTTATTGACGCTATATCTACAGGTATTTAAATAGTGTTCATAAAGAATATACCGTCAGGTCACTAGGCTACTAAAACCCCACAATTATAACAAATGCTTCCCTAGGCAACCACAGATCTTTCCATAGCCAATGTGCAATCTGGATATTGAGGTAGAAAGTGTTCATAAATCACATCAAATAATTATGCTGTTGAATTAAGACTTCAAAATATCAATATGCTAGCAATTTACTTGGTAGTTAGTCTAGATCGGAACTTGGACTCGTTATGCCTTATTGGGGCTCTGTGGCGCAATGGATAGCGCGTTGGACTTCTAGTCATCCATTTGAGATGTGATTCAAAGGTTGTGGGTTCGAGTCCCACCAGAGTCATCATTATGGACATTGCATGGATCTCAATAAATGTGTTAATAATTGTAAACAAAGTCAGGACTTCTCCCGAAAGTCACTATACCACTACTGTCACTTGCATAAGCCATGTTGCCGATTTCCTAACCACAGACTTGTCAATTCCTTCTTTCCTAGTTTAAATGTAAGTGTGCCATGGTCACTCTTGTGGGCCTCATTGGACTTCTAGTCATCCATGGGAGATGTGATTCAAAGGTTGTGGGTTCGAGTCCCACCGGAGACGTCATTATGGGCATCGCATAGTTATTGACGCTATATCTACAGGTATTTAAATAGTGTTCATAAAGAATATTCCTCCATGTCACTAGGCTACTAAAACCGCACAATTATAACGAATGCTTCCCTGGGCAACCACAGATCTTTCCATAGCCAATGTCCAAGCCAATTGCTAATGTGCAATCTAGATTTTGAGGTAGAATTTGTAAATAGTGTCCATAAATCACAGCAAATAAATATGGTGTTGAATTAAAACTTCAAAATGTCAATATGCTAGCATTTTACTTGGTAGTTAGTCTAGATCGGAACTTGGACTCGTTATGCCTTATTGGGGCTCTGTGGCGCAATGGATAGCGCGTTGGACTTCTAGTCATCCATTTGAGATGTGATTCAAAGGTTGTGGGTTCGAGTCCCACCAGAGTCATCATTATGGACATTGCATGGATCTCAATAAATGTGTTAATAATAGTAAATAAAGTCAGGACTTCTCCCAAAAGTCACTATACCACTACTGTCACTTGCATAAGCCATGTTGCCGATTTCCTAACCACAGACTTGTCAATTCCTTCTTTCCTAGTTTAAATGTAAGTGTGCCATGGTCACTCTTGTGGGCCTCATTGGACTTCTAGTCATCCATGGGAGATTTCATTCAAAGGTTGTGGGTTCGAGTCCCACCAGAGACATCATTATGGGCATCGCATAGTTATTGACGCTATATCTACAGGTATTTAAATAGTGTTCATAAAGAATATACCGTCAGGTCACTAGGCTACTAAAACCCCACAATTATAACAAATGCTTCCCTAGGCAACCACAGATCTTTCCATAGCCAATGTGCAATCTGGATATTGAGGTAGAAAGTGTTCATAAATCACATCAAATAATTATGCTGTTGAATTAAGACTTCAAAATATCAATATGCTAGCAATTTACTTGGTAGTTAGTCTAGATCGGAACTTGGACTCGTTATGCCTTATTGGGGCTCTGTGGCGCAATGGATAGCGCGTTGGACTTCTAGTCATCCATTTGAGATGTGATTCAAAGGTTGTGGGTTCGAGTCCCACCAGAGTCATCATTATGGACATTGCATGGATCTCAATAAATGTGTTAATAATTGTAAACAAAGTCAGGACTTCTCCCGAAAGTCACTATACCACTACTGTCACTTGCATAAGCCATGTTGCCGATTTCCTAACCACAGACTTGTCAATTCCTTCTTTCCTAGTTTAAATGTATGTGTGCCATGGTCACTCTTGTGGGCCTCATTGGACTTCTAGTCATCCATGGGAGATGTGATTCAAAGGTTGTGGGTTCGAGTCCCACCGGAGACATCATTATGGGCATCGCATAGTTATTGACGCTATATCTACAGGTATTTAAATAGTGTTCATAAAGAATATTCCTCCATGTCACTAGGCTACTAAAACCGCACAATTATAACGAATGCTTCCCTGGGCAACCACAGATCTTTCCATAGCCAATGTCCAAGCCAATTGCTAATGTGCAATCTAGATTTTGAGGTAGAATTTGTAAATAGTGTCCATAAATCACAGCAAATAAATATGGTGTTGAATTAAAACTTCAAAATGTCAATATGCTAGCATTTTACTTGGTAGTTAGTCTAGATCGGAACTTGGACTGACTAGCTTTATGGGGCTCTGTGGCGCAATGGATAGCGCGTTGGACTTCTAGTCATCCATTTGAGATGTAATTCAAAGGTTGTGGGTTCGAGTCCCACCAGAGTCGTCCTTATGGACATTGTATGGATCTCAATAAATGTGTTAATAGTAAATAAAGTTAAGACTTCACCCAAAAGTCACTATACCACTACTGCAATCACTTGCATAAGTCAACAAGAACATTCCCTTCAATATCCCTGATATTCCAACATGTCACTAGTCTACTAAAAACACATAATTATAACAATGCTTCCCTGGGCAACCACAGATCTTTGCATAGCGCAATGACCAAGTGCAATCTAGATCTTGAGGTAGAAGTTGTAAATTGTGTCCATAAATCACAGCAAATAAATATGCTGTTGAATTAAGACTTCAAAATGTCAATATACTAGCAGGCCATCAGGCTGCTGAACAAGGGCATATAGCATATAACAATGTATATTTTATTACATTGATTTATATATACATATTGCTCTTTTTCTGTGCCGACATATTGCATTTTATAAATTGCATTTATATTTTTTAACTTTTATTCTATTCTGTTTTATTCTATTTTTATCTATTTTTTTTCTTATTTTTATAACTGCTGTCTGTCGTCGGGTATTGCACATAAGATTTTCACTCACTGCTTTATACTTGTGTAAACTGTGAAGTGACAATAAACTTGACTTGACTTGATTTTACTTGGTAGTTAGTCTAGATCGGAACTAAATCAAACGGACTAGTTTGATTTAAGGGGCTCTGTGTGGCCGTTTACTGTCAGCGATGGGACTGCCAATTCAACTCCTAACAAATCCAAACAAAGTCCTACCAAGTCCCAACGAGTCCTAGCACAGTCCCAACGAGTCCTAACCGTTCCTAACAAAGTCCCAACCAGTCCTAGCACAGTCCCAACGAGTCCTAACCGTTCCTAACAAAGTCCTACCAAAGTCCCAACAGAGTACAACATGTGGGCGTTACTGTCCTGGTCACGTGATCTTTTACTCCGAGCTTCACCCCCCCCCCACTTTCTCCGATCAGAAGAGATTGACTCATTGATCGACGGCGTAAAAAGTAAGTTATTACATAGATTTACAAGCTAATTATTATATTGTTTTATTGTAATTGTACAGTATAATTCTACAATTGTCTACGTCGCTTTGTTTTTATATTTTAATTGTTTAACTTTGTTTCTGTGTCACGAGCTGCTGGAAGCCTTTCCCTCGAGATATTTATCTATCCATCTATCTATCAATCTATCTATCGACCTATCGATCTATCTATATGGTTATTTATGAATTTTTGAAATCGTTTATATTTCAAAGTAGGGCTTGATATTGAAATTGTCGATGTACTCTTTTTCCATAGTTGTCCCCTTATAGTCTAGTCTGCAGGGGCGTCTCGCAACAGTGTAGGCAAAGTAGGCAATTGCCTGGGGCCCCGAGCTGGAAGGAGGGGGGCCCCCGAGGACGACAGATTATATTGAACCACTGCGACGATCCCCCCCGCGCTTCATGATGTTCGAGTCCGTCCCCCCGTCGGGCTTCACGATGTTCGCGATCACGATCATCACCCCCCCCCCCGCCCCGTTGGGCTTCACGATGTTCGATTCCCGTTGTGTAACGCAGCATTTACCCTGATATTTTCAGAAATGACGAAGACTGGTAAACCCGACGCATATTGGGCAGGTATCCTGTGCCTGTAGTACCGGTTCACCACAGGTACAGATCCAGGCTCTATGAGATGGAAGGCTGTCATGAAGCGCATTGACGCCTGTCCATTGACTCCTCCATTCAATTTGCCAATGCGTGAATATGATATAATTTGGTCATCCATTTGAGATGTTATTCAAAGGTTGTGGGTTCGAGTCCCACCAGAGTCGAGCTTTATGGACATTGTATGGATCTAATTAATAAAGTGTTAATAATAGTAAATAAATATTGACGCTATATCTACAGGTATTTAAATAGTGTTCATAAAGAATATTCCTCCATGTCACTAGGCTACTAAAACAACACAATTATAACGAATGCTTCCCTGGGCAACCACAGATCTTTCCATAGCCAATGTCCAAGCCAATTGCTAATGTGCAATCTAGATTTTGAGGTAGAATTTGTCAATAGTGTCCATAAATCACAGCAAATAATATGCTGTTGAATTAAGACTTCAAAATGTCAATATGCTAGCAATTTACTCGTTGCTAGTCTAGATCGGAACTTGGACTTAAATTCTTTACGTGGCTCTGTGGCGCAATGGATAGCGCGTTGGACTTCTAGTCATCCATCTGAGATGTGATTCAAAGGTTGTGGGTTCGAGTCCCACCAGAGTCGTTATTATGGACATTGTATTGATCTCAATAAATGTTTTAATAATAGTAAAGAAAGGTCACTAGGCTACTAAAAACACATAATTATAACAATGCTTCCCTGGGCAACCACAGATCTTTGCATAGCGCAATGTCCAAATGTCCTAGATCTTGAGGTAGAAGTTGTAAATTGTGTCCATAATTCACAGCAAATAAATATGCTGTTGAATTAAGACTTCAAAATGTCAATATGCTAGCAGGCCATCAGGCTGCTGAACAAGATGTATATATTATTACATTGATTTATATATACATATTGCTCTTTTTCTGTGCCGATATATTGCATTTTATAAATTGCATTTATATTTTTTAAACTTTTATTCTATTCTGTTTTATTCTATTTTTATCTATTTTTTTAACTGCTGTCTGTCGTCGGGTATTGCACACAAGATTTTCACTCACTGCTTTATACTTGTGTAAACTGTGAAGTGACAATAAACTTGACTTGACTTGACTTGATTTTACTTGTTGTTAGTCTAGATCGGAACATGGAGTTGTTTGCTTTATGGGGCTCTGTGGCGCAATGGATAGCGTGTTGGACTTCTAGTCATCCATTTGAGATGTGATTCAAAGGTTGTGGGTTTGAGTCCCACCAGAGTTGTCATTATGGATCTCAATAAATGTGAAAGTCAAGACTTCTCCCAAAAATCACTATACACTATACACTGGCAACCACTTGCATAAGCCATGTTGCTGATTTCCTAGCCTACTTGTCAATTCCTTCTTTCCTAGTTTCAATGTATCATGGTCACTCATGTGGGTGTCTTTGGCACAATAGCACATTGGACTTCTAGTCATCCATGGGACATGTGATTCATGATGTGGCTCTTTATGGACATTGAATAATTAGTCAATATAATAGTAAAGTCTGCATAATAGTAAATAAACAGTAGTAGTAATAGTAAATAATAGTAGTAGTAGTAAATAAACTGCCATCTGAAGACTTCTCCAAATTAGTCAAAATACACTACACCCACAAAATACACTACACCCACACCCACTAGCCATGTGTCTGGACTGACCAGCTTCTCCCGAAACATCCAACAATAGCATAACATAATTTGATCTTGAGGTAGTTGTAGTGCTCATAAAAATAATAATAATAATTAAATGATATATTATAATAAAATGTTATTTTACTAAACTAAGTTTCATGAAAAAGCGACTCTGGTGGGACTCGAACCCACAGCCTTTGAATCACATCTCACATGGATGACTAGAAGTCCAATGCGCTATCCATTGCGCCACAGAGCCACACGGTAACTAAAAATAGTTCAGTGGATCGGAGGCCGGGTCGGGTTAAGCCGCCCGCGTAAACAGGCCGCCGACACGGAGAGAGGAGACTGTTTTAGCAGCACTATTGTTGGCCGTGGCCCGCGAAACAGGTCTGTCTTTGTTCAGTGTCCAGGTGTCCAGAGTCACCGTGACTGACCTGACCCCTCTCTTTGAAACAGCAACGCCCGAGAGAGGTCAAATGATCCGAGACACAAGTCATTTTTGTTTAGATTGGACGGGAGTGCCGGTTCACACAGAGTTTTTCTCTTTAGGTATTTAGTCCCGCCCCCCCCCCCCCCGCCCCGCCACCTCCCCCCTCACATGGTTTGAACAGGAAATGAGGTGAAATCAATTATATCAACAAGCACAAAGCCAATGGAAACGTAGTATGCTCGTGAAGTAGACACGTCTTAAGCTAACTCTGTTCTCCTACTTTACGGCGCGGTCGGGAACAAGGCGTGAGAACAAGAACCGTTAGCACCTTTCTTTGTTGCGGACTCCAGCCTCTGAATGAGGGAAATGTGTCAGTCACATGTGACTTCAGATTCATTGCTCGTTGTCCCCGCGGCGAGGCCCGTGCTAAGCAGTCCATTAGCACCGGCGTCAGCGCGGAGTAAACACAGTTAGGGAGGCGTCAGCCATTGTTTTCTGTCAACCTCCCCCGCATAGTACGCCTGGTACGGGAACTGCACCGCACTCGAGCGCAGAGCGCTTCAAAGGGTCGTGCGGACGGCCCAGTATATCGTGGAGGTGAGCTTCCCTCCCTCCTGGATATATACAACCAGCGGTGCGTGGCCAAGGCCAAACGCATCATAAAAGACATTGCCCACCCCAGCCACCAACTGTACTCACTGTTACCGCCAGGCAGGCGATACCGCAGTATCAAGTGCCGTACAAATAGGCTTAGAGATAGCTTCCACAGTCAGGCCATCAGGCTGTTGAACAAGGGCGTATAGCATATAACAATGTACATTTTATTACATTGATTTATATTTATATATTGCTCTTTTTCTGTGCTAATATATAGAATTTTATATATGCACTTTTATATTTTTATATATTTAACTTTATACAGTTTGTACTTTTTACTTATTTTTTATTCTATTCTTTTTATTTTGCTGTCGTGGGGTATTGCACATAAGATTTGCAGCTCACGAGTATCGTGATTGCGATGATCCCTCACCGACGCCATTTTGGGAGCATTGTAGCATTGACATATTGTTCTGTTGGTGGTCATGGTGTGTTGGTTATTGCTTAGTAATTCATTGTGAAATGATTTGTCATGATGGGGAGACATTGTTGTTTTTTAAACAGTTTCTGAATCATGTGAGACGTGGCAAAACAAGTTAGCCAAGTTAGCCGTTAGCCTAGGTTCCGGTATATTTTCGTTGGTTTAGGTACTATTCTAAACTACATCTTGGCACACATCTCTTGAGTCATCTCACTATGGTGAAGTTACAAAAAAAAAATCCATGATGCATCTGATGTACAAGTCCTGTTCTTATTCAATGCCTGAATTATGAATGCGATAGTCAACATTTCACCTAATCATACTTTATGGACTCTTGAGAAAGTGTAAAGAGAGAGAGAAAGAGAGAGAGAGAGAGAGAGAGAGAGAGGAGAGAGAGAGAGAGAGAGAGGAGAGAGAGAGAGAGAGAGGGGGGGGGGGGAGAGAGAGCGAGAGAGAGAGAGAGAGAGAGAGAGAGAGTTAACCCTGAAGGCACTTCTTGTATCCAACCTCTTCAGAAGGCTCCCCCACCCCGTGCCCCATAGGAAGTGACTTGCTCCAGTGGCACACAAAAGCCCAGTCTAATAAAGTTAGCAAAAAGCAATGGATAAAAGTCAGGGAGGAGAAAGCGGGGTGTAGAGAGAGAGAGAGAGAGAGAGGGGAAAGCAGCGGGGTACAAAATGCAAGGGGAGGAAACGGTTTTATGGCTCCATGTTAATTGACATGATTTGGAAGAGAATCCTGTATCCCCAGAGGGCTGAATGAGACAGGGGGAGAGCTTCAGGCCGGAGGAAGGATACCGCCTTGTAAAGCAGATGCTCACAATAACCCAGAGGACATCGCCACGAGGGACACAGAGGAGGAGAAAGCTTGGAGGGAGGGGGGAGGGGGGGGGACGTGGCTATAGGTCTAGACCCATTGCCCCCGTCGCATCGCTCCAATAAAAATGTCTCCATTTGCAGCAGGCATTGAGAGCAGAACAGTGATAAAATGTACAATAGGGACTTGACCTTATCACAGCTATACCGCGGCAGTTACAAATGCGTAAGCATCAAGGCTCAAGTCCCAAAAAGGCGCATGATCAACAGGTGTGTGTTTAGTGTGCGATTACTATAAATAAAGTGGACATTTCACCACCACTAGGACATGGGCCAAAACAGCAGTCCTTCTCATCCCTGTGTTATTCGAAGGTCTCCCTTGAGCCCCGCTGATGTTCTATTCCTTGAGCCAGACGTGAATCTTTATCTGTAGGTTTTGCTATGTGAGATGCCTGCTGGAGGCCCATCCCTAAGACAAAGGCTGTTTACACTAATGGCCCAATAGGCCTTTCGCCACAGAAACAAACAGCAGTCGGGGGGATGTCAATAGAATTTAACATTTTGACATTTTTCCACATGCTCTCAAAACCAATATTGACCCAGCTCCCCTGCATGGCTGCCTTTAGTCCGGGGCCGCGGCATACAAATCAAGCCATTGCCGCCGGAACCACAGGCAGCCAGTCAAGGGGAGCGGAGCAACAAAGGCCTGCCCAGGATGGGGCTCTCCCACTGGGCAGGCAGAGTGGCCACTGTCCCTGGACTCAAGCTGGTCTTCAGAAGCGTGCTGTATGAAACAGCACCGCTTTAATGATTCCATCTAAGAGGGCCGATTGTGTCTGCGTCTCGGACCCTGCTGGTGAGTGAGGCGGACCGAGTGGAAAGGGTCGCTGGGGGACTGGGGCATGTGCAGAAACAACCCCATAGCGGGCTCGCCACTTCTCAAAGGCAACATTACAATCAATTAGAACCTAATGAGTGGGGAGCCGGACTTGTAACCTGTGGCAGGCCTACTTGTTCAGAGCGGGCCCAGCTGGAGTGCACATCAATAACCTCAGAAATAACTCTCTGGAGTTACACACACTGGAGCCAGGAAGCCAGCAGGAAGCTGCTTTCTTTCTTTATGCGCAACCGTCTGCACCACCGGTCTGTCTCCACAACCTGTCTGTCCCCACCACCGGTCTGTCTCCACAACCGGTCTGTCTCCACAACCGGTCTGTCTCCACTACCTGTCTGTCCCCACCACCGGTCTGTCTCCACAACCGGTCTGTCTCCACAACCGGTCTGTCTCCACAACCTGTCTGTCTCCACAACCTGTTTGTCTCCACAACCTGTCTGTCCCCACAACCGGTCTGTCTCCACAACCGGTCTGTCTCACCTTACCGGTCTGTCTTCACAACCGGTATGTCTCCGCAACCGTTCTGTCTTCACACCAGTCTGTCTCAAAAAACGTCTGCACAACCGGTCTGTCTCCCCACCAGTCTGTCTCCACAACCGATCTGTCTTCACAACTGGTCTATCTCCACAAACGTCTCTGCCCACCGGTCTGTCTCTCCACCAGTCTGTCTCCACCGGTCTGTCCCCACAACCGGTCTATCTCCACCAACGTCTCTCCCCAGAGGTCTGTCTCTCCACCGGTCTGTCTCCACAACCCTTTGCACCACTGGTCTGTCTACACAACCAGTCGGCCTCCACAACCGGTCTGTCTGCACAACCGGTCTGTCTCCCCACCGGTCTGTCTCCACAACTTGCCTCACATGACCTGATACCTGCCTTGACCTGATGCTCTGACCAGGAGGGGTGAGATGATACACAATGCACACTGTAGACACGCCATGGACTCTCCTGGATTGCTGGGGCCTCTGTGGGAGGTGAGATGTGTGGCTGTGTGGTGGTGGGAGGTTCAGGCTAGGTAGTTGCCCAGTGAGAGTTATCAGAGCCCGATCAGATCTTCAGTAGAGAGCTACATACAGCCACATTAACATAGCGTGGACACTGCAACATCAGCCCGTTAGCTGCCAGTTAACCACCATGTGGCATTCAGCGCACATGCAGATTTGTGTGTGTGTGCGTGCCTGCATTTGCGTGTGTGAATTTGCATGTGTTTGCATATTTGTTTTTACTTTCGATACTGTGAAAGAAAGGGCAGCATGTGTGTTTGTATGTGTGTGTGCTTGCATATGTATGTGTGTGTGTGTGTGTGTGTGTGTGTGTGTGTGTGTGTGTGTGTGTGTGTGTGTGTGTGTGTATGTGTGTGTGTGTGTGTGTGTGTGTGTGTGTGTGTGTGTGTGTGTGTGTGTGTGTGTGTGTGTGTGTGTGTGTGTGTGTGTGTGTGTGTGTGTGTGTGTGTCAATGTGTGTCAATGTGTGACCCAGCAGGGGAGCTTGTCCCCCAGGCTGCCTCTACCTGTTGGCCTGTTGCCCCACAGCGGGGTGGCAGGCGATGCAGTGTGTGAGTGTGTGTGTGTGTGGGGGGGGTTGTGGTGGTGGTGGTGGTGGTGGATTTAAGTGGGAATAGTTCATATATAAGAGAAGGTGAAACAGCAGGACTCCCAGCTCCATTGCGGCCTGGAGGCGAGCCAGGGGAGAGGGGCGAGTGAAAGCTGAAATACTCTAAATGGCTCTCCCCCATAATGAATCGTTTCCCCCAGCGAGAGAGAGGGAGAGAGAGAGGGAGAGAGAGAGAGAGAGAGAGAGAGAGAGAGAGAGAGAGCGAGAGAGAGAGAGAGAGAGAGAGAGAGAGAGAGAGAGAGAGAGAGAGAGAGAGAGAGAGAGAAAGAAAGAAAGAAAGAAAGAAGAAAGAAAGAAAGAAAGAAAGAAAGAAAGAAAGAAAGAGAAGTGTGAGAAGGAGAGAGAGAGGGAGAGAGGGGGAGAGACAGAAAGAGAAAGAGTATGAGAGGGAGGGAAAGAGAGAGAGAGAGAGAGAGAGAGAGAGAGAGAGAGAGAGAGAGAGAGAGAGAGGGAGAGAGGTAGTGAGAGAAGGAGTGAGAGAGAGAGGGAGAGATTAAATGGAGAGACAGAGAACGCTGACTCACTCAGTCTCCGTGGGATGATATTAAAAGGCCCTCACCTCTTTAAATCTCTCCCTTTAATCCCCGGCCCTCCCCTCCCCACAACAACACACCCACACACACACACGCGTCAAAACGCAACCCACTTTTCCCTGCAATGGCTGTGAAGCGGCGTGGTGCATTGTGGGAACCCCCCCCCCCCTAGGGTGCCAGCGGGCAGATGAGGGTCGTATATCAGACGTTGTTGTAAGGCCAAGGCATTATGCTGGCCAGTCGCCAGCCGACGCCAGCCTCTTTTAATCAAGCCGGACTCAGCATGTGAAGCCTCCCTCCCTCTCCACTCTCCCCCCCCCCTCCTCCCCCCGCTCCCCCCCCCCATCTGAGGGGAAGGCCGGTGCTGAGGTTCACCTCAGCAACCCCAACACCGCCGCTAGTATTTTGTTAATATCGTGTGGCAAAACTCGCTCACCGCGGCAGTACCCCCAATAATCAAGAGCCTTGACCTCTGGAAGCTGGCCTGGTGCTCCTCAGCCCTCTTAAGGTAATATACCAACACAGCGTGGCGCTAAACCACCACCACCACCACCGCCCCCCCCCCCCCCCCCCCCCTACCCTCCACCACCCCTCCCCCCTGGGGAGAGCAGTGAGAGAAAAACAGGGAGGAGGAAGGAGGGAGAGGAGAAAAATAATTGTTCGGGACGTTTTTTTTCTTCGAGACAGCAGGCTGGAATTTTTCCCATGGGGCTGTGGCGGTTTGTCTGGGGGGGGGGGCGGAGGGGGGGGGGGGGTGGTGGTGGTGGTTTCTTCCTCCTAGCGTGCTGCGTGCTGCGCTGCTCTGTGTTGTTTGATTAAAAAACAGGGTGAAGAAGAGTCGCTCGAGTATCGGTGCTCTTTTGTTGGCTCTTTCCCCCCCCCCCCCCCCCCCCACCACCCCTCCTGTCAACCGGAGCCCACTTCTGGTGAGCTCTTCAGGCCCACAGGGGAGACCCACTGTCCGGTTCTTGACAGGGTTGCATTCAATACCTTGACTCAGAAAAAGAAGAAAAAGAAAAAACAAGAAAAGCCAAAGCTCTTTGTTTGGTCCCTGGCATCGGAATCCTTTCCTGACAACCCTGTGGCCCTTCTGTGGGAACGTACCGGGATCAGCGGGTTCACTTCTAGTGCGTCTTAACCGTACAACCCCCGGTCATATACAAGATGCAAGATGTTTTATGTGCTACACGTCGTCGGTCCGTCTCTTCTTCCATCCCACCCGCCTTCCTGTCTCTTTTTCCGCTATCTGTATTGAAACCCCGGTGCAGTCCAATGTGGTTTGGTTAAATCTAAATCTAAAGGATTGGATCCTCTTTATTGGTCACACACACAGGGACCATAGTTTCACTGCAAGCAATTAACCCATCCTAGTAGTAGGAGCAGTGAGCAGCTATTTTATATACAGCTGCCCGGGGAGCAGTGTAGGGGTGTCACCAGTGTCTGGTGCCTTGCTCGAGGGCACCTCGGCAGTGCCCATGTGTTTCGGGGGACTTCCTACCGGTTCCCAAGCACCAAGACCCAACAGACTGAGCTATCCTGCCCACCGCAGCAACCGGAGAGCCATCGGGTATATTGTAAGGCGACGTGTTTTTCTTTGCGCTTTCGCTCTCTTTCGTTCTTGATTTGTGTCAGTGAGATATCCACCCTGGCGTACGTACGGCCCTCTAACGGCCATAACTAACCCATGCCATAGACCACTCCACGGAGAACCGCTTCTTCTAATCTACTGAAGAACAATTGATTTTTTTTTGATGCCCAAACTATTTCCTTTGAGAAGAGCGTGAGGGTACGTGAGCCGTGGTTTTGCTGTCAATTCAAACGTGATTAGTTTAAACTCTGTGAAATAATAGCAGGATCGGTCCCCAGGGAGCAACAGGGGAAGTGTTAACGGTGGATTAACCAAGTGTATTATTAGTGTCAGGGGAAAAAAATAACTGTTCATCATTCATGTCAGGACACGGCTCTGAACCTCCTTTGATGAGTTCGGAAATACGATTCCGAACTCATCACTCGATCCACTCGCCATAGCAGGGACAAAGAGTAAACAAACACATGGTTTATTCAGGAAAAACCCTCCCACACGAAACAAGATGTTATTTGATCGTTTGATTTGTTAAGCAAATTAATTAAATGGGAGGACGATGGTTTTTTGAGGCTCTCAAGATGGCTGGCCGTATCGCTGACCCCCGTGACCTGTTCCCCCCCCCCTCGGTCACGGCTCATTAAGCCCGAACGAACACACGACGCTTTACTCTTTCTGTGATGGCAACATTCGGCCAATAAGCTTCAACCTGCTGTCTCTCGTTACCTGAGCTCTGCATGTGTCCACGTGAAGAGTCTCTTTTCCCCGTGAAGGGTGAGCTCTCTCTCTCTCTCTCTCTCTCTCTCTCTCTCTCTCTCTCTCTCTCTCTCTCTCTCTCTCTCTCTCTCTCTCTCTCTCTCTCTATCTCTCTCTCCCCCAGCACCACCAGACTCCCAGACGGGACACCCCGGGACCACTTGTTGGCGAAACCCCCGGGCCGCATTGTCCCATTAAATGGCTTCCCGCCGGCTCAATGCAAATTCTTCCACACTCTCGGGCGGCAAAGGCCAGCATTGACCGGCCTTGCGCTGTGTTAATTTAACTCGCCTTTTCAGTCCCACTTGATCCAGAGTCTCGTGGACCCTGGCGCACCCTGAATGGATGTTAAAAAAGCGTGTGAAGTGTCGACGCAAAGAATGCAGCATTCAAGACCCCTAACAGGGTGGGGGGGGGGGGGGGGGTAGGGGGGGGGGCCAGACATGTCGCGAACAACCGGTGGGCCGGCGAACAACGATGCTAATCAACGGTGCTTAAGCAAACCGCCAGGGTGGTAGGCTGTGTGTGTGTGTGTGTGTGTGTGTGTGTGTGTGTGTGTGTGTGTGTGTGTGTGTGTGTGTGTGTGTGTGTGTGTGTGTGTGTGTGTGTGTGTGTGTGTGTGTGTGTGTGGGGGTCTCTGTTGTGAGTCATTGATAACCCCGGGGTCTGAGTGGCGTCCAAGAGAATAGCTTTGGGCCTCAGTGGGTGATCCTCGTCAACAGGAAGTAAACAAGCTCTAATCTCGGCGGCGGACAAATGACTTGGCGGTTGGAATTGGAGGTATACCGTGGAAGAGGTTGTTGGATTTAAAACATTTGAATAGGAATTTGAGATTTGAGATAAATCCATCGCCCGTCATTTTCAGAGCAAAACAAGATCCGTGAGAGTCCATGGTTATATGCCGGTTTTTACATTTGAGTTGTTGTTCAGCTGAATATGCTGCAAAGGTAGAGACTAAATGTATGGGTTTCGATTTACAGTGAAACAAAAGACACGGACATCCAACTTCGAAATGCAAATGAGGAGCCCAATTGTTCCCCTGTCTCAGAGAAGGAGGAGAAGGAGAAGAAAAAGAAGGAGAAGAATACGCTGATTGGTGACTAAATAAGTAAAACTAATCCATTACGTTTGCAACGAAAGCAGATGTTACGTTCCTTTGAGTTGGTTAAGGGGAAAAGGAACTAGCAACCAGAGGAGGAAAACAAGCTACTACCGGCACTATCCAGTATCCAGTTTGGGTGGTGTAGTTTCTGACCTGGAGGTCCGTAGCGATGTGTGTTAGTGAGGACGTGAGCCACGTCCAGTGAGGACGTGGTCGCCATTTTACGCCTGGTCTTCCTCCCCAAAGGGAGAACGAGGAGGATATAGCCACTGTGTGTGGGTTGGGATACCTTTATGTGCAGCTGGTGCAGAGTGAGGGGGGTCAAGACAGTCTCCATACCACCGCTATGTCTACAGAATGAGAAAATAGATAGCACCCAGGAGGCAATCCATACCCATACACACACACACACACACACACACACACACACACACACACACACACACACACACACACACACACACACACACACACACACACACACACACACACACACACACACACACACACACACACACACACACACACACACACACACACACACACACACACACACACAGACTCTCTGTCTCTGAAATGAAAGGAACCTAAAGCCCAAGTGAATTTGGGCCAAAATGTATGAACAAAGTGGACCATACACTTTCATGTGTAGTCATACAAGATTCGAGAGATTCAAGATTCTTTATTTTTGCCAAAAGTAACAAGTACAAAGGAATGCTTACTCCCCATTCACATCATGAATTCAGCGCCAGAACTAACTTACTAATGATATTCACTTTGGGTCAGCTACAGTCATTCTAGACGCTCCTATGCAAAGCAGCTGACACACTGGTCGTTACGGACACAACCAGGCATCTCCCTCAAGGAGTTTCTGGAGGTGCTAGTGAGTCAATTATCCTTCACAACCAGAAAATCTTGAACCTTTAAGTTGTTGTTTAAAATGGTTTAGACCCCTCCCATCCCCCGGCTGTACCGCACCCAACTCTCACCACCCGTCACTGGTCACCCCCCCACCTACCAGGGCTAAATGAGGGAGCGGTGACAGCCCCCAGACCCAAGGGGGGGGGGGGGGGGTTACTTTATCAGTGTTGACGAGAGACACGCCGGGTGGAAGGACACCTCCTCACCGCCCCCCTTCTACCCCCCCCCCCCCCAGCACTCCTCAGAGGGCCGAGGTGGAGGAGGAGGTCTGCAGGAAGGAGAGTGACAGGGCGGCCGTGGGACTGGTCGTACCACTTCCTATTGTTACGCTGTCGCTGATAACCCCCGGCGAACCCCGGCCAGGAGGAAGGAAGGCCATCGCTCCGTCCCGTCGGCGGCTTCGGCCTGTCACTCCTTTGTCCTCAGATAACTCATTAACCCAGAGTCCACACGGAGGAGAGGATGGATCTTGCACTTTTTCCTGCTCTTTTCTTGGTTTCTCCTGGTCCCCTGGTACGGTTAACCCTGGGTAAACAGGTCCACCGGCTACCAGGAGCCTGTCTGCCAAATATATCAATAATTGAAAGCAATAATTCCCCTAAAGAAGCCAAAATAAACGTAATAAACATATTTTCCATACAAGCTTCAGTTTTTATTTAAAACGTTTCTCTGGCAGACAGCTATATGGAAATTTGATAACTAATTACAAGCAAAGTGTGTTCTTGGGAATTACATGAAAATCAACATCCCATGATAGTTAGATCGTTATATCTAGTTCTCATAGCACAAACAGTTATGTGTTCCATAACACATTGGGTGTGTAATTCGAAATGTTACAAAAAGCATTGTGTAGCGATTCATTCAACTGCCACTACTTGCTCACCACCACCATTTTGGTTCAATATTAGACTTTCTTGCCTACCTCTCCACACACGAGCGGAGGTGGATCAGGACCAATGCGTGGTTGAAATTGTGTTCCATATACACTTCAAACCTAGTGATAATACTCTGTGACAGCTGTGGGCCCAACAGACAATCTTTTCTAAGCTAAGCGATAGCGGCCTTGAACAGGAAGTGTCTTGTATGTCTAATCAACACAGCTGATGGCAGTGACCGGAGGAGTGGAGTGTGTGGGGGGGGGGGGGGGGGGGGGGGCGTGTGAATATGGTGCATGTTTCCATAATGAAAGAGTTTAGCACATGGAGGTGGTCCTGCGGGGTCCAGAGACACACACCACGCATCAGGCAGACAGCTGACATATTGTTTGGGTGTCAGATTCCCCCCCCCCCCCCCCCCCCTTCATTGTGTACTGTTCTCTCCTCGGCTAATGTGTTGGTCTCACAAGTGGGCCGCAGATTAACTCAAGACCTGCTGCGAGCGGGTGGAGATATACGATGTGTCAAAAGTCAGACTGCCTTGAGGCCAGAACATGAAAGAAGAAGTCAAGCTTCTGTCTTGGATGTCTGTAAATACTTCATCCCCAGCTCATTTGTGCACAAGTTGATGGAGTTTTGCAGGAAATAGGTGGAACTAATACATTTGAACTGATACACAACTGTATCGACAACATTGGAAGACCAATGTCTAGACCAATGTGTCTCTTTTCCGTTTAGCTATCCGCAAATAAATAAAAGTCATGCTATGTCTTGGATAAGGACATATGTGACATAGGCCTATTGTTATTATATTTGTTTTAATCAATACCTATATTAATGAGAGCATACATGATATTTCTGGCAAATATTATCTGGACGTTTATTTAGAAAATGAATTAAATAAATGAAACGTTTTTAAGATTAAAATAAGCATGTATTGCAGTGGTGAAGCGTCAGGGCCTTCAAGGTATTCAGAGAAGACCCTGGAACTCTCAGATGAAACAAAAAAAATCGAATTAATTGTATTAATTAAATGTAATACAATTTAATCTAATTTAATCTAATTTTAATAAAATGAATAAATGAGAATGGTATCTGTGTTGTTATCTGTTAAATTACAGTGTTACGTTGATTTGTTTGTCTTTCTCGGTCCATGCACTACGCATTTGAGTGGTTTTGTGTTGCAACCAATCAGATATTTTTCTAGGTTACTGGGAAGAATATCCTTCAACCAAAGTATTCCCGATGACTTTGGCCCTTAGACTGAATGAGAGCGTACGTTTGGATTGACAATTTGATCAACCAATCATATAGTGATTTGTAGCCAATGGGCGTATTCTTTCAGGTTTCCCCACAGCTCAATAGGGAGCTAGAAGGTATACTGGCTGGAGGGAGAGTGGATCTAGCGTAGTGCTACGTTGTTTCTACGTAGGATTTTACGTCAAAATGGCGAAGGCGAAGATGATGGGCTGTTACTTCACTACATGGACACTGCTTTACAACTAGGGTACACTTCGAAATTGGCTGCGACAATCTTATCTGCCTAAATGAGATAAGGCATAAAGTGACTGCAGTCTACAGCAGGGGTTCCCAAAGTGGGGGTCGCGGGACCCCGAGGGGGGGTCGCGAGATGATTTCAGAATCCTCTTGATGTGAGGTTTATTTTTATTTTATTTTATTATTATTATTTTTTATCATTTGTATTATTATTATTATTATTGTTAATAATAACGTGAGTGACAAATAAAGGAATTCTGATTCCTACAGATTCACGACAGTATCATCATTGAAAAAATCGCGACATACCCCCCCCCCCCCCCTTGGACTTCACGATGTCCGCGCGATCGCGACATAACCCCCCCCCGTTGGACTTCACGATGTCCGCGATCGCGACATACCCCCCCCCCCCCCCCTTGGACTTCACGATGTCCGCGATCGCGATTACCCCCCCCCCCCCTCCCCCCCACTATCACCGTCCGACGGGGGTCTGTTATTTTGGGGGTCGCGGGCTGAAAAGTTGGGGAACCCCTGGTCTACAGAAGGTCCAGTTGTGATAGACACGCTTCGCCACTGATGTATTGGTGTTTGCTGACAGCCCAGTGAGTTTAAATAGATTTATGATGAGAAAACAGTCCAACGGCTATTTTAGTAAGGAGAAATTCTCAAATTAACAATGAAATATTTCAAAAACGATATGATTGGAGTTCGACGTCATATTAATATGTGATTCTTTGTTCGATTGTTTTCTATAGCCTATGAGTCAAACTGGACAAAGCAAAACTAAATCTATTTGAATTGGAGCAGTTCATGCTGACTGATCCCCGCCATCTAGTGGACGACAGAGGAACCGTTATACATTTTCTTCAGAGATTTGGCCTACTCTTCTTGTTCGATAAACTCTACATTGCAAAGCAGATCCAAAGGCCACTTCACTGACAAGGTAATATGCATACTCGATGCTAATATATTAGAAATTTCGCCTCATACAATAGTATTGAACAATTCATTTAACGTAGCCGATTCAATGATGTATTATTATTATTACTACTACTATTTAGTAAATTACATCAGGCGATTGGTTTCACGTGTAGACTCGTCCGGGTTAAAGACAAGACTCGGGATTTCAACATGATCTTTGTCCCCGCAGTGCTGTTGTATTTGGGTGACATTTGAGACGCAGTACAACAATAATAATGGTTTGTATCTCGCTGATCCCACGTGCGAGATCTCGCCGCGAGCGACTGATCAAATCCCACCATTGTCAGCGCG
>CM051013.1:16821154-16856154 GCA_027704905.1 Muraenolepis orangiensis | reverse complement strand
CACTAACAACTGTAACTTTTATAAACCGTTTTAAAAACCCTCAGGTAATTGAGCACGGGGTTGAGGTTGGAGGTCTTGTTTGTCTCCGTCACAAGATCCCCACGGCAACAGTCTCCAGCCGGGTCCTCTGGCTACACGCACTGTCCCGGGGCGCGTGGCGAGACACTGATCCTCTGTCCTCTGTGACATCCGTGGCATCGTAGCGGCGAGGTGTCAGCTGACTTCCTGCTTTCCAAAACCTCACATGACCCCCCCCCGCCCACCCCGCCCCCTCCAGCATTGTATCTATGTGTCTACTTAATCACCACACCACACTTTAAATAAAATAAAAAGAAGAAGGGTGAAGAAGTCAAATAAACCATACAGCAGTTGCAGTAAAACAGGTCCGTGCAGGTCATGCAAAAAATGAATTTAACATAACAGGACAAATAAGCACAAACGGCACAAGTGCTATCACATGTGATCACATGCACGCATCAAACGCCAACCAAGAGGATGGTTTTCAGTTCATTCTGCGTTCACCTTTGTTCATAATCACCGATAATCGCTTTCAATCATTGCCTAGTCCGAAGTGAACACGGAGGGGGGGGGGGGGCTATTTAAAGATCTGTAACCTTAGACCTTCTGCGGCACACGCGCAGATACGACTGGATCGGACCCACGTCTCTATATATATATCAAACCATGGGATCGGATGCACACGTGATGCAAACGTGCCCTTTTGCGAGGCTTGCCTCGACTTACCTAGAACCCCAGGACCACCGCATGGACACAGAGCGTCTCTGACAGGTAGGAGAGGCACCTCGCTATGAAGACCCTGTATTCCATTATACACGCTGTCTATCTTTATGTGAATTCACTTTTTAGTGGGAGCACTTGCTGTTAGTTAGCTGTTATGTTTTTGGTTACATTTAAATTTCACCATAGCCATTGTGCGCCTGCAATGATTTAAAGTTGTATATTTGTATTGAGACACATGTCACTGATGACATAGTAGTTTACAAGTTTTAACTTGCCATCAATTTCTTCTGCCAGATATTTTCTGCATCTGAATGGAAGACTTTGCCCGTGGCGAGCGTGACTCGGACCGGGAGTGTGAAGAGCGTGACCCTCTTCCTCCATCGCTCGCCGGAGTCCACGGCCCCGGGACGAGGGGCCTGGACGGCGTACGAGGCAGACACAGGGCCCGGCACGCCGATCGGACCCCCGGGTTCATGGAGGCCGGGCGCCCCATCGATAACGGGCCCCCGAACCCCCCCGCAGGACCCCCCACCGAATATCACGACATGGGTGGCATGGAGGGGCTCCTTTCCGGTAGCGAAGAGGATACATACCTGGAGTCCGTCAATACCTTCTTGGAGAGGCGTCGGTGCCTCACGGGGCCCAAGGAGCTGGCTGAGCAAAAGAGCCAAGAGAGACTCGAAGAACAAGGTGAGATCACACTTGAGACGGAGCCGCCGAGCGATGGGCCCCGGGCCAGCAACAGCAATTTGCCAGAAACAGTGGCAGTGTTGAGCTCTCTGCCTGCCAGAAGTGAGACTGCACTTGGCACAGAAGGCGCACAGACGGCCAAGGGCAACATCAGCATAAACACAATGAATAAAGACAGGGCCGATACTGGAACGACTCCCGAGCGGGCAGACGGTAGCTCATGTGTAGAGACTAACAAACTGACTAATCCTGAGACAGAGTTACTCATCGGAGAGGGCCGGCCGATGACGACAGGCGCACACAAGTTAAGACAACGCAGTTGGTATCTCCGGGGGCCATCCGATGACTTCATCTGTTTAGAAGATACGCTTGGCTCGGACAGAGCGCTGAGCTCAGGGACGTGTAAACTTTCACGTGACGACGCAGAGTGCAGACAACCAAGCCTTAACATGGAAACGCATTGTCGCGTCGCAGGGGTGGCAGCCGAAGAACAATTACAACCAGTGAACATCAATCTTCTGCCACCGGGCCCAGACCCAAACCCGAACAGGAGTGCTGGGAAAGAGAGGGCCCAGTCAGACTATAGCAGGACAAAGAGAAGGAGGAAGAAAAGATTTAGCACTCAGCTGGAGAAAGGTAGGCACAGAGGACAGTTTAGCACAGAGTCTGAGCAGCGGCAAAGTGTTCTTTGGATGGATCCACATTTAATAAAGAACCACAGTGATGTCCACGTGAGTCAGAACCACATTCCTGACTGTCTTCCTGCTGGTTCACCCCCAAGCACAGATCACTTCCCCCCCCATAAACCCTCAGATGACATCCATCCTTTCTCTCAACATCGTCACATCGGACCAGATCATCTTGATAGCCTAACGTTCTCCGGTGCTGCTATGGGCAATCCACAGTGCAACACACTACATGACCCACCAGATAATACCAGCAGTCACAAATCCTTGTCCACACATGGTCAAGCTGATGACAGTCTCGTAGCAACACCAGCTGATGGTGCTAATGTGGCAACACATTTACAGGCTGACGGGCTATCACGGCAGAACAAATCAACCGGAGCCACTCTAACCCCGGGGTCGGAGTTGACCCTGGCTTCCGCCTGCGAGAGGATCTTCCTTTCGGGAGACGAAAGAGACGCCGATCACGTGACTCTCCACCAATTGGACGAAATTAAGCATTCTCTCATAAACAGGATAAACAGTCACGAAAGAGGGAGGAAATCCCATTTGAATGCCACCAAAGTCATTCCTGTTACCGATAGCGTTTCACAGAGTGGAGATTCAAATGGGCCTACGTGGGAATCTAATCAAAACTATGAAGGAGCTATTCGGCAGGAGTCACGCTTGGCTGCAGAGACGGGAATCTCTGGCAGGGACAACCCTACAGCGTGTCCGGGTGACACTCATTATTCACAGAAGCTAGGAATAGACCATCACAGGACAGTCCAGCTCAGTAACACAGACCTTATGATTGGTTCTGATACACAAGAGCTGACCCAACAATTAAAGACCAGACTTTTTGTTGAGAATCCAGTTGATGCGACTGGTGCTCATATCCATTTAGACTTCAGTAAAGTATCGCCAGATGCACAAAGCACAGCACCCGATTCTCAACACGTTATCCCAATACCAGAGCTTAGTGTATTTCCCTCCACAGAAGGATTTCACTCACAAGTACCACATGTAACAACAGTTCATTCTTGTGAAACAAGCTCCTTTCAGTCAGAGGAAATATCTTCTAATTCCACCAATAGCCTAGACAGTAACAGATCAGTTATGACAGCCGAAGCACCTACGTTAACCCAAAGCTATGGGGGTCTATGCAGCACAGAACCATCCAAATGTGAGAAGAACATTGCAGATATCTGTAACAATGCTCCACAAGTCGTGGATCCAGATACGAGAGACAAAGCTACCGTGGAAGTCGAAAGGCAGGAGGCATCACGAGACACATCGGAACAAAAATGTCCAATCCAGGAACCTGACACCACCTCTGAAATGGGCTGTGGGCCGAGTGTCAGCACCGCGCCGGACTCGAAACATCAAGTGTTCGCCATGTCCTCCTTTTGGAACGAGATGGAGAGGCTAACGATAAGAGACATCTTGGGCTCGCGGAGGACTTCCGTGACCCCTCCTCCGCTCCAATATCTCACCCCGTTAGTAGAGAGCGAAGAGACCGACCACACCGACACCGCAGATTCAGGCTACTTCACCCCGAGCTTAGACGACCGCGAAACTGTTTCCACCGTTCCCGGTTTGAAGAGGGCAAACGATGTAAACTCTGCCTCGAGCGCGCACGACGCTTCGCTCAGCTCGCCGGATTTCCTGTGGGACGGTGAGCCTCGGCCTGTGAGTTTGGGTGCTGGACTATACCCCGAGAATGTGATGTTGACCTCTGACCCTGATTATCTGCCACCCCTGCTCTCTACCAGCAGGGAGGAATGGCGCCACAGAAAGATGTTAAAAAACGCAAGTGTACACAATCTGCACGCTCTGAATTCTGATGAGCGGTTCGACCGGACGTGGAAAGCTCAGACTTTATCGCCAGCGGTTGTTCCAGAGGAAAGTGGGTCGGAGAGGAAATGTCCGCCGGGTTTTGACCGCGGGGCAGACTCCATTCCGTCATCTTCATTGAAAAAGGGCACACCGGCAAAAAGCTACCAGATCTCACTCACAGATATATTTCAGTACTTCTTCGGGAAAAGGCATTCAAATCCAAATCCAAAGCCACCAGATGCAGTAGACACAGCAGCTACATACTTTACTTGCGGAACTACAGTCCCTGAGACGTACGATCAATTCTTCTCAGAGTTTGACTCCGGAAGCTTCTTCTTCCCTTTCATGAAGGCAGAGGATCGGCCCAAAGACAAGCCGGTGCCCATCTTCTCCCGCTCTCGTTCCTCCAGCAGATTTCTACAGTTCCCTGAGGCCTACGATCACTTCCTATCGTCTTCGTCCTCCTCAGGCGACTCTGAGGCCGAGGAGGACGACAGGGCAGGTGACGACTTGGGTCTGATACGGGTGGTGACCCGGTTTAGCCCCAGAACAGCCGAATCTCCGACTTCGGCTACGGACATTTATGAGAACTTCTTCACAGACTGGGGCCATGGAGGGAACCTGTTCTGGAACACAACGTTTTCGCTCAGAAACCACCTTCTCGCCGGCCCCGCGAGACAGGAACAGAAACCGAAACAAAGTTCCGGACCTTTGACCCCTGTTGATTGGAGTTGCGTGCAAAGGCCTCGCCGGGGTATTCCATCCATTAACGCCCTGGGCAACCAAGACACCGGGGTCTCAGATCCACTGCTGTGCCACTTTGAGGAGAGAGTCTATGGTCAGCTATCAAGACACCCGTTCAGCTTTGAGGACCTACAGTCAGTCGTTTCCAATCCAAGTGAGCCTGCCGTCTTCAATTTGCATGTCTGCCCTAGCTTAAAATCTGTCCCCCTGCCTCGGTCACGTCATCTAAACACACACACACACACACACACACACACACACACACACACACACGACAACATGCAGACATTACAACCAGCTGATTTTACAACTCAAGCGCTCAAAGGTCCTCAAATTGTCCTCACATGTAAGCAACCGTAGTGCGACATGAGTTGGCGTGTTAGCCCCCCCCCCCCCCCCCCCCCCCGAAGGCTGAGGGGGTCACTGCAGGTCCACCCCCAGGGAGGATTCATTACAGCCCGGGGGCTGTCTGGGCTGCTGTACGTAGCAGCACCCACACACACACACACACACACACACACCAGCGTCAGAGGAATGCCTTCACGTGAGGTCCTCTCTTAAGTCCACCCGGCCGGCGCCTGGTGTCTTTCACATGCCTATAGCTCTGATGGAGAGAGTCTCACGCCACAGACCAAGGTGGCGACGTCACATGTAGTCGCATGTAGAAGACGTAAGCTGTAGCTTCGATAGGAAACAGACAAACAACTGTTTTGATCGAGTGTTTTGATGAATATTCGAAATCCATTTGAATTTATTAGCTGACTATATATATGCTATATATCATACTATATATCATACTATATATACTGTATATATATATATAATTAACCATTAATAGCATGGTACATGATTGTATTTTATATTAAAAAAATGTAAGGGGATACCTAACCCCTACCTGCTCCTAAATGACATGTATTTGAAAGTGTCTCATAATGACTGAATAGTATATACTGTATATATATATATATATATATATATATATATATAATATAAATAGTATATAGCAGGCTGTCTCTTGTCTTGCAGGTCTTGGTGTGTCCCTGGCCCCTCTGAGACAATCAGATATGTGCTTGGTTTGTATAGCCTTCGCTTCATGGGTGCTGAAGACTGCTAATCCACAAATGGGGGACAGCTGGAAGGCCGGTAGGTTTACACCTTTAACGGCACTTGTTGTAGATCACGGTAGAAAACGTATTGTTTGAGAACAATGTCATTCATATGGGATTTGACTTAATATTCCAAGAAGAGGCTGCTGCACTCAATGACCTCTAAATGACCTTATTTTGACCATCAAATTAATTTGATAATTTAGAGGTTATAAACATCACTTAACTATTGTTTGGCGGCTAACTACATAACGTTTTGGTATGATGTAGGTAATACTTAAGCCTACGAACAAATACTTTCCGGATGAGCGATCCGTCCAGTTTTGAAGAGTTTAGCGCCAAAATGTCGAATGTTGTGCTCTCTCTCTGTTTGGTCACATCCTGCCCTGTCCCAGCATGCACTTCTTCTTGTTCTTCCTACCTGTGTCATTGTTAATGGGACTGCTACCACCTTGTGTTGAATACTGATTATATCCACCTGTGCGTGTGTGGTCTGCTCCCGGCGAAGTCCTCCTGTCACCTTTGCCTTGTTCTTGAGTTGTTTTTCCCTGCCATTTGGGTTGACAGGTTATGAATGGAGTGAATCTAACGACTTTTGTTATTTTTCATCTCTATTGTTTGTCGCGACAGTTCTCCTGGCCAATGTGAGTGCTCTGTCGGCCATTGGATACCTGCGGGAATACGTGAGAGAGAGATCATTGAGACGTGTCACCAGTAGGCCGACACTCTGAAGTCCTCCTGCAGGTCAAGGTCTGCCATTTGAATATATCAACTTTATCATACATTCATTTCTTGTGTTTTAAATGATGTTGTTTTGATTTCAACGTATATGGTCTATATTCTAGGGTAATTGCTCACTTCCCTAATCTAATTGTCTAGCTATCTAACAGCAAGTTTCCATTTCCAATTTGGAATAGATTTTTTTCTCCCTTTTGCTTCTATAGCCGATCATTGGTTGTGTTTAGTTAAGTTTCGATGTCGATGTCGATCTAATTGTTCCACCTTTAAGTTAAAAGTTAAGTGCATTTTAAAAGCATGGTTTGACCCCACAGTGAGGTCCCACTGTGGGGTCAAACCATGCTTTTAAAATTCACAATGTGATCATATGTGGGGGTCCTTCCCCCACATATGAGATTGTGAAGGAAGTGTTTGTTAAATGAAATTTGTAAATGTATTTCGATTTGTTTGATAAGAAATGAAAGACCAAAAGGCTGATCAGGAAATGAGAGAGATTGTCTATAGATTGTGCACTCTCCTTTTTTATCTATTTTCCAGCACTAACCAAGTGTTTTTCTTTTAATTGTATTTAATTGTATTCAATGATATATTTGATTTCCCGACCATCTAGTATTGGCACTTTTTGTGTTCATATTAATTCACTACTATGTCTACTGATGAACGCCAGAGGGCGACATAACACTGTAAAAATGTCACTGTTAAATAAAATGTTTGGCACATTTTCACCACTAGGTGGCGCGCTAAGGCTAACAATAATTGATGTTGCTCAAGTAGAATTGTGCGACATTTCTCTTTAATAAAGTGTGGCTGATCCTCGTTTTTGAAAAACCAAGGAAACTATTATCTTGACTGACTTTTTTTCTTTTCTTTTTTTTTTTCATCGACATATAAACAATGTAAAACATCAAGAATAAAGACACTAATGAGATCTATATTTTTATTTCCAAATATAAATAAACACTTCAAACCAAAAATAGGAGCAAGCTACACCGAATCAGTATATTGCAGTAGCTAAAGTAATATTATAAACACAAGAACATTCACACAATCTTCACACATTCTAGTTCTGTTATCTCGGCATAATAAAATAATATTTACAAAATGTACATGTTTTTATCATCTTGAGCCTTGTTGGAATGGTTTATATATTAAAATCACAAAATAAAATAAAAGGCAAAACCAGGACGGTATGTTAAAGTTATTAAATAATTTAAAAAAAGTAGACCCAACTACAAAAGTAATCACAGTATAAAAAAAAAACCTTGACGTCAGAGCAATTATTCAACACTCATACAAAAAAAAAAAAACCAACAACCAAAACCAAATGTTCACCGCTCAAGCTCACACTTGTCTTCCAAGCTACATATAAAACAGGGTTGTGCTAGTGCCCAAGGGCGCTACTGGTGTCCTATCAGTTTCATAACCGTTTTTTGGTTTGGAGAAGTTTAGCACACTTCCTGGTTACACTGGGATCCCACACTGGGCATTCCTCTGCCTGACGACCCAGGCTCTTTAACCCCCCCCCTCCCTGTGTGTGTGTGTGTGTGTGTGTGTGTGCGAGAGTGTCGAAGCCCGTCTCCGATAACTGTCTTTTTATAACCCTTCTGATAGAGATCGGTTTGTTTGCACACGTCCAGACGAGTGTCGGCCCATTGTTTTTATCTCTGCTGCGTTGCCATGGCGCTAAGGCCTCTGGCCCCCGAAGTCTAATCCCGTCCGGTGTGGAGAAATTCCAGACATGGGCTGAATCATGCCGGTGTTGTTGTCATATTCCCAAATGTTGTCGTAGTCCATTTCCTGGTCATCTGGCTCTGTGGGCTGAAGGTATGAGTTGTAGTCTGTACACAGAGGGAGAGAGAGAGAGAAAAGCCACAGGACTTTAGAAAACAAACACACACTCGTGTAGAGTAAAGACTCCAAGCTCCACCCGATTGCAATCACCTTCGTCCCAACGTATCGTTTTACAGTACAAACCGTACGAAAAATGTCTATGGCTATTTATCGCGCCATCTAAAGCTGCTGTTTTCTCTTCGAAGGGCCACAGGCGTGCACATACACACATACACACACACAGACACACACACACACACACACTCGTTGTGTCCAATCGGGAAATCTCGAACCCTCATAGGAAAACAAGCAACAGCCCTTGACATTGTGTTTCCCACAGTGTTGCGATGATGGAATCAGTTGAGCTTTAAGACAGGGGTTCGTGGGAGGAGGAGCCTGTTTCCCCCAGTTGTGCGCTGTCAATCACCGGCATCTTAAACAGTGTTTCCTTACACTGGGGCTTTCCCCGCCCCCTTGACCCGAACACCTGCATGGAGGATATTTAAAGCCGCGCCAAGCTCAATTCCATTTGGCACATCTGCGCATTTCCTGTACTTTTCACTGTATCCCCTTGGCCCCCTCTGTGTCCACCCACACACACACACACCCCACTTTAATTCCATAGCACGCCTACGTTGGAAGCTTGCGTAGGGTCCTCGACGGTATTTACGTGGGCGGCTAACTAGCAGCTAAGTTTCATACCTCCAGGCCGAGTTAGGGGAGAGACGATGGCGCACGTGCTACGTGAGCCTGAGACTCAAATAGCTCCATTGTTTCCCCCGCTAACGGGAACCAAAAGCGAATAGACATTCACCGCATGAAACGGCGCTATAAAAAGGACAGCCGAGCGTATCGTTGACCGAATCGAATAGCCGCTTTTCCGTTCCGATCGAGACGGAAACGCTTATGTGATTGGATGTACGGTTTGTTTAGCTTCCGTGTGATGTTCATGTTTAGCATTTTTGTGCTTCTTACCTGGTGAGTAAGAGTATGGCATCTGGGAGGAGTTGGTCATGAAGCTGGGTGGAATGAGACGCTGTGAAAATACACACACACACGGTTACCTCCCACGGTCTCTCGTCTCCCACACACACAACCATACGCACACACACACACACAACCACAGAGTGCTACCTCCCACGGTCTCCCATAACAAACACACCAACGTTTCACGAAAGGATCCGTTTCACGCCGTGCACCTGTTCAAATATCACCCCTGGCACACACAACGCACACAAACACACACGCACAGTTCTTCTACTGGGGTTAGGGTGGGGTTAGGGTGGGGGTGGGGGGTGGGGGTTCCTTGCCTGCTCTTGCACCGGAGGACACGGAGTGGTGAGCAGCTTCAGCCGGGAGACGGCCTCCACCCTCTGGTGCTGGCCCCCGCCCACTGAGCTGGAGGCCCGGCGGGCCGGCTCCAGCTCCGGGCCCAGTGTGTGGCCCTGGGAGTTGGTGAGGACCAGGCTCCTGCGGCAGCGCTTGCCCAGGGGAGGGGTGCTCAGCTGGAAGGTAGAGGGCGGCGGCGCCGGGTTCTGCTGGGGGTGGCCGGACTGGACTGACTCCTGCCAGCTGGAGTGCGGCTGCATGGGGGGGAGGGAGGGTGGGGGGGGGGTGGGATGAGATGTCAGTGAGGGTTGGCAATGAACATGCATTCAAGATTCAAGAATTTGATTTGCCATTTGCAACAAGTACAATGGAATGCTTACTCCTCATATCCTCCCACAGTATGAATTTCCCTATATACTATACTATGTACTGTACTATACTATACAACACTATACATGCAGCAGCGGATCAGTTCACTCAGATTAGAAAATGCTACCGAGGCTAGCCCGCCTTTGTCCATGCCTTCTGTGCTGTTTTGCTTCCTGTAGGTTTTCAGGTTTAGCAACCTTGATGCTATCGTATTTGGAGTTCTTCTAAAACTTGTAATTGATCTATGGTTGTCATTGTTTTCTTAAGCCTGGCTTAAGCATATTTTAAATGGGACCTTTTTCTTTTTTTTTGATTACTTTCTGATTCTCAAAGTTTGCCTTGGTGTGGAGTAAGAAGGACGCTACTGGGATGTATTCATTCATTTAACAGAAAAACACAAATTGATATGTGAACTGAACATAGCCTTTAGCTTTAAAATGTTATTGTATGAAAATCTTTAGGGTTAGGATTTGATGTGTCGTTAGTGTACTGAAATTATTCTCATTATTGTATTGCCCTTTTGTGTAATGCGTAATATACTGTATTGTATTATTAGTAAAAATTAGCAATGGTTCAATTGAATAACTTGTTTGTTTATTATTATTATATCAAGCACTTTTATATCTGGCCTCTTATGCACTACTACTATCAATTAATCATCGCTGGTGGACAAGTCTCTGAAAGAAGCATGAGCTTTAGTGCCACACACACACACACACAGACGGCGGCGGGGGCCATGTAAATGGAGCCGGTGGGTATTGGGTGTCGGTGTGACCCACTTACCGCGTGCAGGGAAAGGGGCAGGCGCTGCTGCTGCGGCTGCGGCTGCGGCTGGTGCTGCTGGTGGTGGC
The DNA here is from genome assembly GCA_027704905.1 of Muraenolepis orangiensis. Taxonomy (NCBI): domain Eukaryota; kingdom Metazoa; phylum Chordata; class Actinopteri; order Gadiformes; family Muraenolepididae; genus Muraenolepis; species Muraenolepis orangiensis. The sequence goes on along the minus strand of CM051013.1, from coordinate 16,845,252 downwards.
GCTGGTGCTCCTCCTGGGCGTAGAGGTCCGGGGTGCAGGGCTCGTCGTACAGGGGGGACAGGGGCTGGCGGGGGTGGCACAGGTCCGAGTGGCGCTGGATGGCGCTCAGGGAGTAGCTCAGCGAGGACTGGGGGGTGCTCCAGCTGTTGGACTGCTCACATACACACACACACACACACACACACACACACACACACACACACACACACACACACACACACACACACACACACACACACACACACACACACACACACACACACACACACACACACACACACACACACATACACACACAGGTTTAGATGCAAATTGTGTTTTCTTTCTTTCTTCCTTTCAAGTGCAATGGAATGAATGCTTACTACCCATTCACTCCCGCAGTATGAATTTAAGCAACAATTCTATACTATGCTATACTAGTCTATAAACAAAAGGATATACTACCTACTATATACTAAAACAACACTATATACTACCTACTATATACTATAAACAACACTATATACTACCTACTATATACTATAAACAACACTATATAGTATATAGTAGGTAGTATATAGTGTTGTTTATAGTATATAGTAGGTAGTATATACTACCTACTATATACTATGAACTACACTATATTCTATAAACAGCACTATATACTTCCTACTTTATGCTATACTATATAAAATTCTATAATGTAAAAATACTATACACAATAAAAAAGACAATAACAATAAAGTGACTACATCTCTCTCTCTCCCCCTTTTTCACTCTCTTAATCGCTCATATCACATCATCAACTCATCAACTCTAGAGCATTTGATTAGGATTTGATTGCGTTCAATTATCCGGGTGATTGTCGGGCCCCTCCTCCCCCCCCGTCCCCCGGGTCGTTAGGAGCGTTGACGCCGCTGGGTCAGTATCAGCGACCCCCTGTTTTGTTCCAGGCGTAAACACCGATCCCCTCTTTGCAGATGGATCTGTCAGCAGCCACTATTAAGCACAACTGCTGCTGCTGTATTTATTCATATCATAACCTAGGAGCAACGTTCGCCCTTCTGGCCGCCCTCAGGGAGGAGGGGGGGGGGGGGGGGGGGGGGCGGGGGGGCTGGCTGGCTGGCAGGGAGGTGTTGTTTTATTTTCGGTGGCAGTGGCTTTGGGCACATGAGCCGTTTAAAACAGGACAATAGTCTCTGGGGGAGTATTGGGTTAGGGGTCAGGCAATCTGGCCAGTCGTTCCTCTTGGGGGGGGGGGGGGGGGGAGAGACACACAGAGTCGGAGGGCCCAGGGAACACAAAAAACTGAAGAGACGCCTTGGTTCTGGCTTCGTTACGGAGATTTGTACTTGAAGAGAAACTCTCAGATATTGACAAAATACATTTTGTTCCCGTTTACTAAGGCTGCTGGCCGAGTTTGTGTTTGCCGATTACGTGCAACAATTAGACAGATCCCTACACCAGCTTGGACAGATTAGTCGAAAAAACTAATATAAAGCAAAATAAAGTGAAACATTCACCCAGGATTCACCCAGATTTGAGCAAATGTTGTGCATCTTGTTGCTTTGGGAGACTAGTCGGGGGTCAAGCACGCCCTCGTATTCAGGGAGTCTCATTGAGGTTCATTGAGTTAAGGACAGTAGTAGTAGCAGTAGTAGTATGAACAGTAGCGGAAGAATACCTTGATGAGTGGTGCCTTCTCCATCCAATGTGGGCCGGCCCGGTACTGGCCAGAGTACTGCGGTGGGCCGTACACCTGGGACAGCGACTGGCCCTCCAGGGGGACGTGCAAGTGGGAGTTACGCTGGGGAGAGGAGTAGCGCCGGGACAGAGGTCCGTGGTCGCGCTCTGGCCGGCTGTGAGACGACACGCTGTTGCTGCGGCTGCCCATGCGGGCAGTCTCGGCCGAGGAGGGGCGGCTGTACTGTAGTGGGGGGAGGGGAACACACACACAAAATGGTTATTCACATGTTTCAGTGTCACCAGTGTGAGTGCAGGGCGAGTTTATTAGCTACTGGCTGATGGGCAAACAAAACCAGAACAAAGTCTTGGAGCATATCGGCGGCCCGACCCAAATTTGTTTGGTAAGCCAGACTAATCTTTGTTTGTGTGAACAGAAACCCGAGACGGGTTAATATTATCAGAGAGAGAAAGAGAGAGAGAGACACAGAGAAGCAGAGAGCGAGAGTGAGTTAGAGGGGACCAGAGGGCCCCCCCAAATCAATTTAACTGGGAGAAAGGGGAGCCCACACACAGAACACAACAGCAGGCTCTCTTGGCGTCCCCCCCACTCTGAGCTAATTGGACGGGCATCTGGCCCCCCGCTGGGACCCTTGCCTAAAGGGAGTCTGCTCGGAGCTGATAGTCGCTGAGCACATCAGTCCATCCTTCAACAACAACTCTGAAGTTAACGAGACCAAACTCTGCCTGCTTAGTCAGCAGGCACCACAGGGGGGGGGGGGGGGGGGGGGGGGGTGTTCTCCGTTTATAAACATCAAAGTTATCTTTGAGGGAGTAAAATAAGAAACGGCTGGGTTTTGTTATGATATTTAAGAGCTGCCGCCCGTCCCTGCCAGCTGAGGCTTTGTAGGGAGTCGTCTGCAGACGAGCGGGTTAATAATTGGGTTAATAATTTACTTTTCGGGGGGAGAGAACTTTGGCTGGTCGTCAACTCCACTCCCACGCTTGTTCTGCCTAATCATCTTCATACCTCATTGGTACCAGCATCTGTCCACCTTGACTTCATTTCATAATTTGTTCATTCCGTTCATCAGCTTTAATTCCCCCCCACACTTTCAATTCCCCCCACCCCCTGAACACACACACACACACACACACACACACACATTGTGTTTTCATGCAGCCTGTGGACGGCCCCCCTTTAGGTAGACTTACACACAGGGGCTCGGAGTAGCCCGGAGAGAGAGGGTCTTCGTCCTCCGGGACAGGGAACTGCAGGTGGTGGGACCCGCGGTTGCCGCTCTGCGACAGCCTGAGCTTCATGGCGTCTATCTTCCCCTGCTGGCTGCTGTTGCTGCCGCTCCACCTGTCGAACTGAGGAGACTGCGGAGGAGGAGGAAAGAGACAAGAGCACAAACAACGTCGTTCAATACCACCAGATTCCGTGTTTTTGTTCCGTGAAGAAAAGAAAAAAATGCAGGATCGACCCCAAAAAGAGGACTATCCGGAATCCGTGATGTTGGATACGAACCGTTCCACTAGATTAGATTAGATTAGATTCAAATTTATTGTCAAGTACAGTACAGCTAAAAGAAGTGTAAGAGTGCAAATGTAACAGTAAAGTGCATAGTAATATACAATGTACGGTGGTTAAATAGGGTCTACTAGGTATAACAAAAGTCTACTTAGGTATACAGAACTGGTGCATATACAGCATATTTATGTACAGAGATAGAGTGTAGTATACTGTGATAGCCATACTGGCCAGAGGTATCACTTATGGAGTAGGTATGAGATATGTGCAGATATAGGTATATATATATATATATATATATATATATATATACACAGGTAAGTATACACTAATAGGCTACACGGCTCTTTTCTAGCTCCAGTCGTTTTTTAATGACACAAACACATGGTGGTAGGTTCTCATTGTTGACAGATGTTGTCGGCTAGTATCCTATGGTCGACGGTCAAAGGCTTGGTATAAGCACACCATTCAGAGCAGGGCCATGTGTGACCAGACGATACCATCAAAACCCACTGGGCACAGAACTCTCTACTCATGAAGTACAACAATCTGTGGACGTTCTACGAAAGCCATTCAATTAAAAAGGTCACTTTTTGCACACATGCATCCACACACACTTGAACCTCTCTCTCTCTCTTAACATATTCCCATCCTCGCCCGCCCACGTGTTTAGCTTAAATTGCTCTCGTGTTGACGAGAAGCATGGGAGCCTCACAGCATCTCCGAGCCTGTGAATGTCTCCGATTGTTACGTGGGTGGAGGGGGAGGTGGTTGGGGGGGGGGGGGGGGGGTTGAGGGGGGGGGCCTTCACCTCTCTCGACGTCGGCGTGTAGATGATGTCATAGACGGGGGGCGGGGGGCTGAGGACCGGCACGTCAGCGCCTTTGAATTGCTGGATCCAGTCGCAGAGTTCCGCCTTGTCACGGCACGACACCACTATGGGGTTGATGAGCTTGCCTGGGAGGGAGAGAGAGAGGGATGGGAAGAGAGAGAGAGAGAGAGAGAGAGAGAGAGAGAGAGAGAGAGAGAGAGAGAGAGAGAGAGAGAGAGAGAGAGAGAGAGAGAGAGAGAGAGAGAGAGAGAGAGAGAGAGAGAGAGAGAGAGAGAGAGGAGAGAGAGAGAGAGAGAGAGAGAGGGAGAGAGAGAGAGAGGGGGAGAGGGAGAGAGGGAGAGGGAGAGAGAGAGAGAGGGGGAGGGAGAGAGAGGGAGAGGAGAGAGGAGAGAGAGAGAGAGAGAGGGGGACAAAGACATCATTGGGTTATAGCTCATGTGTGGAATGTGCTACAGTCAGGATGTCATTCACGGAGGGAATAGCACCGGCTAATTCATGCAGCCGACCGTGGATCCATTCAAATGAATGGAGGAACTCCCTTCCGCCGGTGGATGAATGCTAATACTAAGTCATTACATTAAGCCCGTTAAGACGCGTTTAGCGGACCCAACGTACACACGCTTCACACCGTTACTCAACGCACCTTCGATCCGGAACGTGTTGGGTTTGACGTCTTGGCAAGGCGTCGTCACGGTGATCATGTTGAGTGGAAGTTTACCCTGGAGTCACACAAAAACATACGCACACACACACACACACACACGCACGCACACACGCGCACACACACACACACACACACACACACACCACGTTTTAAAATCACAAATCACTCATCCGATTCAAAGACCCGGGTACAGGTGGCCAGATTAACGCGGTGGTGACTAAGATCGGACGGAAAAATGAGTCATCGTGCAGGTAAAGGCAGGACCATCCAGGAAAAGGGGGGGGGGGGGGCAGCAAGAGGGGGGGGGAAGGGGGGTCGATGAAGTAATCAGTGTGTGTGTGTGTGTGTGTGTGTATGTGCGTATGTGTGTGTGTGTGTGTGTGTCCATGTCCGTGTGTCCATCTACCTTGTAGAAGAGGCCGTTGCTCTCCTCGGACAGAATGATCAGGGTGGCAGGGTACATGACCAGCAGGCGGTCGCTCTGCTCCTGTGGGTGCAAACGACAAGGAGAGAGAGAGAGAGAGAGAGAGAGAGAGAGAGAGAGAGAGAGAGAGAGAGAGAGAGAGAGAGAGAGAGAGAGAGAGAGAGAGAGAGAGAGAGAGAGAGAGAGAGAGAGAGAGAGAGAGGACATTGAGACGTTGTGATACACACAGAGACGCTTAACACGGAACAAACTCGAAACGCTCGATTCATTTGCGTTGTTCGCACTCTTTACACATGCAGACAGACTATGCTTCCTCTTTTTTTTTTTAAGTGATTCAAAGGGATTTAGTTTCGCAGTTTTTTCCTTAAATGCACCATTCCATTGGGTCATATCCTTTATTGGTTATTTGTTCATGCACTGAAATGTAAGTGAATTCTGTGAGTGTTGTACATCCAGAATGGGGCTTTAATGTTAAACTGGTTTTCCTGTGGCTGTGTTAAAGATGAGGGAAGTGTGTGTGTGTGTGTGTGTGTGTGTGTGTGTGTGTGTGTGTGTGTGTGTGTGTGTGTGTGTGTGTGTGTGTGTGTGTGTGTGTGTGTGTGTGTGTGTGTGTGTGTGTGTGTGTGTGTGTGTGTGTGTGTGTGTGTGTGTGTGGGTGTGTGTCTCTCTCTCTCTCTCTCTCTCTCTCTCTCTCTACAGCCTGGTGGAGGGCGGGGTCGGACAAGACAGCTGACATTCCAGCTGTGAGGTGAGTCGAGTCACGGCGTGAGCCCGGGCGAGCGGCTTCTCACACGCCCTAGCAGCTCAGAATCTGAAATACTTCAAACGCCTTCGCCGACCGTTTCCCACGGAGGCGCTGCCGCGGGTTGCCCCGCCCCTGGGCTGCCCTGCCCTCCGGGCCCTGTCATGGCCGCCCCGCTGTTTATGTTTTAGTTTTATTTCAAATCAGAGCTATTTTTTTTTTTTAAAAGCCTCGTCCGCGATGTGTTTGATGTGTTTGTGCCCGCGTCCGATGCAAACTCAATCCCCTACGCGTGTCCCTTTGTGGAACTATAAGGGCTCGCGCTTACATGGGAGGAAAAATGATAATACTGGGATAAAGGCGTTGTCGCAATGCCATACTTTCCCGGAGGTGTACAGTTCCTGTCTGTCCCCTGTGGTCTAGTACAACCTCCCCTCCCCCTCCCCCTCCCCCCTCCCCCCTTCCCACACTCACACACACACACACACACACACACACACACACACCCCACCCTCCCCTGACTGGCCTGCCACGTCACCCGCTGAATGACTTAGCGTTAAGGTCATCTGCAGGTTGTGTCATGTGTGTGGGTACGTCCCAAAAAAGGACTTGGATTTGTAGTTGTTGTAGTTGTTGTTGTTGGTGTTTTGGTTTTAAACCTTGCCGAGGAGCACCGAGGGAGCATTGGGTTGCTACAATTTGGGTGTGACATTTTTTTGGGTGCATTTCAATTTTTGCGATGACATGACATAACATGTCGAAAAATTATTATATGTGTGTATGACTCTCTCTCTCTCTCTCTCTCTCTTTCTCTCTCCCTTCCACATATCAGTTTATATTCCCACCAAAATCACTTTGTGGGAATATATTTGGGTGGGGGGACGGGACGGGACATTTAAGGAAATCAATTTCCCTGGGCATTTCAACCTTTTTACACCTCCTATAAATAGGTAAACACGGTCGATAAAAAGGTTTCTTTGGAAACAGCCATTAACATTTATGACTGTCTCATGTTTTCCTGATTCGTGGCCCAGTCTTATTTCCAGACATCGGATGCTAAAGCGGACTCTCTCTCTCTCTCTCTGTCTTCCCCCCCCCCCCCCCCCCTTAAACGTCGCCCCAAGGCTTCAGGGGTGTGCCGGTGGTAGGGTTTCCCTTACCTGACAGGGCAGGTGCTGCAGCCGGACCTTGGTGACGTACACGATGGCCCCCAGGCTGTCTCTCTGGGAGCCCTCCCACTCGTAGATGGGCTCCCGGTTGATGGAGTTCCTCAGCTCCTCACGGCCCTCCGCACGGACCTCTTTGTTCACCTACACACACACACACACACACACACACACACACACACACACACACACACACACACACACACACACACACACACACACACACACACACACACACACACACACACACACACACACACACACACACACACACACACACACACACACACACACACACACACACACACAGAGGAGACGTTATTGTAAGTGGATGTGTAGTTACAAAACATGTACCAAACATGTAACATGTTCCTCCTGGTGTGATTCAATTTAGCTTCTTCTTCTGCTAATGTGTGATGTCATTTATTATGCAAATGTTTGATGCCTTGCCTGTCCACACCTGTGGGTGTGGAGTCAGCAGAGTAATGATCACAGCTGTAGGGCTGTGGCTTTGTCAAAGTCTCTCGCTCGCTCCTGCACACACACTCACACACTCTCTCTCTCTCTCTCTCTCTCTCTCTCTCTCTCTCTCTCTCTCTCTCATCTCTCTCTCTCTCTCTCTCCTCTCTCTCTCTCTCTCTCTCTCTCTCTCTCTCTCTCTCTCTCTCTCTCTCTCTCTCTCTCTCTCTCTCTCTCTCTCTCTCTCTCTCTCTCTCTCTCTCTCTCTCTCAGCGCACAGGCCTACAGTAGGTATGCACACACGCTTGTGTACTGACATACATACACACAAGCATGCATGCATGCATAGGCTCATGTGCAAACACACTCAACACACATGACGTGGACACACGCACACACTCATCTACCAACACCAATACACACACACACACACACACACACACACACACACACACACACACACACACACACACACACACACACACACACACACACACACACACACACACACACACACACACACACACACACACACACACACACTAGCTGATTCCGGGAACCAGCCTAGGCAAGTTCTCCTTGCCCTAAATCTAATTTGAATTAATTATGTTCTTGTCTTCTTCTTTTGTTGTTGTCCACACATGGCTGTGTGGATGGATGGGTTTCACTCAGACAGACCAGCGCTCTGTGAGAGCTGAGGTCAGGGGTCATCTCTCTCTCTCTCTCTCTCTCTCTCTCTCTCTCTCTCTCTCTCTCTCTCTCTCTCTCTACCTTGACGCGGGTGTAGTTCTCAGGAGCGGTAGCCGTGCCTCCGTTGGCCTCGATGCTTTGCTTCATCAGTCCGAACCACAGGTCCAGCTGGTCCTGGTTGGCACAGTACACGATGATGGGATTGAGGCTGACACCTGTATGGGGGGAAGAGGGGGGGGGGGACAGAGGGGGTCACAGAGTCAACAGGGGAAAGTAGCCAAGACGTGCTTACACGTGTCACTTATTTAACATCATTTTGCTTTGCCCCCGTCTCTCCTGAGTGTAGTTTTAGTTTTCCTGTTTGTATTCTGTTCTCGGCTCAGGTCTAGTCAGACTGGTTCTGCAACAGTGCCACTCCGGTGTGTTGCAAAGAAATGTGTACAGACTTGTGGAAATTGCTGTATAGAAGTTGTAAAAAAATAATAATAATTAAAAAAGCCAGCAGCTTCCTCCCACAGACAGCTTACACAAGGAGAAATGCGCACACACTGGAGTGAATAGAGCTGGAATCTGCTTTTATCCGGGCCTCGCACACATACCACAGATAGTCTGTACAGATAGTATAACCTTCATACTGCCCCCCCCTCCCCCAGAGCCATGTTAATGCCAGGAGCCTTTACTGACTTTTTGTCTTCACAGGAGGACCTTGATTGATAAAAGTAAGTGCCCCCCCCCCCCCCCCCCCCCACACACACACACACACACACACACACAAGGACAGCACGGCGAAGCCTTGAAGGACTTATCTAAGCAGCTTGACCCCAACAAGATACTGAAATCCCGAAAAAACGGCCCTGCTTTTCTTTGTGAGCGTGCCAGTCTTCTTGCCAGAGTTTAAGAGGTTGTTCATTACGAAGAGGGGGGAGAGTATCAACTACTGGACCACTGGCTAAAGCACATGGCCCTGCTAATTCCGACCATATGAGGCACTTCCTGGAAGCCGGTCCATCACTCATGCGGAGCATGTTTATGATCGTGCCCCATCCCACGCTGGGTCACGTCCAGCTGGGAGAGTTTATGGGAAGCTGATTCATAATATGTGTGAAAAAAAATTAAGGGAAACTTAAAAGTCCCCACTGCATCACTGGCATCGCTGGGTGCTATCTCACGTCACGCCATGCAGAGTTTCCTGTTAAGGTACTCCTCCTCCAAGGTAAACAAAGGGCTAATCGTGACCCATAAAAACACATTTGAGTGCTCATGGTCTCATGTCTCATTCAACATTTTGCCTGGTCATATCCACAGGGAGAGGGAGAGGGAGAAAAAGGAGAAAAGGAGAAGGGGAGGCCCATTTATGACAACCGGAAACGCTTAGTCATAACAAAGTCATAACAAAACACAGATGTCCAAAGCGCTGCCCATGACTGGACCCAATGGATGCATTCCTGGGACTTTTATTATTTATGTGAGTGTTTTTGGAATAGTCTCATAGTTAGTTTGTTTCAGTCAACATTTTGCCTTGTTCTTATCCACAGTGGTGGTTTGGGGAGTGGGGATTTTATGACAGCAGGAAATGCTAAGCTGTCATAACAACAAAATTGGTCATACCAAAACACAGACGTCTGAACACACTATCCATGACTGGACCCAATGGATCAAGTCTGGGACTTTAATTTTTTGTAATAGTTTACAAAAGTCCAGAGAGAAGTATCTTCGGACAGGAATCTCGACTGGTGAGACATACATATAATAAATCCAGTATTCTCCATGTCCATTCATTGATTGATTGGAGTACCAATCAGGCCTTATTCAAGCTGTGGAATGCGGTGCAGCTAATAAGACGTGACGGGGGCTAAGAGCGCTCGCTGGCCTCTTTCCGCCCTAACAGCTGGGCTGTGTGAGGTGCACCTGTTCTCTAACAAGGCCGACTTTCCAGGCTGGCTTGGCTCTATGACCCGGGGGGGGGGGGGGGGGGGGGCAGCAAGGGGCCCAACATTCTGGTTAGTGTTGGGGTTAACTGGAGGTGAAGAGAGGTCACATCCCCCTTTTTGAAAACCCACCAAATGAATGCCAGAGAGGAAATCCCAGATTGGCTCAGCATGTCATTGGCTCATCGTGTGGGATTCTGCCCGGTTGTTATGGACGGGGGGAATTTGTTTTATTTGTCTTCTATCTAGGGACGATATATATATATAACTAAGTCTGGCTGAAGAGAAAGCAGGGAGCACGCGGGAAACTCACACCGGCGACAAAGCATGCGCTCGTATCGGCGCTAGAGACACCCTCTGGGGCTCCTGCTTTCAGAGAGAGTCCAGCTTCTAAAAGTGATTTAGTAGTTAAGTCAACATCTAAAGCGCAACCAACGTCTAGTCAAATGTGTGGCGTCGCCAGTGGACTGGCACGGTGACTAATGGAGTGATTTGATCACCACCATGAATGCTCATGCAAAAAAAGAAAAGGAGAAACAAACAAATAGCGTACCCACGTTGTGCGTGTTAACATTTTGAAAGTACTCGAGTTGTCTCCCCTTTGAAGGGGGAAAGCCAATCCTACCGTTGATCTGGAAGGCAAATTCCTGGGGTTGGCTGTGGTTGCCGTTTTGCTGCAAGTTGCAGACGGTAAGCTCCTTCAAAGGCAGTGTTCCCTGTGTAGAGAGAACCCACAAGAGAACCAGATACATCAAAACAAACTAATCACACCAAAAAGAGATATTCACAAAGACAATTTCTTTGTTAGTCAAATATTTTTTTAAAAGCACATTTCTTCAACACCTAGTGACAGACCAAACAGGGGTTATACGTGAGCGCTTGTAACTTTTTAAGTAACTGGTTATGAACATGTTAATAACAAGGGAAGAACTGTGAAGCTAAGGTCAGCCTGGGCCAGCTGCTATGACATAATGACAGCACTCTTCTGTGAGTGTTGTCATCATGGACTGTACGTTACTTATGACTAACACCACCTCCCCGCCAGCGCCTGTCACGGTAGCAGCAGCAGCAGCGCTAGTATCAGTAAAGTATTAAACATGGGTATACAAACATCTAACACCTCTTTTTTTTTTTCGGACATTGGAAGCAATCACGCCTTCTTAGTGGAATTATGGCCTACCTGATACGTGAGTCCGGATGGATTGTTGGAGACAAAATGGAGATGAGTCTCGAAGAGATCCAGATAGCAGTCGTGGATGTCCTAGAGGGAACAGATTGGAGATTTGTTTATGAGACGGACTCTTTAGTAAAAAAAAGTGTGAACACCAATCGTGTCCGTTAGGGCCTACAGCGAAAGAAACCATGACCTTCGTTGATGGACACATGCACTTCCTGCACTTTCTGTTTCTCTATTCATTGCATCAGTTGCGCTAACAATAAGCATCAGGCTTTGTATGTATGTGTCTCATCATCATCATCATCATCATCTTCAAACTAATCCCCTGGCTTAAATATGAATGGTTTCATGGGAGGTGGAGGTCTGACACCTCCTGTTCTAACCGCTGCCCTGATCTGCTGCTTCGTGTCCAGGCCAGACACCACCACCACATCCTGCGGAACATAACGTACCATAACGTATATGCACGTGTGTGTGTGTGTGTGTGTGTGTGGTGTGTGTGTGGTGTGTGTGTGTGTGTGTGGGTGTGTGTGTGTGTGGTGGTGTGTGTGTGTGGTGTGTGTGTGTGTGGTGGTGTGTGGGTGGGGGGGGGGGGGGGGGTGGGTGGGTGGGTGGGATTTCCGCTCCGTTTCTCACTTCAAACTACCTGAAATGAGGTAATACCTCCTTGTCCTGCTCACCCTTCTCCTCCTTATCTCTGTTGTAAAAAACAAAACCCCAAACATCCTAGGAGCACACCTCTTCCGTGATGATGTCATCGGACGAGCTCCATCGCGATGTCAAATCCAGGCAATCAGAGGACTGATTTGTACCTCTCTCTCTCTCTCTCTCTCTCTCTCTCTCTCTCTCTCTCTCTCTCTCTCTCTCTCTCTCTCTCTCTCTCTCTCTCTCTCTCTCTCTCTCTCTCTCTCTCTCTCTCTCTCTCTCTCTCTCTCTCTCTCTCTCTCTCTCTCTCTCTCTCTCTCTCTCTCTCTCTCTCTCTCTCTCTCTCTCTCTGTGTTTCGTAACAGCAGCAGCAGCAGGGGCATGTCTAGGCCGCTCTGCTCCGGCGGGACACAGTTCCAGATCTTTTCCCCAACACGTCAAATCCACTGTTCATTTTTCGGGGGGTTGTTTAACACATTGTGGTGGTGTCCGCCGCAGGGGGCCACATCCTCCGTGCCCCCGCCCCGCCCCACGATTCGTCCAAAAGGAAGAAGCTCTGGCGGATGATGATGACTAACACACGCACCATGGTTGGATGTGGGCTCCGTCTCGGTGCTCCTTGAAGACCTACTAAATGTGTGTGTGCGTGTGCGTGTGCGTGTGTGTGTGTGAAAACACTTTGTGTGAGTGTGTGTGTTGGGGGGGAGGGGGTTGTGCTTGTGTGTGTGTGTGTGTGTGTGTGTGTGTGTGTGTGTGTGTGTGTGTGTGTGTGTAAACCACTTTGTGTGTATGTGGGAGGAGGGGGTGGGTTGCATGTGTGTGTGTGTGTGTGTGTGTGTGTGTGTGTGTGTGTGTGTGTGTGTGTGTGTGTGTGTGTGTGTGTGTGTGTGTGTGTGTGTGTGTGTGTGTGTGTGTGTGTGTGTGTGTGTGTGTGTGTGTGTGTGTGTGTGTGTGTGGGTGGGTGGGTGGGTGGGTGGGTGGGTGGGTGGGTGGGTGGGTGATTTCCGCTCCGTTTCTCACTTCAAACTACCTGAAATGAGGTAATACCTCCTTGTCCTGCTCACCCTTCTCCTCCTTATCTCTGTTGTAAAAAACAAAACCCCAAACATCCTAGGAGCACACCTCTTCCGTGATGATGTCATCGGACGAGCTCCATCTCGATGTCAAATCCAGGCAATCAGAGGACTGATTTGTACCTCTCTCTCTCTCTCTCTCTCTCTCTCTCTCTCTCTCTCTCTCTCTCTCTCTCTCTCTCTCTCTCTCTCTCTCTCTCTCTCTCTCTCTCTCTCTCTCTCTCTCTCTCTCTCTCTCTCTCTCTCTCTCTCTCTCTCTCTCTCTCTCTCTCTCTCTCTCTCTCTCTCTCTCTCTCTCTCTCTCTCTCTCTGTGTTTCGTAACAGCAGCAGCAGGGGCATGTCTAGGCCGCTCTGCTCCGGCGGGACACAGTTCCAGATCTTTTCCCCAACACGTCAAATCCACTGTTCATTTTTCGGGGGGTTGTTTAACACATTGTGGTGGTGTCCGCCGCAGGGGGCCACATCCTCCGTGCCCCCGCCCCGCCCCACGATTCGTCCAAAAGGAAGAAGCTCTGGCGGATGATGATGACTAACACACGCACCATGGTTGGATGTGGGCTCCGTCTCGGTGCTCCTTGAAGACCTACTAAATGTGTGTGTGCGTGTGCGTGTGCGTGTGTGTGTGTGAAAACACTTTGTGTGAGTGTGTGTGTTGGGGGGGAGGGGGTTGTGCTTGTGTGTGTGTGTGTGTGTGTGTGTGTGTGTGTGTGTGTGTGTGTGTGTGTGTAAACCACTTTGTGTGTATGTGGGAGGAGGGGGTGGGTTGCATGTGTGTGTGTGTGTGTGTGTGTGTGTGTGTGTGTGTGTGTGTGTGTGTGTGTGTGTGTGTGTGTGTGTGTGTGTGTGTGTGTGTGTGTGTGTGTGTGTGTGTGTGTGTGTGTGTGTGTGTGTGTGTGTGTGTGTGTGTGTGTGTGTGTGAAACACCTTGTTTGTGTGTGTGTGTTGGGGGGAGGGGGTGCACGTATGTTGGCCATTGTCTGTGTACCACTTTGTTTATGTGCGAGCGTGTCGTTGCGGTGCATTGCATTGTGTGTGAAAGCCTGTTGTTGCGGTTTATTGCACTGTGTGGGTGTGTGGGTATGTGTGTCTGCGCGCGTGCGTGCGTGTGTGCGTGCATGTGTGCGTGCGTGCGTGCGTGCGCTCACTCACCTGGCAGTGCAGGAAGCGGAAGCGGACCTTGGAGCTGTGGACCATGCGTCCGTAGTTCTTGACGTTGATGCTGCTCTTCTTCCAGCCGCTGACGGGGTCGTAGGGGAACGGCGGCTGCCACTTGATGTTCTCTATGGAGTGCAGATCCTTGGGGGACATCTCCTGCAGCGCACACAACACAGCATGAAGACATGCGTGAGCTTACATCGCATAACAGCAGTAGTGTCGTGGTATAGTACGCATCGTGATAGCAAGATGGTAAAGAAGGATGGGAAGGTAGGAAAGGAAAGGAGGGAAGGGAAGGATGGAAGACAAAAACAGCCAAGAATAGCAATGGCGGTGCATAACATAATAAAGATAAAGAGGGAAGATAAAGATAAAGATAGAAGTAAAAGCTGAAGAATATGGTGACAAAGGGAGGAAGGGAAGAAGGAAGGACGTAGGAAGCAGAAGCAGGAAAGGAGGGAAGGGGGGGGGGGAAGAGAGGAGTGTGAGCAGTGCCCACCTTGCGAGGGGTGACCGTGCACAGGATGTTGATGATGCTGTTGGACTTCTCCTGTCCTTCCTGGGGATGTTTCTTGCGAAACAGCCGACTGCTGCCGGGGCGGAAGACGAGAGAGAGAGAGAGAGGGAGGGAAAGAGAGAGAGAGAGAGAGAGAGAGAGAGAGAGAGAGAGAGAGAGAGAGAGAGAGAGAGAGAGAGAGAGAGAGAGAGAGAGAGAGAGAGAGAGAGAGAGAGAGAGAGAGAGAGAGAGAGAGAGAGAGAGAGAGAGAGAGAGAGAGAGAGATTCTCGTCAGAACACGCTCGCAGATGTTTATCATGTAATCTGTTTCTTTCTGCGGTATAAGCTGCAGCTCCAAAATGTAAACAGCGACAACTGTTTCCCACTTTTGCTGCCGGCTTGTGTCACAGGACGAGCAACTTTACTGTGTCAAACTCGTGCAGAACGTACTACTTCTGCACGAGTTCGACACAGTAAAAAAGTAAACACTCTTTACATTTTAACCTTGTAGCCCTCCGGGGGCCGTCTTGAACTATTGACACAGTTCCATTTTTGTTTTACTCCAATTGACTCATAATTACAGGATAATTACTTAACTTTGACTCATGGTTTGCATCTCATCATCATATAGCCAACCCCCCCCCCCCCCCCACTCTCCCAGATGTCATTGTCATCTCATCCCTCAATGAGGTCCATTTAAACAAGCGGAAAACAATCCGGTGTCTATGTGGCGGATGCGTAGAGGTCGTCCACATAATGCACATTCAATGTCCTCCCTTTGTCTCACCACTGGGGACGGGGGGGGGATGGGGGACGGGGGACGACCTCTCATCTGCTATCCTTTACTGTCACTCGGCGGCCTCGGTCCCCGGCGGCCTGCCGTTACTACAGCGATAAGGCGTGGGGTGTGTTTTTACAAGCCACCCATTCTGTGGCTCGTCTGCTTATCTGCCCATGTGCTCCTGGGACACGGACAAGGCTGTCCTTTGTCCCCCCCCACACCCCCTCCTCACCCCCACCCCCACCCCCAGTAGAGGAGGCTCTACGTCCGTCTATCCGGTTAGGAGAGGGGGCGAGGAGGGGGCGAGGAGGGGGGGGGGGTCAAGCATCAATCATTAATTGAGGAGATTAGTGTCTACCGTGTGAAACTATCTCTGGTGTGTGTGTGTGTGTGTGTATGTGTGTGTGTGTGTGTGTGTGTGTGTGTGTGTGTGTGTGTGTGAGTGAGTGAGTGAGTGAGTGAGTGAGCGAGCGAGAGTATGGGTGTGAGAGGTGTGTATTAGTCCGTGAACCCTGGCACTGTTTTACATGTGATACCGTTTCATGTTTTGTTTTTTTTGGTTGTGGTTCACGAAATCATCGTCGCAAACTCAAACGACAGATGCAGACCAAGGTGACATTTTTCTTCACCCTTGAATGAATGTTGAAAGGCTGACGTTGATGACGTTCAGTACATAAAACAACCAACCAAAAGAATTTGTGAAATGCCTGGCGTCACAAGTGTGGAATACCTGGTGGGGACAGGGTTACTAACTGGGTTCACCAACCGTAGGGGTACGAACGAACACACACACACCCACACACACACACATACACACTCACACACACAGGGAAGCCTGGGAAACAGTTGACGTATTGTCTGTGTGTTCACAGCCAGTCTCTTTTTATTCGGGACCACCGCCATCGCCGCAGTTTGTGTGTTTTTGAAAGTTCTTCACCTCACCTCCCGGTACGAGACTGTGCCTACCTACTACCTCCTACAAGAGACCTACCGCTGTTGTTAATCAGTACCAGACACAGTGGTCTGTAGGGCAGCACGCCCAGAAAAATATACAGCAGGATCTGGGGTCTGTTAAAAGTAACACACAAACAAACACTTCTAAGGGAAAGTACCCACTTGTGTGGGAACCCCTTGTGTTTAAGTGGGTATAGGCTGGAGAAAAAAAACAACCTCCAGTAATCAGATTTCAGATCAAATATTGAGTCGGATTGCAACTCACTTCTAATTGGACAAATGGGTTTGAAAATCAGTCCCTGATGATTTTTTTTGGAGGGAAACCAGATTGGCAGACAGCTGGCAGGTCAGCTTCACAAGAGATGCGGGGAGAGAGAGACAGAGAGAGAGACAGAGAGGGGGGGGGGGGCAAATGGCAAAGCGAGGGATCGGTGACACAGGTTGGCCCCGGGACAGCTCTGCAGCTCCTCACACACGGGGTTGGCCTGGGGTTCCTCTTTCCCCTGTACTGTATCTCTCCATAACCATCCTCCTCCAGCTCCCCAAGCCGGTCACACAAACACAACTCTCCAACCTCTGGGTTAACCCCCCCGTGCGGCTACTGCTCAAAAATCATACCTAGAAATACCTGGAATTCTTTCCAGCTGAACCCCCTCCCCTCACCTCCCCGCGTCCTCACCTCCCCTCCCTCCCTCTCTTATCCTCTCTCCACAGGCATCACATCTCCATGACATTGGGGTTTGTCTGGTGGCCAACGCATTGCCCCGGGTCCAAAAACAACTGGTAATACAGAAGACTGAAGGCTGCTCTTACCTGTTCCGCCGCAGGAAGCTCTTGCTGGAGAACCTCAGGTTGTGCTGGGGGACACATGACATGCTGGTCCCCATGCTGCCTCTGTTGAGTGTGTGTGTGTTTGTATGTGTGTGAGAGTGTGTGTGAAGAGGGTCTCCTCTGGAACAGAACGGTCTGTAAATCCTCTGTATGGGTGAGAGGGTAATCCTTGTTGGCCGTGGGGTGCTGTGCTGTCTCTCCAGCAGGCAGGCGTGGACTGAGGCAGTGGTGAGCAGAGAACAGCCTGTATAAGCAGACCGCTGCCTGTGCAGAGAAGGCGGGGCTTAGGGTGTCAGTGTCAGGGCTGGGGCGTCTCTCTCTCTCTCTCTCTCTCTCTCTCTCTCTCTCTCTCTCTCTCTCTCTCTCTCTCTCTCTCTCTCTGTTTGGATGTGTGTGTGTGTGTGTGTGTGTGTGTGTGTGTGTGTGTGTGTGTGTGTGTGTGTGTGTGTGTGTGTGTGTGTGTGTGTGTGTGTGTGTGTGTGTGTGTGTGTGTGTGTGTGTGTGTGTGTGTGTGTGTGTGTGTGTGTGTGTGTGTGTGCTAAAATGTATGTAAATCAGCTGGTGTAAATGAGTGTGCTATGTGTGTGTGGATTATGTGTGTGTGAATGAGAAAGTGTGTGTGTATGTGTGTGCGTGCGTGCGCGTGTGTGGGGGGGGAGGAAGGGGGGGGGTCTCTGTGTGTATATGGTTGTATGTGGTGATTAAGTGGAGGGACTTTACGCCTTCTGTCTGTTAAATCAACCACACACACACACACACACACACACACACACACACACACACACACACACACACACACACACACACACACACACACACACACACACACACACACACACACACACACACACCAGAGACAGGGGGTCTGGGGAGAAGTGTGCCACTTCACACCTCCTTCCCACCAAATGGGGCCTCATTTGAGGGCCCATCAGGAACCAGCAGTCAGCTCCTCTCTCGCTGGACGGTGGGTGTCAATCAAACAAGAAGAAGAGGTGGCTTCTGGGACATGCCTGGGCATGAAAGTAATACCCACCGTTCTCAGGCTCTGTTAATTCCCAGATTGCATTGTTTCTCAAGCTAGAACAATGTCCTTAGGGTGTAATGTAATAGAGAAATGTGACTCTTTAGGCCAGACCTCAAGATTGAAGATGTTTTTATTTGCCATTTGCAACTGGAAATGGAATGCTTACTCCCCATTCCCTCCCGCAGTATGAATTCCCTACAATCTAACACTATATATATTATACTATAGATACTATAGATCAGTGGAGGGTGGTTGAAGTTAAAGCGTGGCCTGGCAGGGCGGATATGACGAGGACCGGGGGGTCACTCTGGCTCCCGCTGAACACAGGAAGCCTGCAGCACAAACATTTGTCCATTGAACATGTAGAGCTTCTGTGGAGGTTTAAATGACTCAAGGCAAATGCAAGTGAAGCATGGTCATGTTCACAGTGATCAACAATATAGTGGTTACACATGTGATATAATATATTATAAGTAGACAATTATATGACTACAATTTTGGGGAGTTCAAAGCATGCAGTGTGATTGATTTATACTGGTTAAGTAAGCTTATAAAAGTACTCATCGTAAAGATTATGTTAATGTATGACGTATAAATACAACATTGTTAGCGAATCAGAACAATACGATAATTAGGTTTTACTTCAAATGAGTTGGTTACCTATTAACAACATGTGACAGTCCTTATCATGAATGTCAAAACCTCACAAGATCAAGTCTGAGTCACACATTAGGCTGAAGAGGGCCATTCAACCCCCGAGCTTGATCAACGACCCCTTACTGTCTGGAAGCTCAATCAGCCCTCATCAATAGACATGATGAGTGTTTGCTCATGACCCGCGCTGCGATCACTGTCTGACACTCCAACTCCAATGAAGTCATGAAGTTATGTGAGTGTTGTGAGCGATAAAACCGAGAAGAAACCTGCAAGACCGGCTTGTGAGACTGAGACACACACACCCACACCCACACACACCCACACAGACACACGACACACACACAGAAGCATATTCACACACACGCACACACACACACACACACACACACACACACACACACACACACACACACACACACACACACACACACACACACACACACACACACACACACACACACACACACACACACACACACACACACACACACACACACACACACACGCCCCGAGGGCTCCAACAGTCATACGCTTGTAAAAAAAAAAGAAAAGAAAAAAAAAGAAGAAGAAGAAAAAAGAAAAGAAAAAGAGACACGACGTCTAAATGTTCTCTTCTGATTGGCAGGAAAAAAAAAACGACATGACTCGGTCTGTCTGCACGTGACTCAATCACCTGATCTACACCATGATTGGTACATGTGGTCTCGTAGCTCACAGCTATACAGCAGGGATGTCTGTGTTAGCTCTTAGCAGGATTAGTTGGTGATAGGGGGGGGGGGTATCGCATTGCCTTACATCTGATTTTACACGTTGAGTACACCCATTAAAGTGAGGATTAGAGTGAGTGATTTACAGGGGTGTTGATTAGGGCTTCGCTCTCTGTTCAGTTGACACCGAGCGTCAGGATGTCAAAAGAACTTTTCCCTCCAAAAATTCTGACAAATGTCAGATCAAAGCCCGGGGGGGCCTTTCAAACAGCTATGCCAGGAAGTCTATTATACAGTATATATATATATATATATATATATACAGTATATATATATATATATATATATATATATATATACAGTATATAATGTGTATATATATATATACACTGTATGTATATGTGTATGTATATATATATATATATATATAACAAATGATCATGTAGAAATATATATATATATATTTCTACAAATGAATCACATTTTGTTCTACTGTCATCTCGATTCCTTGTTCCGTGTGTTTTCTGGGAAATCCGAAAAATCCTTTGTTATTCTGACTGATTTTCATCATGTTCATTTTCCAATTGAAGGGAGCTAGCCCTGGAGGTAATCACCAAATGAATCCAGCTCCAGCGAAACACACTGGATAAACCTGTAAAAGACATGGTCTTTTAATAGAATTTCAAATGAATCAGGTGCTCTAATCAGAGGAGGGTTGGTGAACGGTTGGATTTTGTGTGTTGTTATAACAGAACCACGGGCCTCAGAGTTTGTGAAAGAAGATTGGATGGAGGACAGGACACCCCTTTGGGTTCATCTTACTACGATCCCCGGTGACCTTTTAGTCTCACCGCCAAACAGGAAGGACATCACACAAGTTGTAAGTCCGCAGGAAAACTTAGATTTTAGATCATGCCAGCGTTTTATTTTCTCACACTGTGGAGGCCACACAGAATGACCCGGGAGGCTTGTAATATCCGGCTCACATTTAGACATTAAACAGAAACTGAAAATGGATAGGCATGACTAAGTCTCCTCTTTTTTTTTACGGAATTCCTTGCTGGAAAGTGTGAACTATTTAGTATGACGGTTGACTGGAAGGAGCAGCCAGCTGGAACCTTCCCATATATTTCCCTACATGTTGGTTAATAACAGTAACTCCATATTTGCAGACCAATAGGATGTGTGTAATCTGCCCTGTTTTTTTAAAAGTAAATCTGAAACAAACTTTTTTTTACTACGTATAGAATATAACATAACACACAAACTAATATAGTACTAAATAACATAGCAAAATAAAATATAACATAACAAGTAGTATAATATAATACAATATAACATAACATTTACATTGTAAATATAACATAACGTAACAACATACAAGAAACACTACCCGGATCCTTCCTTCTAGCGCATCCTCTTATCACTTTTTACTAGCGTCCTTCTAAGTAGATTGTCAGTTCTATATTTTTCTATTGTTTGCCAACTTATTTTACTTTTACATGATCTGATTGTACTTTTACCTGAGCACTGGCTCAGTTCTTGGAGACCTGTTGGGAATGAAATGCACATGCGGTGACTTCCGGTGACTACCTACCTTTGTTGAAACTTTGGATTAAAGCGTCTACAAAATGTAATAATAATGTAATTATATTTAATACAATATAATATGGAGCCATGGCAGAGAAGAGAATCAGTGTGTCTCTCTCTATTGTCCGGGTGGGGGGGGGGTCATACGCTACCACATCTCCATGTGTGGTAAGATGAACTGTGGCCCTCTAGAGAGAAGCCCATCATTTAGTGTTTATCCAGACCCAGTGGGTGAGGACGGCCGTGCTAACTTCACACCTCAGGTCAGTAAAAGAGGAGCCAGGGGCCCGGGGCCCCCTAACATCAGGTGTCCGACGGAGAACCCGCCGTGCCAAAGTTCTCACACAGGGGAACCATAAAAGACTCCTAATTGGAGCCCGCTCTGCCTTTGAAGGAAAGAGCCGTTCATATTTAGGGAAGGTTTTTAAAAACATATATAGATTTGAAAAGGTACATATTTGGACCCCAAACCATACAAAGCAAATGTCTTTAATTCCGATAATGTGTAGCCTATTCTTTTTAAGACTTTTATTTTTCAAAGTACTATGAGTGCATTATTAATTCGATTCTTAGACATTTGTATTTATGAAATTGATCCTCGAGGGTAATTTCAGTTGTAAGAGCGGCACTCATAACAACAAACATAAACAAACACACTACAGCGACTCTCATGAATAGCTTTACCAAAAAATCCTATCCTAAAAGAAATACATATCTCTTGGTTCTCTTATGATTGGCGCAAAAAAACAAACATGTCTGTCTGTCACCACGTGACTCAATCAACAATAGCTCACAACTATGCAGCAGAAAACAGAGGAGGGGGGAGAGGGGGGGGGGATGTCTGCCTTAGCGCTTAGCAGGATCACGGGTGATAGCAGATAGTCACCTCCATCTGATTTCACTCGTGAGTTCACCTATTAAAGGGAGGATACTGAGTGAGTGATTTACAGGGGTGTTGATTAGGGCTTCTCTCTGTTCAGTTGACACCGAGCGTCAGGATGTCAAGAAAAACTTTTCCCTCCAAAAATTCTGACAAATGTCACATCAAAGCCCGGAGGCTTTCAAACAGCTACGGCAGGAACTCTATTATATATACAGTATTCTACAAATGAATCACATTTTGTTCTACTGTCGCCGTTTTACAGGTACAACTGTCGATTCCCTCGATTCCATGTAAATTTATCCGCTTTGATGACGCAATTTCATGATTTTGAAGGAAGCTACTTGGATTTCGTCATCATTTGATGGAAACTACTTCGATGCTATCTGGAGTTAGACCGTAAAGGATGGTGCAACAGCTCCAGCTAAACACTGGACAAACCTGTAATATAGATTTAAATTAATCCGGTGTTATGATCAGAGAAGGGCATTAAAATAAACTTGTGTGAACAGTGGATTTTGTGAACACAAATCCCTGGAAATGGAATCAGAGTAGGTTAATACTTATTTTGAACACCTCATTTGTGTTTGTATTTGAATGTTAGTCAGAGACAACTGAACGAACATAACTATTCAAACACATGAAACAGATGTCTTGCGTAGAATGTTTCTAGCCTAAGCCCATGTGCGAGCCCCTGGTCCCTGGTTAGGGCTTTCTCACATTAAAATGAAGTTACAATGCAGAGTTAACATGATATAATACAGATTTTAGAATATAAAATAGTTCCTAAAGGACCCAGGCCACAGTGACTGCTCTGGTGTTTGTTGTAGTGCGTGCTAGGCCCTGTGGGGCGGCCAAAGGAATGACTGTTACTGTATAGTCAGGCAGCCTCAGGCTGTGGAACAGCTGATTCACTGCTGCATATAACATCCTATATAACTTCCTATAAACGCATGGCTTCAATACAACGTGAAGGAACCTGCCAACTACAACCACCCTGTGGTTCACCACTTCCCCCGGGGCCAGAGTCTTCTTGCAGGTCTGCAAGCAACATAAACCGTGACTTTCGTGAAAAGCTTGACAGGGTGGCTAGAGGATTCCTCAAGACATTAGAAGAAATCTATCTTAAAATACATAAATATGGCCCTGACAGCGCCGATGACACCTGATATGGATGACATATTGCGCATTGGCAACCAGCCAGTCGGTCCAGGTTGTAAACGCATTAGCATCATCAATGTAAAGGAGACGACACACACACACACACACACACACACACACACACACACACACACACACACACACACACACACACACACACACACACACACACACACACACACACACACACACACACACACACACACACACACACACACACACACACACACACACACACACACACACAAATGTATTAATTCACTTATATTCATATAGTTAATCTGGGTAACCATGATCCTACTACATACACATGTATTTCCCTGCGTGTCTGTGTATGTGTGTGTGTGTGTGTGTGTGTATGTGTGTGTGTAGTCCAGGCACACCGAGGGAAGCACAGGTGTGCGCGCCATGTGACCAGGAGGTCAGCAGGGGTAAAGTGAGAGTGCTCAGCTGTCCATTCTGATCAGCCTGGAAGCAGAGCATGCTGGGAAAATGACCAAATTATACTGTACAGTTAGCCTCAGCCGCCACACGCAGACATAGCTACACAGTGCAACCATATCATCCGGTGTACTCCATTCAAGATTCAAGGTTATTTTTTATTTGCCATTTGCAACAAGTACAATGGAATGCTTACTCCCCATTCACTCCCACAGTATGGATTTCCTACAATAATACTATACTAAACTATACAATACTACTATACTATATGCTAGAAGCAACATTATACTATGGCAATAACTGTACACAATAACAATAAAGTGACTGATGGATGATGTGTACATATGGTGAATTGTGCAAAAAGCATTTTTAAGTGGCAGTATTGCAGCAGCAGCATCATGAACACAGTGCAGTGAGGTTAGTC
>CM051013.1:16778654-16816154 GCA_027704905.1 Muraenolepis orangiensis | reverse complement strand
GTGTGCCTGTGTTTGTGTGTGTGCCTGTGCTTGTGTGCCTGTGTGTGTGTGTGTGTGTATGTGCGTTTGCCTGTGCCTGTGTGTGTGTGTGTGTGTCTGTGCCTGTGTGTGCGCCTTGGTGTGTGCGTGTGTGTGTGTGTGTGTGTGTGTGCCTTGGTGTGTGCCTGTGTGTGTGTGTGCCTTGGTGTGTGTGTGTGTGTGTGCACCTGTTTGCCGGTGTGTGTGTGTCCACAGCAAGACCAAGGACAGGTGGATAAGCAGGATGTAATTATGACCGGCCTATCGTTGTTTACCTGGGGGTCGTATTTTTCCACGGTGGCCAGGTGTGACGAGCTGTCGTAACCTCCCACCGCGTATAAACTACCGTCTGTTTCAGAGAGGAGGGGCAGAGAGCTCTCGTCACAGCAGGGAATAGGAAGGAAATATTGCACGTTCATTTCAAATGCAACCCAAAAACGTTCCTAAATTTCCTGTCTGGGGTAAAATTACATTACATTACATTACATTACAGTCATTTAGCAGACGCTTTTATCCAAAGCGACTTACAATAGTGTGTTGCCACAAAGGTAGCTAAGAGAACAACTCGTCACCAGAAGTCAAAAGTGCATTTCATTCCTAACAAGTCTCCAAGAACTGAGCCAGTGCTCAGGTAAAAGTACAATAAGTTCAGGTAAAAGTACAATAAGGTAAAAGTATAAGAAAGCTAAAAATAAAGTCTCATGTTGACGCAATAAGCCCGGAAACATGGATTTGTAAATACTCTGGTGGCTCATGTCTCATATGAATGTCTCATGAGAATAGCGGCGGTGGTGGCGGTAACTGACCCAGGGTAGCTACACGGACGTATCTCCGGCGTGTGCTCATCGCCGCGATGGAGGTCCACATGCTGGTCAGAGGGTCATAGCGCTCTGCACTATTGGGAGACACAAGTGGGGGGGGGGGGGAGAGAGAGAGAGAGAGAGAGAGAGAGAGAGAGAGAGAGAGAGAGAGCAGAGAGAGCAGAGAGAGAGAGAGAGAGAGAGAGAGCAGAGAGAGAGCGAGAGAGAGAGAGAGAGAGAGAGAGAGAGAGCGAGAGGAGAGAGAGAGAGAGAGAGAGGTGGAGGTGTTTAATAGTTTGAACCGAATGACTACTACATAAAATGTTTTAAAGAAATGCCAGGATGTTGTATCTGGGCCCCTAGCCCCAAACCACAGAAAGTATTGCACACTAACTTCATAATGACATATCAATATTAGAAAAATCAACGTTTAGCTAGTTAATAAAAGACGAAGGAGGTAATAGCTAACGGCTATACGAGATCCTGCCTAGTGCTAATCTATATCTAAACCTGGAGGATTGAATCCTCTTTATTGGTCACATTCATGCACACACACAGTGACATGTGTTTCTCTGCATTTAACCCATCCTAGTATTAGGAGCAGTGGGCAGCTATTTTACAAGCAGCGCCCGGGGAGCAGTGTAGGGGTCTGGTGCCTTGCTCAAGGGCGCCTCGGCAGTGCCCAGGTGTTTCGGGGACTTGAACCAGTGACTTTCAGGTTCCCAAGCTAAGTCCCAACAGACTGAACTACTGCCGCCCTCGAACGGATGTGTAACGATACACATCCCCCAACACCTAAAAAATACACTCGATGAAGCCAGAGCCTGTGGGGTTTTAGCTCCCTTTCTCAGAGCGTCGTCGGCCTCTCATGCCGGGGGTCGTGAGTTCGAGGCCCAATGTGTGGGACACTCACTGACACACACACACACACACACACACACACACACACCCCCTCCCCCCCCCCCCCCTCCGGGCGTGTACCTATTGAGACAGGAGGCTCCGTCGTAGCCCCCGGCGGCATACAGCAGGCCATGCAGGACGGCCACGCCCAGGCAGCTGCGCCGTGTCCCCATGGAAACCTCGGATTGCCAGGTGTTGGTGATGGGGTCGTAGGACTCCACCGTGGCCAGGTCAGAGGTCCCGTCGTAGCTGAAGAGAGAGAGACCAGAGAGAGGCATGTCGTCGGTAAACGTAACGTTAGATTTCATCGCATTTCAAAAATGTGGGGAAAGTCAATTCATCGCAGTGTTGTTACACCGTAACAAAAACTATTTACGTACCGATATGAAACCAGAAAACGTCTTTCAACACTCAAAAGTTGAGTGAAAAGTTGACGATAAAGCCGAAAGCACACAGAGCACGAATTTGGAGTCATATTTGTAGCACGACCCAAAATATAAATATAATCGTATTGTTTTAACGGAGCAAAGGCCACAGAGCGGGACTGGCTGTTTTGTTTCCACTCGCTTCAGACTCTTTCAGACTATTTTGGACGTGAAAACTAAAACAAACATTGTTTCGCAGCTTTGCTGACACAGCTGTGTGCTTTGGGCTTAAGAAAGTCTCGGGCACATAATTAAAACATAATTAACCAATACGATGCACAATTATTTCAAATTAAACCACACCTCACAAAAATAGAGCCACAGCAGTGCAACCTACAAAAGGCTGATAATAATTACTCTTGTATTATGCTAATGATAGATAAACACATCTCTCGTCTCTTCTTGTTGCCGGTTTCCATGACTCACGTAATGCAACACAGCAACACAACATGTCCAACTGGCTCAGCATGACTTAAAAATACCCGTTTCTACAGCCTCTCTTCTACAGAGGCCGTCGTCATAATAAATAACAATTATTAACGACCTATTTCGCCTGGTTAAATAGGTTCAAGGTTCAATATCTGAGGTCAGAGGTCATAGTGTGTGTGTGTGTGTGGGGGGGGGAGGTGAAACAGGGGGTCACTCACCCTCCCACGGCATAGAGTCTGTTCCCGATGGCGGCCACGCCCACCCGGGCACGCCGCGTGGACATGGACGCCACCATGTGCCAGCGGTCGGTCCGGGTGTCGTACGCCTCGCAGTCCCCGTGGATGGCAAACAGACTGCCGCCTCCTGGAGAGAGAGAGAGAGAGAGGGAGGAGTCAGAGAGAGAGAGAGAGAGGGAGGAGTCAGAGAGAGAGAGAGAGAGGGAGGAGTCAGAGAGAGAGAGAGAGAGAGAGAGGGAGGAGTCCGCAGAAAAAAGAAAAAAATAATTTCAAGTCAGAGCGAGAGAGATCCCAAGTGTTCTTCTTGTTTCTTCTTTGTTGAACGCACTATTGTAAGTTGCTTTGGACAAAAGTGTCTGCTAAATGACTGTAATGTAATGTGTGTGTGTGTGTGTGTGTGTGTGTGGGTCCATCCAAGAGAGAGACTGATGGAGAAAGACAACAAGAGGGGAAAGAGAGAAAGAAAGAGCGAGAGATCGACCGCAAAAGAGAGATCGATAGAGGCAGAGGCAGAGAGAGAGAGAGAGAGAAAACACACACACACACACACACGTACTGACCCACAGCGAAGAGCACAGGGCTGGCGCCCTCGCAGCGGCGGGGCCGGGTGCGGCTGTTGCCGAGGGCGCCGCGCTGCTCGGGCATCAGGTGGTACTTGAGCGCCTCGATCAGCAGGTCCTTGCACTCGGAGTGGTGTCGCACCAGCAGCTCTGTGTCCACGTTGCCCATCAGGAAGTCCCGCTTCAGCAGCGGCAGGCGCACGCACTTCATCAGCTGGAGGGGGGCGTGTCCGAGGGGGGGGGGGGGGGGGGCAGTGGTGGTGGTGTCGGAGGTGATGGGGATGATATATTGAGAGAGGGGTGAGAGGGGGGGGAAAGGGGTTGGTAAAGGAAGGAAGTTAAGCATTTGAATTAAGTATTTGATGCAGTTTTATTTAGACGGGGATTCTGTGCACGTGTTCTAGTGTAACTCTCGTCTACCAGCAAGGAGGGTGGTCGAGTCCCCGGGCTAAAAGGAACTGGGTACGATTCCCCCCCTGATCTTAGCAGGAAATCCTTGAGGATACATTCCCCTGGCTGGTCCTTGACATGTGACATGTACCCAGGGGACGTGCTGGCGTCGCCCGTCGATGTCGTGCTTCACCCAGCTGAGCACGGCACGGTACACCTCCTCCTCGGACGGCACGTTCAGGTTGTCGCTGGAGATAAGGTCCAGGACCTGTGTGGAAAACGACAGAGAGACATTGGAGAAGCAAAGAGAGAGAGAGAGAGCGAGAGCGAGAGAGAAAGAAGTGTCTCCCACTCTTAACTTTCTCTCCCAGACACAAATCCTCACTTGAAATAAGCAGGATGAGTGGACGTTCAAGAGGCCCACCCTTGAGAGAAAAGCATGCGCATTAAACAATCTCTAGCTTAGTTATTACACAGATAACCCCCCCGCAGAGTAGACAAGCACCTCTGTCCAGACACGCAGAGGACTTAATTAAAAACAGGCCGTGCTGTATGAGACACTTAATTCACTAAGGCTGTTTGGAAACACTATTTTTACCTTTGCCATTTAATTGTGGTCGCATGTGCGCAACTAACTTAAGGCCTGTCCGACAGTCTGGCTGGTTTAATCGTTGAGTATTTCAGGAACACGGGAGGGTCTATATATGCAAGTTTGTCTGGGGCATTGCATGATCTGCAGTGAGAGAGTGAGAGAGAGCTAGAGCGAGAGAGAGCTGGGCGAGTGTGAGAGAGAGCTGGGGAGAGGGAGAGGGAACCAATGGGATCGAGGCAGGGCAGGGCTCGCTGGGGCCAGAGGAGCCAGCTGCTGCTGGCCAAGTGCTGGCTTCCTCCTGGCCGAGATCAGCACAGCATTTAGCAGCCTCAAGCCTGCCACTGAGTCACACCCTTCTCCCTCAGGAATAAAGGAGGGTGTTGGTCAGGTCAGGGAGAGAGACTAATGAGAAATAGGCCATGTTGTTAACACGGCCATCGAGGAAGCATGAGGCATATACATTTTTAAGTAATTCAGCTAGCAGATACTTGAATTCCATCCCCATCTCTGTTGTCACCATATTATCCTCGCCGCCTCTAATGTACTCACACACAGTAACAAATATGTCCCAGCCGGATGGAGAGAGACATCTGAGACGCCACATCTAAAAGGAGTATCGCTGTGCGGGGCAGACACACAATACCGCGGCACGGCCTTCTTGCCCGCCCCGTCCTTCTCAAAGCGGGGGCATCGTTGGTGGCTGCTTGTGGGGAATCTGTGATGGGCATGAGTCAGCTGAGGAGGGAGGGGGGGGGGGGGGGGGGGTCCATCCCATGTTTCCCTGATCTTCTTACATTCTTCCATTTTCCCCCACAGAGGCTGGACCCCATTAAAACCCTGCGTTGGTCCCCGTATATCTGCTCTAGTATCTTGATAGTAGGCCTATAGTGTGTTAGAAAAGTCATACTGCAGGAGGGAATGGGGAGTAAGCATTTCATTGTACTTTTTGTACAAATAAACATCTTGAATCTTGCATACCGCAGAGTCGTGCGATGAGTGACCTGAAGGCTCCCAGTTCTTTCTATAAATTGCATTTATCTAGGCCTCTCGCTTTGGTTCTCGTTCTGGAATCGTCAGGAAACTTATATACTAGAACCCCTTGGAAACCGATTTCTGCAACCAATAACACAATAACAACTTGCCGGCATTATGCCTAAAACAACGGTTACTTTTCCTTACAATCGCAGTCATTTGTGTGTAAAGTTCAGGTCACGCGTCACTTTTTGCCAACCACAACACATAACAAACACACGTGACTTTGGCTGTGACGTCATGAGAAACATACTGGAGGGTGTTCATCAAACAGAACACATTTCAAAACACGGTTTCAGAGGAAAACGTCCCCCACCACTTGGACCCCCCACCGGGTAACCAGCTAATAACCCCTGTACTGGCAGGAAGTGTTCAGCACAATGCTGGGACCTCGCCAGCAGATAAAACATCCAAACAAAGCAGGGCTATGGACCGGCCGCCGTCCCTCTCTCCCTCTCTCTCCCTCTCTCTCCCTCTCTCTCCTCTCTCTCTCTCTCTCCCTCCAGTGGAGCCACGGAACCTTCGGGGGGGGGGGGGGGGGGGGAGAGCGAGTGAGCGACCCAGAGCGAGTGACTCACTGAGAATGAGTGGATTGAATTAGGAACGGTTCAAGGGCGGTCTGCTCCGGCAGCCTCTCTGATGACCCCTCTACAGGTACAACTCAACCTCCACCCACATCACCACCACCACCACCACCACCACCTCCACCCACATCACCACCACCACCACCACACCCACATCATCACCACCACCACCACCACCACCACCACCCACATCATCACCACCACCACCACCACCACCTCCACCCACATCATCACCACCACCTCCACCCACATCATCACCACCACCACCCACATCATCACCACCACCACCCTCCGTTCTTTGTGGGGCATGAGTCAGGCTACTTGACTCGTCGGAGCGTTGCGTCAAAAAGCTATTTGTGGGAGGACTGGGACTCTGTGACAAGAACGTTGGAAAGGAAGCAGACACGTGTTTCTTATTTCTCTTTTCTTTCTTAGGTTGTTTCCTTCATCATTGTTAAAAAAAACAGCTGCTATGAACATAGACAAAGCGTCAGCCCACCACATGAGGAACAAAGACACAATCCAGACTGTTTGTGTGTAGCTGGGACTTCACTGTGAACCAGGCCAACATTTTTTATACTTCAATATTACAACATACAGTACAGGGAAAGGAATTTCGAGCAAGGGATCGAACCAGCAACCTTCCGGTTCTGAGGCGACTGCTCTACCTCCTGGGCTATCCTGCCGCCCCAACTTACAACCCAAGATATTTTTTAAATAAGCAAAAAAATAAATAAAAGCTAAACATTTTTGTCACATTAACTCCAAGTCCCTGTTAACAAAAACAACGACAACAACCACACAGAGCCGCCCCCCTTACCTGTTTGAGTGGCAGCAGCATGAACTCCTCGGTCTTGGACACCTCCACAAAGTGCTGCAGGACGTACTTGTGGGCCGACTTCAGCAGGTCGCTGCAGGAGTGCGTGTCTGCGAAGCCCCGGATGCCCAGACAGTTGGACGGGTCCAGTTGGCTGAGCAGGAACTTACAGCAGGCGTCTCGCACGCCGGTCAGCTGCAGCAGACTGGCTGCTGGGAGCAGTGTCTGGGTGAGGACCGGGATTTAGGGTTTAGGGGCGCTTTTGAGAGAGATTGGTGAGATTAACCAGAGCTTTGTCCCATGCAGCCCAAATTTTCATAATTGGGAATTTCATATTTGTTTATGTGTATAGTGTAGTTTATAGGACATAGTATAGTAATAGTGTTGTTTATAGTATAGCATATCATAGGTTGTATATTGTGTTGTAAGTAGTATAGAATTGTTAAGTATAGTATAGTATCGCATAGTTTAATATAGTAGTGTTGTAGGAAAATCATACTTCGGGAGGGAATGGGGAGTAAGCGTTCCATTGTACTTAAAACACTATCCTGAATCTTGAATTTTGATAATTGCCGCATCGCTCGTCAAGATGACCAATTAGCTTGAGTTAAAGGAAGGTTTAAACCTCATCAATGCTTGTGACTATCTTGAGATTAAAACCACAAATCCCGGACTGCTTAATAGTAAGCAATAGCACCGAGCTATTAAAAAAATAAATAATTAACTTTCAGAATTTGTTTGTTTGAAGGGAAGGAAGCGGGCCACGTCTAGTCCAGTTTCACCAAATCAAAGATTCATTGATTTGATTGAAAAAACACACGTTAGTGGGACCCTTAGCCTAAAAGCAGGGAGGGGGCGTCCCTATTGTTGTTGTTGTTGTTCCGGCGTCCGACGGCCCCGGTCCGTACCTGTACGTTCCCCTCCCCCACCACGATCTCGGCGGTGTAGGCGTACTGGACCAGCTGCTCCAGAGCCTGGGAGTCGATGTCGTGCAGCGTCACGTGAGTCTGACGGCTCTCCGACATCTCGTCTGCAGACAAAGAACCAAACCCCACCCCCCCGCCCACCCACCACATACACAAGAGACGTTTGGTTAATCATGTGGCCTGTGTTCAGAGAGCTGTGTCCACAGCCACAGTCGTTACCGCAGAAGGAATCGTTTGGATTCATGCCTGGATATAAGCAAAGCCTGTGTGACTCATACCAGGGAGATGTATACAACACAGTTGCCAAGAAGACTGCATTTTTCATCCGTTTCAGGGGTTGCCTTAATGTTTGCAATTGTTTACAGAAGTGTGTGTGTGTGTGTGTGTGTGTGTGTGTGTGTATGTGTGTGTGTGTGTGTGTTAAAAGAGAAAAATATATCATAGCTTGCGAAAACAGTAACACAGTTCAAATGAATCAAAAATTGGATTCAATCACATCTAAATCTATTCCCCATACTGGAAAATATTATATCTGGTATTTGACTGGACAATGTGAAGCATCGAGGTAAGCCCCGCCCATCCCCTCCAGACGGGCAACATGATAGCCTTCAAGGTATGAGGTAAAGTCTATAGGAATCATGTCGCAATCACTTGATCTGATATTGTTAATCACACAATATCTGCCAAAATTATCGCATTACATCATTCTTTTTACACCAAAACTCCCACCAACGGACCGAAACGACCTAACATTGGAGCATATGGATATCTTTATAGCCTGCCTGCCTACTGTGCTTTACAGGCTCATAATGCACGCAAATAAAATCAATCTGTGTATTCCTGTTAATCTTGCTGGACTGGTGGAGTTCACCATACACAGTGCATCAAGTCAATTACCAAGTTGACCTCTTGACCTCTACCGAAACACTATTCCTAGGAGCGGTGTGCATTAGTCAACACTCCCCGGAGCGAGAAAGAAGAATAAGAACATAATGAAAAAGAACAACAAACAAAGAAATGGAAGACAATAAAGACATTTCTGACACAGCATTTGACAAAAGCAATATCAGAAACACGGATATCCCTCTATCATCTGAAGTCCCTGCCTCTCTCTTGCGGCTAAACCCTTATAACTAAAACAGATATCACTGCCTTACAAGCATGCGCAGAAGTCTCCTCTCCCTCTCCTCCCTCCCGCCCTCTCCCCTCTCTCCCTCTCCCTCTCCTCTCTCTCTCTCTCTCTCTCTCTCTCTCTCTCTCTCTCTCTCTCTCTCTCTCTCTCTCTCTCTCTCTCTCTGCCAATAATTGCACGTTTGAAGCATCCCCTTCCATGCGCTTCCGCAACAGTGAGAGCGCCTGGCCTTGGGGGGGGGGGAGATCTACCCCTGCCTGCCGACTGGCCCCTGCCGAGCGACTTACTGGTGAACATGGCGTGGAAGTAGGGGCTGCAGGACGCCAGCACCACCTTGTGCGCCTTGATCTCCTTGCTGGACACATGCAGCACGATGTCGCAGAGGAGGGCGCGCTGCCGCATGCGGTTCATGCACACGAAGGAGTCGTGGTAGTGCCGCTTGGAGTTGTGCGAGACGCTGTGGCCGTCGCGGTTCAGCAGCTGCATGCCGCCCTCCAGCATGGCGGTACCCGTGGTGCCGGTCGTCCGCCTCGCCTCCTGCTGCCTGGGGCCCCCGCTCTGAGCCACTTCAGGGGATGGAAGTGAGGGTAGAGAGACACCAGGAAAACAGACAGACAGACAGACAGACAGACAAGGAGACAGAGAGAGAGAGAGAGAGAGAGAGAGAGAGAGAGCGCGAGATTGTCAGTTGTAAGATATTGTGAGAGCCATACAGTTTCTTAACGCAGTGACAAATAGGAAGGTCATCAGAAAAAAAGGCCTTCCAACTGATACACATTTCAAATACATCCACGATACCACGGCAACACAAGGTCTTCCATCGGATAATATATAGCCGTCATGACGACAATACTCTATCTATTATCACTCTTGTTATGGGAGGTGACAGCCATGACAGGTCAATTGAAGCGGAGGGAATCTGGGTGAACATCATAGGCCTTCATTAAACACCCTGGTGGCATTGTTTTGTATATTTGATATGTCTGTGAGACTATGTGTGTCTTGTATTGACAACAAAAAAAGACGGATCGAAAGGTCACCTAAACTGGCAATATACTTGCAATACCCACATGAAACTAATTGAAATAACTCAAATGCATGTTTGTACCAGCTTAATGTATTTTAGAATCCAGCCTTTTTTTTTTTTCATGCGACAGATATAACTGAACACATGGTGGGCACAGTAGACGTCAATACAAAATGCGGGATCATAGTGAGACTACAGATATAGTTCAAGAGATGTGTGCAAAGCTACCCCTGGGAGTCTCTTCGTTGGACATTGGGTTAAATACACTGACTGACATATCAAGTAGCCAGTGTCTCGCGGCATTATCAGTTACATGTTATATGAACCGATTATTGCTGCTTAATACCTCTCTGAAAGGCCAAGTCTAAGACCCCCGTGTCCATCTCCCCATGTCTAAAGTTACACAGGTACAATAGCCGTAAACAACACACCCTTACAATTTAGCCTTGTGCTCTCTACTCGCTCTATGGTTGTTTAGGGTAAACGTGACAGGTTTAGGTCAAGGTTATCTCTGAGTCTGTCAGCTGGAACACACAGTGGCGTAAGCGATAGCGCAATCCTTTCCTTTGCACTGCCTCATGCAATCGTAGGATCAAAACGTACACTTGGGAGTTTTGATCCCTCTCCTAGCGGTATTTCAAGAGGCATCAGCATACACCGCCAAACCAAACACCATCTCAAATGTCACAGCTGTGTGACAGCCACCAGCCTCTCCTCCTCCTCTCTGCAAATGTCCAATGCACAAAAGACCACACCAAAAAAAAAAACGAACAGCAAAGGTAATATACACTGGCTTAGGTTCCTTCATCAATGTCCTGTCATCGACACGTTCCCTGACAGGATCACAGGTGATGTGTGTACGTACTGCAGGTCTACAACATCTAGGCCTAATGACACACTCGCTACAGTTTTACTGCACTATGCACATTATTGAATGTCAATGTTCTCGACTGTAATAAATAAGACAGCAGTGGGGGTATTTATTCCCAATATGTCAGGGTTAGCGAGGGAATCCTCAAACCCCCCCACCCCCCCCCCCCCACCAACCCTAATCTATTTTTAATAACAGCAGCTATCATCACCGCACAGTACAGTACAGGAAGACTGAGGATAAAAAAAAAACGAATCCAGATTACCAGTGGTTATGATGAGATGCGATTTGAAGGACCTCTCTTCCGCCGTGACAGATCAGATGACATACAGCAGTCACATTCCCATCGGTTTTTGTTAAAAAACAATGGACAGCGCCTGTAACAGACTATGTTGACATCTTGACGCGACCATACGACCGATGAAGAGAGCCTCTGCTTTACTGCTCAGAAAATACACAGTCCACGTAAATAATGCGAACAGAACGGGCGCTGACGTCACCATTTAAGGTGGCGTTATTACACCTAACCGCTATTATAACCGAAACAATGGTTGATATGGACGTGAGGCCATGCCAGGATAGGAGACGTAACGGGGGGGGGGGGGGGGGGGGGGAACACTGTACAACATAGTACGTGGTAAGAAATGGACAGAAGGTTAATTCAACCGAGTGTTATGTTGTCCAAAACGTCCGGACCACCTTAACTACCCAACGGCAGCTGTTTAGGTAGTCTCTTAAGCTTAAACACAACTCGGTTAGATGCTCCTGGCGCAACACAAACGGCGGAGCTGTCACTGTCAGAGATTCTTCTACTACTAATAATAATAAAAATGACAACAACCACAACCACCACTCACCTTGGTGAACCACCACGTCCAAAAACGAACCCACAGAATAACCAGCCATCACACTCAGTTTGAGTAAGGAGGAGCCTTCTCATTCACACCATATCCACATTCAAACGAACGTTTCCTAGGCTGAACATGACCTCCATGTGTTGTTTGTTTGTATACGTGTATCAATATAATATGTGTGTGTGGTCTATGCGTGCTGCTGCTGTGTGTTCTACAAAAAATAAAGACTCACCACCAGCCAGTGTCGTGGCCAGCACTGCAGACATGTCCTCCTGACACTATACCCTTTCCCAGCCTGCCAATCGAAGTGGTGTGTACATTAAACCGTGGTCATGTCGTGTCTACTGTGGTGGCTCTAAGTCCACCGTCTGGTCCCGTGAATGCGGATAATAATTGAATTGCGAGTTATTACGACCATCACGTGTAGCGTCAAAACACTGGCGCTTCTCTCTGTGCGCACTGGGGGTTGACAGTGTAATGTTTGTTTGCCGTGCTCGCTAGTTGTGTTTTTTTTTTTTTTGTGCGAATGCTTTGTCTAAATACGAGTAACGTCGTTACTTTTGAGTTTGATACTACACAAATACACCGCACATGCGACATGACATGCACACTATGCATGCACACTAAACCATCAGAAACACAAATACGAGCTAACTGTACGTGGTTAAAGTAATCACGAAAAAACGAAGGACAGTGAACCATCGGACCGATTTGTGCCTTGGGCACAGATGCATTGTGGGTACTGAGTAAAGGAGTCACGTTTTCATCCAGCATGGCAGTCGCACAGAAAAGGTATGATACGTTTTACAAAAACATTCAGCGTTAGGAGTAACTTATGAGTAATTGGCCAAATAAAAACATACGTTACGTGTTTGTTGCCTATGGACGCGGTGCTTAACGTAATCTTTGGGAGTTCACTTAACCACAGTTTGGCTTGCTAGCTCATGTGTTGTGTTGTGCGACTTTTTCCATGTAGGTCCCAGTTAACGTTGCGTGTGACTTAATACATTAAGTACATCACGTCTTCAATTACACTGTTATAAAAGTGTTGTGTCATAGTTATTACTGTTACTTTGCTACCTGCCGTGCGTTGTTTCGTGCTACAGCCGGTCCATTTAAGTATGTGCTAAGTACTTTAAATGTACAGGTTTACGTTCCATCAAAGATGGATTCTGGATAAGGCTGTACACGTCTACATGCGATCTGAAACGGGCTTGTTTTGTAGTCGTCACATTAAAACAACAGTCCTTGGTCTGTTCCCCATGTGTAGGAAGTTGGAAGACCTCAATGTGGATGAGTTCCTGCAGTCGGGTTTTGATTCTGGGGACGATGAAGACTCCGGTGGCGATGAAGATGCTGGCGAGGATGAGCAGCCGCAACAGAACGGACTACAGAAGAGAGAAGATGGGCAGACCACCAACACAGACGAGTAAGGCTTGTGCTCCCTGGAGCTTTAAGTTAATGACACGTCAAACCCCCTTTGCGGTGCATATAGCACACATTCTATCAAATTTTCTTTCTGTTTTACTTTGTCTTGTGTGAAGTGTGGTTGACAAGAAGAAAGGCAAGGCCACAGAGCACAAAGACCAACTGTCCAGGTTGAAGAGCAAAGACCCAGAGTTCTACAGGTTTCTCCAGGACAACGACCAGTCTCTCCTGAACTTCGACGACACAGACAGCTCCGATGACGAGGAAGAGAAGCGGTACCACTCGTTGCGTGGTCAGCTAGAGGTAGGTTGTGACAGGAGAGGTGAAAAACATGTCGGCATCCCTTTTTCGTTGATTTCAAAAGCAACATTCAAGGTGTGTGTGTGTGTGTGTGTGTGTGTGTGTGTGTGTGTGTGTGTGTGTGTGTGTGTGTGTGTGTGTGTGTGTGTGTGTGTGTGTGTGTGTGTGTGTGTGTGTGTGTGTGTGTGTGTGTGTGTGTGTGTGTGTGTGTGTGTGTGTGTGTGTGTGTGTCAATGTAGGAGGCCAGCTCCGGCGACGACGAAGCCGAGGAGAGCGCCCCAAGCGACGCGGCGAAGCAGTCCAAGAAGTCGGCCGAGACCATTAAAGTCACAGTGAAAATGATCAAGGAGTGGAGATCTGCCATCAAGAAGAATCCCACGCCTCGTCTCCTCAGAGATGTGACCCAGGCCTTCAAGGCTGCTGTGGCCACGACCAAGGGCGAGGGAAGTGGACCGTGCAAATACAAAGTAGCCGATAGCTCAGGTATGGCCAGCAGACCACTCTCCCATGTGGACTGGATACGTGCGAAGGATGTATTGAACATTTAGATTTTTTGTTCCATGATCTGAGATGGTATCGCTTCTCCTAGGTGATTCACTTGCCCTTTTTCAGTGTGACTAGTTTAAATGTGATGAATACAATGTTGTTTTTTACATTACAAGATTTACGCTGTAACTGTAATATCATTTTTTTTGTGTTATCTCTGTTTCTTTCTTTAAACAGTATTCAACGCCTTGGTCCTCTTCTGTATCAAGGATATGTTTGGCGCCTTACAGAAGATTCTTAATCTAAAGCCAGATAAAGATTCCAAAAAGTAAGAACTCTGATCCGATGTGAAGCAAACCTTTATTTATTTTTTATTTTTGAAGCCAAACGTGCGATACATTCTGCTATTTAGTTTCAAACTAATTCATGTTTCACTGACCTAATTTCTTGTTTTGTATATTTGTGTCTATATATCTATGTAATTGACATGAATACAGTTATATGGAAATGAGGAAGAATATTAAAACGGTATTTCTCGTGCTATGATTTAGACAAACATTTGCCTTTTTTTGAAGTGCTCTGATTAATAATTGAATGAATATTTCCATAGGCTTGTACTTCCATCATCGAGTCCCAGGTGGCAGAAGAACCACCTGGACATCAAGATGTACCTTAGTGGACTGGTTCAGGTTAGTCTTATCGCGTAACATTAGCAAGTAACGCAGCATGACTCATCAGCCTTGGAGGTTCACTGACTGATGGACCCACATTTGTTCCAGAAATGTATTTCTGAGGGAAAATACAGGTGCATCTGCAATATATATATTGAGCAATACAATTTCTGTCCTAATATTCACTCGATAATAAACATGACGCTCTATAAACCTCTACACAAATGAACAAAGGTGCTATATATAGCATCATGAACACATGACGAGCTTTCAGTGTGGTCAAATGTTTTTCCTATAGAGTTGAAGCGTCAAAGCCCAACCTAGCGTCCAATATCAATGTTGACCCGGTTGACCCTGACCTCTCAAAGCACATCAGCAATCAGATTCCAGCTTTGTTTGACATTCTAAAACCAAGGGAATCAAAACGCCAACCGCTTTCCTTAATTTCTAAACCTAAATACATGTTTTATGAGTTGAAAGCCCCCCCCGCCTGTTCCAAACGCCTCATCATGGGTTGACATGATGAAGCGATCCCCAATCCCTATCCCCAGCACTTCCAGTGTGACATGGGGCCAGTTTGTATTTGTTCTCCAGATCTACACCCTCGTGTCTGAGCCTCTGCTCTAGTCTCATTCTCTGATACCTGTGCACCTCCAGCTGCTGTCCTGTCTCACCGAGTCCTCGGTCATCAGTGCTGTTCTGCGTCACGCCAACCAGCTGGTGCCCTACTACCTGTCTCTCCCCAAGCAGTGTCGACACCTCATCAAGGTGAGTGCTAAATATGTCTTATACTAGGTCGCTGTAATGCAGCATTTTAAGGAGTTTGATCAAACGGATGTCCATGTTGGAAAATGTTTGTCTTTTATTTTTCATCTTTGTTTTGAGGGCTTGAAAGCAGTTGATTTGGAAGTGGTACATCAATTATGACCACACCTACTTTTATTCAATGTATCTGTAAATCATTATTGCAAAAAAGGTATTTGTTCATGGCATTCACACATTAAGGTTGTCAACTGGAACAAAAATTAAAACAATAATTTGTATATTGTATTCCAAAAAATAACAGATTTTAATATTTTTTTATATTTATTGCAAAATATACATTAAATAAAACAATTGCATCAACAAATAATATAATACTATAATACTAATACTCCTGGGGGACTCCTGTTGTACACACTACTTCCACCAGGGGGAGCAAGAAGACCTGCTGAGGTCCTGCTTCACCCTTTAGGGGCTGCTGTACATTATCCCTTAACATAACTAACTAAATGTGTTTTTCTTAAACACATTACTGTGTCTTCTCTGATCTTAAACATGGTAACAGAGTTCTCGCAAAACAGTGTATTGGTGGCGCTGCACCACCATGGAGTATTTTTAAATGAGGCTGACGTGGACGTTCACTTGACGCCATTATTTCCCATTTCAATTTCAGAATTGGTTAAAACATATTCCATTTTAGGTCTTCTTCTGCATTTAATAATAAGGAATGGTAATGGATGGTGCTCTGATGCACACTTAGTTATAGCTATAACACAGTTATAGCTATAACACAGTTATAGCATGGCTCTATGTCGGCACCGGTGGGAGTGCTTTCATATTGTTACATATTTTAATGTAAATGTTTTGTTAATTTAGCAATTCAAATACCTTTTCTTTTTTTTACCTTTTCAAAGAATATCTGAAAATAGGCGGATAACAGATCAGACAGCCTTGTCTCACAGTCATTCAAACTTGATGTCACACACTCGTTTGGGTGGTTGAGTCTTCTATTCTTCTTGAGTACATCTGCTAAACACTCGGTTTTCATGGTTCAACGTTAACGAGACGTGTTTACTGGCCCTCACTCACGTTTCTCACCTTCCTTCACTCACAAGTGATGTTTTTTTAAATTTTAGATTTTAAAAAGCAAATGTGTGTATATATATGTGTATATATATATATATGTGTGTATATATATGTGTATATAGTATATATATGTGTGTATATATATGTGTGTATATATATATATATATGTGTGTGTATGTATATATATATATATATATATATGTTATTTTAGGACTGACCCAATTAAAACAGTGAGTTGAAAGTTTTACCGTCCCGGCGGGACTTTAGTCCCTTTACGGCCGAACCTTGGAAAGTAGATAAAGTATAAGACTAGCTCTAACCCAGGTGGTCTTTGTCATCCACCCAAAAAAAAAACCCAGGTTGTACCTCACCGTGCCACCAGCCACACATTCTATTTATCTTTTGTTGTGGATTTGAAATGAGTGTGTTTCCCCTCCTCCGTCTCTGGTGACCCAAACTAAGGCTGTGTGATTTTTATCGCCACTGCAATATGTCAATGCACAAACACACTGCCGTATATCAGTGGGGCGTTGCTGTTTGCCGTTGCCAGAAGGGATGCGCTATTTACTAGCTTCTGACAGCTTTATTTCTCAGTGAAGGGAGATCATTGATCATTTTAATAAACCTAAATTGGAAATATAACCTCATAAAACGTGTGTGTGTTGTTTACGCACCGGCTAAAATCTGTTTTTCTTCCCTTCGTCCAGCAACTGTTGAAGCAGTGGAGCACAGGCGAGGAGACGAGCCGCGTGCTGGCCTTCCTCGCACTCAACAAGGTTTGCCGACACAAGCAGGACTCCTACCTGAACACCATCCTCAAGGTGAGCAGCGGCGGAGTCTCGTTCGCGTGACTGTGATAGATTTCACGCACCTGTGATTGACGGACCAGATGGA
The DNA here is from genome assembly GCA_027704905.1 of Muraenolepis orangiensis. Classification (NCBI taxonomy): domain Eukaryota; kingdom Metazoa; phylum Chordata; class Actinopteri; order Gadiformes; family Muraenolepididae; genus Muraenolepis; species Muraenolepis orangiensis. The sequence goes on along the minus strand of CM051013.1, from coordinate 16,798,934 downwards.
TTCTCTGAACCAATCACAGACGAGTTGGTCCTGATTGGTCAGAAAATGAGTACTAGACCGGGAGCGGTCAAGTGTTGTCTCATACGGAGGCAAACTCTAAACTGATCACTGATCACTTTTTCAGATTCAGATTCAGATTACTTTATTTATCCCGAGGGAAATTAAGGTGCAACAGTTGGCACAGGGGGAATAAATGCACACACAAATATACTAATACCTAAAGCTAAAAACTAAATAACAACTAACTAAACAAAACTAGTATAAACAAAATATAACTATTGATAGATGAATTAAAAGCAGACCAATTAAAATTAAAATTAAATTAAAAGCAGACCAATTGGTAACACGTTTTTAACAAATTAACTTAACAACTTAAATAATAGGTCATAAGTCTTGCCTACAGCACCCTCTAAAGCCATGCGACAAGCCTAGATAAGTAGGTTTTTAGAAATATCAGAATATCAAGTTTGATCCTGAAGAATATACTGCATTATGTTTTTTAATGCATTTACAATTAAAAAGAGTGCTTCCTCATTTGTTTAACACATTTTTTCAATGTATGTATCCGCAGCAAATGTACATCTCGTACGTGCAGAACTGCAAGTTCACGTCTCCCAACGCGCTGCCCATGATCAACTTCATGCAGCGGACGATGGCCGAGATGTATTCGCTGAACACGCAAGTCACCTACGAGCACGGCTTCATCTACATCCGACAGCTGGCCATCCACCTCCGCAACGCCATGACCATGAACAAAAAGGTATGAGCACAATACTCGCCACGCCCCAGGTGGTTCGTTTCTCAGAACCACCGGAGAAGTCGTCCGTTGTAACTGTTGGCACATCCTAAACATACGTGTGCCAGGTGATTTGTATGAATCATCCGTGTATCACCACGCCCGCAGCACCAACGCCAGTAGTTCCTCTGGAAGGATGCTGATTGTGTCCGAACCGCGGTTCTGTTCGGACCTCAAGCTTCGATGTAATCTGAATCGTGAATCCAGCTGCCTGGCGAGGTTAACTCACAACACCCCAGACACGCCAGTCAAATTAAACCTGCCCACTTTGGCAGATCAGTGTGTACAGTGGTTGACCCGGCCCTATGTTTTCTTTTGACTTTCTGGTGATTTAAAGTTACACAAACATTCGAGAAATATAATCACACGGTTATATCCCGAACAAAAGGTTAGGGATATTATGTTTCAGCTGCGACCGCCGCCGCTGCCCTGTCCGCTCGCTCTTTGTGTGAACGCGATAACTTAACCAAAATGTACTATTTCATTCTAATATTTGGGTTCTTCCCAAGGAGGATTGAATATCAACCCTATCAATTTCCAAAATTTGAGATTTTGACATTTGCCGCGAGGGGGGGCTTTTTAAAACGTGATGTATTTCTGGATTCGACATTGAGCTCAAATGAAAGGTCTGGACCCGAGGATGTCACGGGATCACATGATTGTGGGCCGTTTGGGGATATACCTTTTTTTTTTTTTTTATTTTATTTTTTTTTTTTTAGCTGTCCCTTCCGACGGCGTAAGCCTTGTTTATTTTAAGTGGGTATTTGCATCATCTGTATCATGTTTTTGTTTGTTTTTTTCAAAGGATACCTACCAGTCGGTGTATAACTGGCAGTTCATCCACTGTCTGTACCTGTGGTGTCGCGTGCTGAGCACCCTTCACCCCAGCGACGTCCTCCAGCCCCTCATCTACCCCCTCTGCCAGGTCATCATAGGGACCATCAAGTGAGTACTAGTCTCTCTAGTACTTATAGGCATTACTATTCATTCCAGTGGCTGAAGCGTTTGAGGCTGTGGTTTCAAACACCAATGTCTACCTGCAAGCATCCGGAGCAAGATGCCCTACCTACCTGTTGACTTTTATCAACAACAACAACAAAAAAGTCTGCTAAAAGACTTGATTGTATTGGGATACGGGATGTCTGTACTGTCACTATACTATTTATACTAATACTATTAATACTATACAGGCAGCAGGATGTAAAATATGTCCTTTCAACTGGCCAGGGTTAGGGTTAGGGTTAGGGTTAGACCTGACCCTCATTCTTGCTGGCAACTTCATTCAGAATACTGTGATGCGTGTTTAAATGCATCAACGACACCGCATTGCAATCTTTGTTTGCTCATAAGGTTTGAATTTACTATTTTGACGTATTGATAGTCATTACATAATAATAATGACATTATTGCATTTTATCATGTGTTGTATTGCATGTATTATGCTCTGGGTAAATTATGTGACACAATTATGTGCACAATATTTATCACAATTTATATAATGTGATTTACCCTTCAATCATGGATTCCCCTTCAGTGGGCTCACATTTAGTGTAGCGTTCCAAAAGGCACCTGTGAAAATCAAAAGGTGTGATGCAGATGTACGCTGGCAGATTAAGAGACGATTCATTAAGTACCGGAATGTCACACAACTTGATGTGTGAGTGATTAATAACTCTATTCTCAAGAAACACAATCCTGATTGTTGGCTTGATGCATACATTAAATTCATGTGTATAGTGCATGTTGTTAGAGAACCTCAAAGATCTAAGCAGGGGGAACCTTCTCTCACCGGAGAACAAGCTCACATGCTGGTAGATTTAATTAGGTTTTAAATGCCAAGAATATGATGATGTAACACAGTGAGCAGTTTAAAGTTGCGTAAGTAAATATAATTGCAATTGGATAACTATTGTTATCCTTTGTTACTATCGGGGTGTGCTTTGTAAAAATTAAAACAAATCAACCTCTGGCCTGTGTGAGCCTTTACCACCAGCAGGGGGAGCCACTGACCACTCTATTTCTCTCTCGCTCTCTTTCTTTCTCTCTCTTGTCGTCAGGCTGGTTCCCACAGCCAGATACTACCCTCTGAGGATGCACTGCTGCAGGGCCCTGACCCTCCTCTCCAGCAACACCAACACGTTTGTTCCGGTTCTGCCCTTCCTGCTGGAGGTGAGATGTCACAATCTCTGCCGCCAGCTGTACCGCAGACGGTTGGTGACGAAACCACGTAATAACCGTCAGTTGGTTCGGAGGGCTGTCGAGAGACCGGGGTTAGGGAGGAAGGCGACGTGCAGTTCAGTAGTCTGGTAGAGGTGTTCCCTCGGGAGGAAGCGGCGGTGTGGCAGTGGTCCACGTCGGCAGCCCTCGCTCTCGCCGTCGTATCGACGGCCAGCAATTGGCCCAGGATTCAGAGTAAGCCCGCCCCGCTCTCGCCGCGTATCGGCCACATGGCCGGGATCAGAGTAAGCCCCGCCCCCCGCTCGACGCGTGGAAAGAAGCGCAACCTCTTTTGTTGTCGGACCAATCGCGGCCCACCAACTGGCAACATTTTCCCGCACGCTGAAGAACGCGAAACGTGCGTGTGTGTGTGTGTGTGTTCGGTGAGGTCCCCTGTTGTGGTCGTTGCCAGAGAACGGCTGCACATGTAGACGGCACTTAGGTGCGTGTGTTAGGGTGCAGCAGTTTGACCCAAGAGATAAAGCAAGGTCGGGATTTCGAAAGCATCCTGCAGACTACAATCTCTCTCTCACTCTGTCTCTCTCGCTTAAACCCCCCCCCAGGTTGTGCCAAGCCCGCCCCTAACAGCACGCAGTGTCTATTTGTGACGCACACCATTTCCTGTCTACCCCCCCCCCCCCCCCCCCCGTCTTTACTGTTCCCCTCGTTAAAGGTTGTAGTGAGCTGCTACTGTTTTAATTAGAGCAACAGTAGCAGCCTCTTCTTAATGGCCCCGGTGTGTGTGTGTGTTGGTGTTGCGTGCATATATACATCTGTGCACAGTTGCACACAGGTTTTTATTATTCAATATTTTTTTAAGTACATTTGTGTGCATCTGTTAAGGTGTGTCCGTGTGTAAAAGTTGCGCGATGTCTCCCCTCTCCAGGGGTGGTTTTGGGGGGGGTGTGTGTGTGTCAGGGTAGGCCCGGGTGGGCCCATGCTTGGCCACTTCCCCCCCCCCCCCCCCGCCTCCCCCGCAGACCGCCACCACATCCTATGTTTGTACAGACGGCACCGGCCAGGAGCTCCACACACACACACACACACACACACACACACACACACACACACACACACACACACACACACACACACACACACACACACCACACACACACACACACACACACACACACACACACACACCGTAACATACACAGAGACAGGAATAACTATATATTTATACACACACACGTGGATGAAACATGAAAATACACTTGTGCTCGGCAGGCAGATGCACCGCATAAAAACCCCAGCAGCGACTCAGCCAGCCGGTGGGCCGGCCGCCGCCCCCACAATGGAGACGCTTCAAACCCGCCGTCTGCTGTTTACGTTTCCTTTATATATAATTCCGTCACATTTAATGTGGAAGGCTAAACATAGCAGGCTTTTCACAATGAAGCGGTGACAAAAGGCTCGTGTCGTGACTCGTGCTCTCGAGCCACAGGGTCGACTTCTCCCCTCTCGTCGTTTTTATATATTGTTTTACTCGTTGATTTATATATCGGCTTTTTTCCGAGGAAAAGTTTAAAAAAATGTTTTAAAGGTGGACCGCGTCAAAGAGAGATTGTTAACGCCGACATTTTATTGTGACTGTGAAGTGTTGACTGGTGTTTTAGGTTTAGGTTGATTTGGCACATGTGTAAGGCGTACATATGTGAACTGTGCAATGTTATCGCCTGCTCAGAAGATGTGCACAGAATGACAAAAATTACGAAATATTCCCAAATTGACATAATCACACACATGTCCTCACAGGTGCTGCTCAAGGTGGACTTCAACAAGAAGCCCGGGCGGATGAGCAAGAAGCCCATCAACTTCGCCGTCATCCTGAAGCTCAACAACGTCAACCTGATCGAGAAGGCGTACAAGGTGAGCACAGGGAGCCTTGTGTGTGTGTGTATAAAGGAGCCCTCCCGCCTTCCCTCTCTTCCCACAAGCAGCTCACCGTGGAACAGGCAATACAGGGGGTCATCCCGTCTGGACCGCCTCTCCTGGCTTCAACGGAAAACCCTTGGTTACCAATGGCCGTTGGTCAAAATGACCTTGTTTTTTGTGCCGAAGAGCGTTTAGCTGCTCACCTTGAGCGTAAACGGGTGGCCACTTTGGCCCATTGATTCCACAAGTCCCGCCCCCCCACAGACCGGTTATGTCCTTTTGAGGCCACATAGCAACACGTGGTATGAGATGATGATGATGATGATGATGATAACTGCTGTCACATCAACCATAGGTTATCACATCGAACGTTGATGCTCTGGCAATTACTTCAAGACTCCAAACTTTTAAACTCGGTCCTACTTAACGTGGAAGTCAGCACAACTACCTAGGGAGGGGAGGTTGGGCTGGGCTAAAACCGGCCAATAGATAATGAGATGTAAACCAAGCGGCCCACCCTGGCCTGCGTGAGAAGCGAGATGTGCGTGACGGGACGCAAAGCCGCCGCCGCTGTCTCAGTCGCCTCGCTCGTGGGTCATTCGCTCGACCTCGCCGATCGGATTAGCGGCACGCAGCCCTGGCGGTCACCTTCCCCCGTCCCCGCCAGCCCCGGTCGTGCGAGGGGATTGAGGACAGCGCCCGAGGACCGGCACGGCAGCCACGCTCGGCGCTGCCGCAAAGAGGATTGCAGCGCGGCCCTCCCGGGATTATCCCTCACACCACACCACGCGTATCGGCGGATCGCCTCAAGGATGCCACCAGCTGGGAGCGGGTCTTAAGCCGTATTCCTCCCCCACCCACCCTGCTCCTCGCCCACCCACCACCACCACCACCACCACCACCCCCTTTGAGTCCGTCATCTATGTTCGGTCTTTATCACCAAGATGGAATTGTTTGAGTCAATGTATGTCGATGGATCGCATCGAGTGGGTGGGGTGTTTGGTGGGTGGGTGGGGTGTTTGGTGGGGTATTTGTGTTTGAATGTTCCATTCAAAAGGTGCTGGATCAGATTCTTTTTATATATTTATATGTATTTTTTTAATATATATATTCTTTTAAGGTATCTGAATTCTCTGTACATCAGCTTGGTTGACGGTTGACGCTAACTGACTAAATAAAGGCTACTGTTATTGTTGTCTAGTTTATGTCATCAGAATGTGGAGAGGTGCGTGTAATTGGCTGGCGGGTAGATTCTCCTGCTGTTGGTGGTTTGCGTGACAAAGGATCACGGGGGGTTAATTGGCTCTGAACGGCCAACAGTCCCAACGCACAACTCCTCCACCTCCAACTCCTCCTCCTCCGCTTTCCTGAGGAGGAGGAGAAGATGTGAATTAGCTCCATAGTCTCTCTCTCTCTCTCTCTCTCTCTCTCTCTCTCGCTCGCTCGCTCGCTCGCGCGCGCGCGCGCACAGGGCTCAGCAAGCCGATAAGCTTCCATCCTTTATTTGATTATTTTTAAGTGTTTCTGTGAAGTTTCCCGTTGACGTCACCTGTCCAGCTGTTATGACGGAGTACGGGGATATGTGGGATGATCTCCCGCTTTGGGTGTTAGTCCGCCAGCGGGAAGCGTCTGGATTCAAAATCACACAAATGTCTACCTGAATGAATGAATGCATCGTTGAGCAAGACGCCTGCTGGCCAGCGCCTTAAATCTCCATTCACTGCAAGTCGCCTTGGAGAAAATTATGACTAAATGGTAAATGTAATATCTACACACGGCGTGTGTGTGTGTGTGTTGACGCTGTGTCCTCTCCTCTCAGGATGGCTTGTTAGACCAGCTGTACGACCTCATCCTGGAGGTGTTCCACTCCCACGCCTGCTCCATCGGCTTCCCAGAGCTTGCCCTGCCTACCATCGTCCAGGTGGGTCACCTATTCACTGTACCCCCTCTCCCCCAAGGGCCAATATGGATATCTCCAAATATCAATTTAGATTTAAACTGTCATGATTATTATTATTATTACCAAAATATGTAAAATAATAATCGTCCGGTCTAATATCCGAGTTCCTGCGCAGTATCGAATTGTATAACAGTTTTGTCGGGTATGCGTTGCCCCTTTTCTGTTCATAAAAATATTCTATTCTGAATTTCAAAAAGTCAGTTGATCACACAAGCGTGTGTTTTTCGATGGCATTTGGAGCAGGCAGGCTGTTTATTCATAGCATTGTTGGAAGACGCTTTTATCCATTGCAGCCAACACGTCAACCAAAATGTGTGAGAGCGTGCAGACCAGAGCAAGAATGATGTCCGCGAAAGCAAAGCAAGGCAAATAGTTTGGTGTGTGTGTGACTGAACGCACAGGGAGGCCGCCTCTATGTAGAGCCGGCTCTAAGCAGAGCTGACTCTACCCAGAGCTGCCTCAACCCAGCCTGTACCTCCCAAAAACAGCCCTGCCCCAAGATCCTTATAGCTTTACCAAATCCGTACCATCTGCCACCATATTAGTTTGAAAGAAAAACACGGCAATATCTTTGATATTACGTTGATATATCACAAATACCCAAATATTAAGCTTGTCGGCACTAGTTGGATTTGCACAGTTGGATTTCATCAACATCCATCTATTTGTGGAAGTCAGGAGGAAAAGTATGGACGTTTTTAAATGGTGTAGGAACCCGTATGTTTGGGTATGTTTGTGATGTGGTTATAAGGCACTTTGGATTTAAAAAAGCCTCCACCGAAAGCCTTCAAACATCATTTTCTGGATATATATATAAAGACTAGGATTTCTTGCATTAATACATTTCTTTTTTTCATCATGGCAATTATGCCGTGTGTGTGTGTGTGTGTGTGTGTGTGTGTGTGTGTGTGTGTGTGTGTGTGTGTGTGTGTGTGTGTGTGTGTGTGTGTGTGTGTGTGTGTGTGTGTGTGTGTGTGTGTGTGTGTGTGTGTGTGTGTGTGTGTGTGTGTGTGTGTGTGTGTGTGTGTGTGTGTGTGTGTGTGTGTGTGCGCACATACACATATACATACATATTGAGATGACACTGTGACAAAGTAAATATTTTATGTTGGTTCGTCAGTGCCTTAAAAAGACTTTTAGCCCCGGATTTAAAAATGTTATGTTTAATTTAATTAAATAACATTCATATGAAGACACCACCAACACTATCACACTAAAGTTCAGCCTGCTCTCATAGACACCTCCGGAAACCACAGGCCAATCACACGTCTTTAGATGTGTGAGAGTGTGCTACATGATGTTTCATATTTGAAACTCTTGCCAGTGCTTTAGTACGGGCCTAAAGGTGAGGGGCGTGTTGTTGTTCAGCACCGCAGATCTCCTTAAATCTTAAAATCTTAAATCTGGAGGATTTTGATTTCCTCTTTATTTTGATTTCCTCTTTATTGGTCATACACATCAAAGCACACACACACACACACACACACACACACAGTAAAAAATAGTTTCTCTGCATTAAACCCGTCCTAGTATTAGGAGCTATTGTGTATAGACAGCCCCTAGGGAGCAGTGTCTTCTGGTCCCCCCCCCCAAAACTGCAAACTTGCACTTTTTTCCAAGTACTCGGAAAACTTGGTCCGTTTTGGGGACTTGAACCGGCGACCCTCTGGTTCCCAAGCCAAGTCCCAACAGACTGAGCTTCTGCCGCCCTATACCCATAAATATTGCTTTGTTTATACCGGGATTTACTTTTATTATTTGTTTTGAACTTAATCAGTTCCCGGATTGCATGGAGGGCACACATTTCCTCTTTATTTGTAGCACGGCCCCAAAAAAAGTCCTAATGGTTGTAATGAAGCAAAGCACCACAGAGCAAGGAAGGAGCAGGACTGTGTTCTTCTGCTCACTTTGCATAGGACTCAGAATCCCAAAAGGTTTTTGTTGCGCGTGTCGTCGACGCGGCCGTGCGCTTCGGCCCTGAAGGCTGCCGCTCCAAGGCCAACGCCGGAGTGCTCTGTGATTTGCGTTGCCGTCGGCACCCCAACATATAAACAACACTGCTCTCCTCCCGGCTCAGCCGTCGTCGTCCGTCTCGTGACCAAAGAACGGACGCTTGATGAATAACAGTTGATGAATAACGGATTGTACCGGACGGGGCTGAAATCGGTGCTGCGTTTCAACAGTTTTTAGTGCTTTAATGGACATTCACGGCCCTGCGCCTTTTTTCGCCAATCGCGATATCGGCTGGCAGGAGGGAGCACACCGATGAAAAATCGGATCATTAATCAGCCAGTGACACCAGTTTGTTTCTTTGAGGTTTTTTTCAATCAGTGCCGCCGCTAAACTCTCTCTCTCTCTCTCTGTCTCTGTCTCTCTCCCTCCATCCACAGCTGAAAGCCTTCCTGAAGGAATGCAAAGTGGCCAATTACTGCAAGCCGGTGCGCCAGCTGCTGGAGAAGGTGCAGGAGAACAGCGGCCACATCTCTCGCCTGAGACAGAAGGCTTCCTTCGGCGTGTCCGACACTGCGGCTGTGGTCAGTCTATGTGTGTGTGTCTGTCTGTCTGTGTGTGTGTGTGTGTTTTTATAGAGCGCATGCATGTGTTTATGGAAGGCACGCTTGAGGAGGGGGGGGGGGGGGTGTTATTTAAAGGTAGTCGGAAACCACCAACTCTTTAACCAAACCCCGACCCCTGACTCTTTGTAGGCTGTGGAGACGGCCCTGCCCTGCGTGGGCAGTCCCAACACCTGTGTCTGGTCACTAACCTGTAACACAACCCGTCCTCCAACCTTCACGGCCCAATGCTTTATGTCTGGAGTGTTTTTCTTCTTCTTCTTTAACCGTTTTCCTTAACCGCTCGCGTCCTCGATGGCAATGCCACCAGACGTTTTAACTAATGAACGCTATCTATTATATTATATATAATAGATAGCGTATATATTTCTATCTATTAGCGTATAATATAGTATATTTCTCAATAATACACTCCAAAAAACTGTAGAAGGTTGTAAGGTTGACCCAGGAAGACGGGAGACACCGGAGTTTCTCAGACGTTTCTCAGAGAGAAATTGTCTGAAGAAGCACAACAACCTTGTGTCCGTAATACATTTACTCCTGGCTTTATTTTTGGGTTATTCATTTAGCTTTTGTTTCCCCTTAAAATCTAAAATGTTGTGACGCCAGTGCACATCCACTCTGATGGTTCCTCCTGACGAGAGAGCGCATCCCTGTGTACTCGTGATTAAATATTTAATAACATCTCGGGCCGAAATTAAAGAGCAGGCTCTTTATGTAATTCAGCTGATAAGAATTTGTGTGCTTGTAGCGCATAAAAGAGTGTGTGTGTGTGTGTGTGTGTGTGTGTGTGTGCGTGCGCGCACTTGTGGCTGTGTGTGTCCGAGCGTGTGTGTGTGTGTGTGTGTGTGTGCGCATGCATGCATTTGTGGGTGTGTGTCTATGTGTGTGCACGCGTGCCGTGCAAGGTACAAAAGACAGACAGCACGGCACCGTGGCAGCAGCAGCAGCGCCAGCTCTTGTTGCCACGGCGCCAGGCCCAGCGGAGGCTGTCGCCAGCCTCCCCCCTGGCTCGCCGGCGTCGTGGCAAAAGGTGAAGGTGTCACCGAGGGGGGAGGGAGGGGAGGAGGAGGAGGAGGAGGAGGAGGAGGAGGAGGAGGAGGGGGGGATTGACGCTGTCGCTGAGGAAAAGGCCACCGCTCCCCTGCGGGCGTGCTGCACCCTGCTGTAGCGTCACCCATCCCACGAGCTGCTCTAATTAGTGACACACGTCTCTCTCTCTCTCTCTCTCTCTCTCTCTCTCTCTGTCTCTGTCTCTGTCTCTGTCTCTCTCTCTCTGTGCCTCGTCCTCCTCTTCTGTCGTCTTGGGTCTGATTTGTTGTTTTCTTCTGTGGAAACACTATTGTTGACATATTTGTGTCTCTTTGGGAAACGCGACTCAAGACAACGTGTTTCCGTGCAGAGATTTATTTTGACTTCCCCCCCCCCCTACCTCCTACCTCCCTACCTCCCCCCCCCATCTTTTCCCGTCTCTCTTCATCCTCGTCTATAGCGCCGGCGCCCCTAATAGCTGCGCGGCAAATTGTGGTAAATGCGTTAGCGCTGGGGCGGAGGAAGCTGCGGTCTATACGCTCTATTGGATTTGCCGGTCAGATAATGTGATTGGGCCTAATCAATATCGTCCACAAAGACCTTTCGGGGAAGTCTGGAGCAGATCCGCTGGTCTCTCATTTCAGACCCGCCTCCTCCTTCTCCTCCTCCGTCTCTGTTCTCCTCCTCTCATCTTGACTCTTTCATCTCTCTCCGTCGCCGGCGGCCACGCGATTTATAACGCGTCTTAATAACTAACGTGCGCGATGATTTATTTATTTATTTCCGTTTTTTGCATCTCCCTCGCCCGTTAATGGCGTTCCCCCTCCTCCAGAAATCCTCCTCATAGCCTTGGAGTCCCGTCGGCCTAATCCATCCATCCAGCGCGCGGGGGGCGTCCCATAGACTGACGCCACGGGCACACACCACCCCCCCCCCCCCCCCCCCCCGCGGAGCACACTTATCTACTCACGAGTTGCTGAGTAAAAGCTTTTCAGCTACCCGCCGGCCGCTGCTTCTCCTAACCCTCCCTTCACGTCCACGTGTAGTAAAGCAGTACATTGGGGGGGGGCATATACACTGTCCCCGACGCACGTTAGGATTGGTTAGGAGCTTTAGATTGTGCTTCTTCTGGGGGCCCTCTAAAACTCATGGGCCCCTCCCAGAGGCCCCGTTCCAACAAGCCAGTGATGTTTTGGGTGTGTCGTGTTGTTGTCCAGGCGCAGTGGGAGAAGAAGCAGAGTGAGGATGGGACTCCCCTCACCAGGTACTACAGCCAGTGGGCCAAGCTGAGGGAGAAGGAGATCCAGCTGGAGATCTCGGGCAAAGACAGGGTAACTATCGCACCCAAACACTGTTATTATTATTGTTATTTTTATATATTTTTTTATTATTATTATTATTATTATTATTATTATAGATTTAATTGCAAGCTTGTAGTCTTTCCCTACTATCTATGCACGTATCAGACATCAAATGCTAAGCTAGGTTTTTGTCGTGTTACATTTCTTCCAGCAGGTTAATAATCGAGGTATAGTTTTTCCGTTGTCCGGTGGAAACCCTTATTTGGGCAGACAAACTTCTGACCTTTGGTGGTCTATACCTCACCTGGGGCCCGGCTATGGAATAGTAGAATAATAAACCTTATTTTCTATTTAGTGATTAAGCAGACATTTATTTCTTTGAATGAGTGAAATTTCTTCAATGGCAGCGGTGTGTTTTTGTTGCGTCTTGGCTGCTGTGGGATTCTCACCTGGTTATAAACTCATCTTAATCTGTGTTTGTTTCAAAGATGGAGGACTTGGACCTTCCTGAAATCAAGCGCAAGAAGATCGCCGATAGGAAGGCCGAGGACAAGAGGGCGTTCAAGGATCTATTCGACTCGGATGAGTCGGATGAGGATGAGGAAACGTTGAAAATCAAAAGTGAGTCATTTGTGTGTGTGTGTGTGTGTCTCTGTCTCTCAGGAACAGGCTTCTCTCTTCAGCTCTCACAGCCTCATGCGTGGTGGTGGCTCTTATGGTATATTGGGGCTGTGTAATTCTTCATTCCGCCACTAGGTGGGCACATTTTCCCATAACAAGGTAATGGGGCTGTCCTGTGACACTCGACTGTTAACCGGTTGCTTACTTCAGCTGCCACAAAAGCCCAGCGTAGAACTCACCCACACGTCTCAAAGTATCCCCTGGAAAAAAAATATATATATATAAATTTAAAAAAACCCGGGCCCATAAACCAGCCCTCGGCGGATCACAAAACAAACCGGCCCACGCAACCTGCCAATCAGAAGCCGCGCCTCGTCTCCGCTCACGCGTGTTGCCGGGAGAGAGAGAGAGAGAGAGAGAGAGAGCTCTCTCTCTCTCTCTCTCTCTCTCTCTCTCTCTCTCTCTCTCTCTCTCTCTCTCATCTCTCTCTCTCTCTCTCTCTCTCTCTCTCTCTCTCTCTCTCTCTCTCTCTCTCTCTCTCTCTCTCTCTCTCTCTCTCTCTCTCTCTCTCTCTCTCTCTCTCTCTCCTCTCTCTCTCTCTCTCTCTCTCTCTCTCTCTCTCTCTCTCTCTCTCTCTCTCTCTCTCTCTCTCTCTCTCTCTCTCTCTCTGGGCCTCCCAGGGTCGTCGGCAGGTCAGTCGCTGCGGTCCCGCGTTTACGGCCTCACACTCGGATGTGCCGCAGGCAGGAAGACAGCCCTCGGCGGCCAGGTCACAGAGGAAGGCAGTGAGGGATGGAGTGGGAGGAAGGGCGTCCTTTATTTTGTTTTGCATCTGGACCTCATTGCAGGCAACCCCCCCCCATCTCTCTCTCTCTCTCTCTCTCTCTCCTCTCTCTCTCTCTCTCTCTCCGCTGTCCTCTCTCTCTCTCTCTCTCTCTCTCTCTCTCTCTCTCGCCCCCCTTCGACAGGAAGTAAAGGCTTGGATCCCGGTGGGGCTTCCTAATTCAAACCAGCCCAGTGGAACAGCCAGAGGTGGCTGCTCCCACTCTTCTCTCTCGCTCTCCCTCTTTCTCTCGCTCTCTCTTTTCTCTCTCTGCCTGATCTCCCCTCCCACATTCATACCCTTTCTCAAGCTAGGACTTCCAGATAGCTCCCCCGCACATTGCCCCTAGACACACACACACACACACCATACACACACACACGGATAAGGACATACACACCCCGTCTCGAAGAGCCAGGGGGCTGTGCTCTGGTCACCCGGCGCTCTGAGGTGCTCCTCTGTTGCGGGCGGGTGAGGGTGGGGGTGGGGGTGCAGCAGTGTGGGTGATTGACGGGTGTTTCTGCTGCTCCTGAGTCACCGCCGGTGGGTAGCGAGTCCTCCGGGTCATCCCAGGGCAAGAGGCCCCGTGACCTGGCCCCTCCCTCTCCCGGTGTGTGTGTGTGTGTGTGTGTGTGTGTGTGTGTGTGTGTGTGTGTGTGTGTGTGTGTGTGTGTGTGTGTGTGTGTGTGTGTGTGTGTGTGTGTGTGTGTGTGTGTGTGTGTGTGTGTGTGTGTGTGTGTGTGTGTGTGTGTGTGTGTGTGTGTGTGTGTGTGTGTGTGTGTGTGTGTGTGTGTGTGTGTGTGTGTGTGTGTGTGTGTGTGTGTGTTGTCGTCGGAGGAAAAAGTAAACTTCTGCCTAATCCCCTACAAGGCCATTCTCCTATCACACCCATACTTCAAAGCAGAGACTGCAGACCTACTTGTCCCTCCGGCAAGACGGCACACACACACACACACACACAGGTTCCTGCCCGCCGGGGCGGTCGGCCAGCTATCTCGGTGCTCTATATTTAGGCCGTGGGGCTGGGATGTCTGAAACGCCCGGTGGTGAACTGTCATGGCCGCGGCGGCTGTAATCGTCCCTCCGACGCACCCGAGCAGCGTGACGGTGCTAGCGCCGGCCTCTTGATTGGCTGGCCCACATACAGGTGTCTCTGAGGTCTGGTCCCGCCGCTGCCGCTAAAACTACCCATGATGCACTCTGGGGAGATTCACATTAATATTAGAAGCACGTTGGCGCGCTGTGAGCGGTTTGCTCCTGGTGGAGTTGTAGTTTTCTTGAGGTTTTTATTTCTAGTCCCCTCCTCCCCCCGTGGGACCCCCAGCTTGGTGCTGGTTATAAGTCCGGGGCTTTCCGTTCGGGTCACGGAAGATCCCACAGCTAACTTAAAATATGGTTTTAATTGTTCCAGCAACTGGCTTTTATTTCCCCGTCGGACAATTTGCCTGCAGAGAAAAGAGACCCTTACCCAAACCAAATAATAAGCCTAACTTTATCATAATAAAGTATTTTAATTAGTAATCTGCCGTTTTGATAGTTTTGTGTAATTTGAGAATGTGTTTGGGTTTGGTAAAATGTCACCGCGGCTTTTCCCGTCGGCCAGTTTCACACGCACTTTAGGTTTTATTTCTAATTTGTTGTTGTCGTCCCCCCCCCACCCCCCAATGTTAGCCCCAACCCCCCCCCCCCCCAAAAAAAATGGCTATTATTTGTCGGGTAGGATAAACTGGGAAGTACAACGCGCTCTTAAATGGGCGACAAGGAATGCGCGAAGAACGCGCGTTGTTAAGCTAGCCACCAAAACAAACCAACCAACAAACAAACAAACGGCACAGAACGCAGAGCAATGTTTACCAGGGCGGTTGTGGCCGCGTTTTCCCGAGGCAGGGAGGGCACACTCCTTAGGAAGCCTTTGGAGAAGCCGGCTTGGCTGGCTTTACTCGGGAGGACAATAGAGATCTGGTTGAGTCAGACGGCAAAGTGTCGTGACTCAGTGCCGTCCACGCCCGGCCTTCCACCGTACTGCTACCACCTTTATGAGAGGGAGAGTGGGAGAGGAGAGAGAGAGAGAGAGGGAGAACTATTTCTATCTTTTGCTCTCCATGGTGTTTATTCATCAAACGGTTGCGTTCAACTGGTCGAGGGTCGAACCGTGACTCGACAGCCCCCCCCACACTTGTTTACTGAGCTGTGTTTTTTTCATGTGTTTTTCGTCCTTTCGTCACAGACAATAAACGCTACGGCGGCGGAGATGACGACGATGATGACGATGATCTGGATCTGTCAGACATGAGCGACGAAGGCCCCGACGGCGATGACTCAGGCATGTGGTCACACACACACACACACACACACACACACACACACACACACACAGAGAGACACACACACACGCACACACAGAGGACGTTCCGCGGTGGTTCCCGGAAGGCCAACGTTTGTTAAATATTCTACCAACTGTTAAACTTCTCGTGCCTTATTTTTTGTTTCCAGATGGCAGCGGTGGCGAGGAGGACGAAGACGACCAAGACGACGACGGTGGCAAGGGGGAGGGGGAGGATAAGGAGGAGGAGGAAGCTAAAGCCTCCAAGGCGTCTAAGCAGCTGTCCACCTCCACTCTGGCAGAGCTGAAAGGAGGGGCGGAGGATTTGGTGGAGGACCTGGAGCTATCCGGAGACGACGAGGAGGAGGAGGAGGACGACTGAGGAGACACTCCTCCTCCCCCCCTCCCTCCCCGTCCTCCACCCACCTGGCTCCTCCCAGGGACCCGGGGCCCTGCTCCCCCCCCCCCACAGAGTTGGGGGGGTGGGGGGGTTTGTGTGATGTTTCATTTGAATTTGTTATTTTCCTTTTTGTTTTAGTTTGAGTTTTTCTTTATTATTTTTTGTTGTTGTTGTTGTTGTACAGCACCAATATGTTCCCGGTGATCATTTTGTCATACTGGCGGAGTAACTGTAAAACTAAAACCACAATATAAACCCAATTTCATAAATCCTTATTTTACGACCTATCCTTGTGTCATTGTAGTTTGTCCGGTGTGGGGATGCTAGCGTACAAAGGTATCCAGATGGTCCGATCGGCACAATTGGCACCTGAAAAACCGGGGAACAAAAAATAAAATAAAATAAAAAAATATTTAATTAAAAAAATAAAGAAATAATGGCCACGCTTTGTAGGTGCCTGCAGGCTTGGTGGGAGAGGCAGAGGCCATTTTAGATGGGGGGGGGGGGGGGGTTGGGGGAGGAGCGTGGAGAGAGAGAGAGAGAGAGAGAGAGAGAGAGAGAGAGAGAGGGTATGATCTCGCCATGCCAGGGCTCAGCCAAGCCAGACTGGGCCGGCCTGTCCAGGCGCAGAGGGGGAGAGAGAGAGAGGGGCCGCGTGCACACACACACACACACACACACACACACACATACACACATACACACACACACACACACACAGAGAGAGAGTGGTGGGTGTTGAGCCCTGAGGCGGCAGGCCTGTGCCAGGCTGGCGGGGTGGCGTCTGAAGCGGTGCCAAGCCTCTCAGTCCAGGTGGTAGCGCGGCAACACAGACTGCTCTGTTTCCCTGCCAAGTTACCCCTCCCCCATCCCCGGCCCCTCCCCCACCCCCCCCCCCCCCCCCCCCAACCCACCTTAACCACTCCACTTGCACTGGGTGTGTGTGTGTGTGTGTGTGTGTGTATTCATAGTCTCGCACGACACAGTCGCACACCTCCCCTAGTTTACTCTGTACACCCCCAACCACCATCCTCTCCCCTTCATTGAATCCTGATTAGCTTTTTCGACGGCATTTGCTGTCGGAAGTAATTTAATTATCGACTCCATGCTAATTTTAAACATAGAGAGAGAGAGAGAGAGAGAGCGTGCGCGTAGTCGGTAGGAATATTGAAATGTCCAGTTTCTCTGGACTGGGTTTCTATGGAAGTGAAGTTTTTCATATAAGAGTTTCCTTCGTGCCTTTCCCCAAGATGGCCGCCGGTGCTTTTGAGTTGGGACGCCTAGAGCTAAGAGTGGGCCTGGAGAGCAGCGCCCGGCCCACTGCTTGAGACTCACAAAAACCTACAATAAAGGTGATTCTGAAGGAAGTGGAACTATGGAGGAGTATGGCGCAGTGCTTGATGTATATATGTATATAGTGTGTGTGTGTGTGTGTGTGTGGACAGAAGAAGCAGGTTCTCCCTACAGGCTGGGTGTTCTTGGCCTGCGGCTGAACCTCACACCTTCCTCACCAGGTGATGACCTGAACCATGTCCCCAGTGCGCACGCACACACACACGCACACGCACACACACACGCACGCACACACAGTGATGTATTGCATTGGGGAACTTCAAACTCTCACACATGCACTTTTCCAGTAGAAGGAAGTACAAACACCTGGGGGAGATCACACAGGCACCGGAGAGCGCACACACACACACACAGGAGAGCACACACACACACACACAGGAGAGCACACACACACACACACAGGAGAACACACACACACACACAGGAGAGCACTCACACACACAGGAGGACACCAGAGAACACAGACGCAGCCACTAGAGTCTCTCATTGGATTTATTCCACCAAGTGGTGAATATAAAAATAGGATGAAAACAATGCGTTGAAGGGAAAATCTAGAGACCGTTGTGTTTTTTTTTCTTGTTTTTTTTTTTACTTAATTGCGTACATCGTTGTTTGTAATAAAAATGAAATCCATAACAAAATAAAATAAAAATAAAAAAAGAAATTGCATTTAAGAGCTTTGTGCCTTTCTTTGCCCGGCAAACAAGAGAAAACAAAGTCAGGGTATCTTTGGGATTCGTCTCATGGGCTAATAATTATACATATAATTTGTCTACTACATCGAAAGCCTATAAATAATATTTCCTCGTATTTATATGCTGAAGTAGCATTTAAGATTGGGTCGGGGGGCTCTATTTTACACTCGGACGTAAAACGGAAAAAAAGACAAATGAAAAAGAAAGTACCACCGATAGGTTTTTTCGAAGCGCCGGTCACACGTCTCTGTAAAATAAAACTGTTTTCGTGCAACTAGATATTTACCCAAAAAGGAGGGGGAAAAAAAAAACTCTAAACAAAAAGTACCACATATATAACCTTCAGAATATTTTCAACTTTAGCATGAGTCTGTACAATTTTGCATGTTTTTTAATATGGGTTTTCTATTGCCGACTGTCCTGTATTCGTCGGGTGGGTGGGTGGGGTGGGGGGGGGGGAACCGGTACAATGTTATCCCTAGTAACCAGCGGAGTGGGAAAAACCTCTGTTTGGGCCTGCCCCCCCCACACACACACACACAGAAACCTTTTTTCCAAGTCTTTTTAAGTCATGCAGCAACGACCCCCCCCCCCCATCCCCCCGGGGGGGGGTCCTCCACAGGTGACAACCCGTCACCTTTTAAGAGAGCAGAGAAAAGCGACCCCGTAGTTTTGTCCTTTTTTTTAACTCTCCTTAGAAAATCCTCAGGCAAAAAAAAACAAAAACGTCAAGAGGTCTTGACAGGAAGCCCTGCTCCGATTCCCACACACATCCGGTCATCTTTGGTATCGGTGCATGGGGGGAGGGAAGGGGGGGAGACCGTGGAATGCATAGTTGCAGAGAGAGAGAGATGAGAGGGGAGGCTCCCGGGGGTTCGAGTCTCGTCCTGCCCCCACCGTGTGAACGGGAAGGGGACGTCTCCGTGGATGTGTGTGAGGGTGGTGCCTCAGAGGAGGGGGGGCGGCTGGAGAGAGAGAGAGAGAGAGAGAGAGAGAGAGAGAGAGAGAGGGGGGGGGGGGGGGAGAGGGGGGAGGAGGGAGAGCAGACAGGGCCGTGAGATGGATGGAGCGAAGTGAAGTGAGAAGCGGGGCTTCCTGCGGCCCCAGGAAGGAAGGAAGGAAGGAAGGATTCCACCAGCGTCTGACTGTCTGACTCACAAGAATGTCGTATTTGTGGTGGCCGGGCCTTTTGCCCCCTCTCTCTTTGGCAGGCTGTCCGTGACCAGCTGTCTGCCTCTTTTCTGTTCCTTCCCCTCCGAAATGTTTTTCTCCGTCGCCTCACGCCCTCCCCTCACCCCCCCCCCCCCCCCCCCCCCAAACCACCCCCCCTTCCCCTCCTGCTCCCCCTCCCTCTGCCTCCGTTTCTTTGGATTCTGCTCGGCTACGGCCTCCGGAAAAACCCCAACCGCCGGCCGGTTCCTCCGGGGGGGTGGGGGTGGGGTGGGGGTGGGGTGGGGGTGGGGTGGGAGGAGGAGCGGGGGCGTCCCTGTTTCTCCTCTCCTGGTCTCCCCCGAGTCGGATTGCGTTCCTCAAAGCATGGGGGGGGGGGGTCTTGAGGAGGAGGAGATGCAGGAGGGAGGAAGGGACTTAAAACAAGGGTTTGTCGGTGTAATATCCCCCCCCCCCCCCCCTGGTAGAGTTACACTCCACCCCCTCCACTCCTCGCGGGGGTCCTCCTGTGACCCCCCCCCCCCCGTGGTGTCTTAAGTCCTACGAAGGGGTCTTAGACTCCCGGTACCCCACCACCGTCGCCGCAGCAGAGCTGCTCTCCTGCTTGGGGGTGGAGCGTCCAAGGGGGGCGGCGCCAAAAGGGGAGGAGCTACTGCCGGGCGAGGAGGAGGAGGCGGGCCGGGCGGCGTTGTGTTGGTTGTGTTGGCTGTGTTGGTTGTGTTGGTGGTGGTGGTGATGGTGGGCCAGTGCCAGGGAGAGGGGCGTGTCCGGCGTGTCGCGCTCCCTCTCGACGGGGGGGCGGGGCGTGGCCACCGACGGGGGCAGCGGCAGCGCCAGCGGGAAGCTGGTCATGTAGAAGATACGGCCCAGGCGTCGTGCCACCTGAAAAGGAGGAGGAGGAGGGAGAACACAGCAAGAGGCCGTCAGTCAGATGCCCTCACAGAAGAGAAGGGCTATATTGTGATGCTGTGCGGATCCAGAGAGAGAGAGAGAGAGAGAGAGAGAGAGAGGGAGACGGATCGGGCGTACGACAGGGGTAGGCTCTCTATTAAAAGTGACTACTCTATACGTATCACTACTACTGCACCGCAGGACATCTGTCTCCGCTGCACCGAACCAGGAGGACGGCCCGGACGGA
>CM051013.1:16764800-16767654 GCA_027704905.1 Muraenolepis orangiensis | reverse complement strand
TCACTGCATCGGGGAGCTCTCTCCTCTCTCTCTCTCTCTCTCTCTCTCTCTCTCCTCTCTTTCTCTCCTTTCTTCTCTCTCTCTCTCTCTCTCTCTTCCTCTCTCCCCTCTCTTTAAGACCACTTCTCCAGTTGTCCTCCGGGGGCGAGGTGTGCCAGTGACAGGAAGGTTCAGGCAGACATATTTTCCTCATTAACCCCTCCATTTAACTCACGGCGCGTACCGAGCGACAAATGCCTCGTGAAGAGGTTAAAGAGCCGGACGGGGAGGGTGGAGGGTGGAAAAGGGTGGAGGGTGTGGGGTGGAGGGTGGAACGGGTGGAGGGTGGATAGGGGGGAGGGAGAGGAGGGAGGGGAGAGACGAGGGCTCGTTAACTCTCTCAATCCTTTGTGGCTAATTACTCTCCGGGCGCTGTCACACAACAGCCTGGCTCAATGCCCGTATTCACGGCAGACCTCTGACCCCACGCATACACACACACACTTGCACACACACACACACACTTGCACACACACATACGCACGCACACATTCACATTCACACAAACAAGACACACATTCACACAAACAGGCCACTCTCTCCCTCGCTCTGCATAGATGAGCACGCACACAGGCCGCCTTCCTAACAAATTGAACAAACAAACACACGCAACACACACATGCACGCACACACACGCACACACACACAGACACACACACACACCACACACACACACACACACACACACACACACACACACATCCCAGCAGCCTGGGATATGTGTCTGTGTCCCCCCCCCCCCCTACCCTTGCTCATACACACACACACCACACACGCGCATACACACACACACACACACACACACGCACGCACGCACACACACGCACACACACACACACACACACACACACACACACACACACAACACAAACCACACACACACACACACACACCACACACACACACACACACACACACACACACACACACACACACACACCCAGCAGTCCTGCACTGAGCTACACCACACAGCGCCAGGATGCTCTGCTTCCTGCTCCCCCCCCCCCTCCTCCTCCTCCTCCTCCCCCTCCCCCTCCTCCTCCCTCTCCCCCTCCTCCCTCTCCCCGCCTTACTCCCTCGCTATCTCTCTTCCTCTGACACACACACACACACACACGCACAGGCACACACACACACACAACACACACACACACGCCACGCACACACACAGGCACACACCACACACACACACACACCCTCGCCGCCCCCTGCCGCCGCCACGCCGGCCCATTATCGATCCCCCGCCTCTCCCCGCGCCACATAAATAATCGACAAGCAATTACCGCCCACTCCCGCTGGCCCTGCCTTGTTTGGGAGGCGCTGGGCGCCTGGGAGGAGGAGGAGAAGGAGAGGGAGAGGGAGGCGGAGTGAGGAGGAGGGGGAGGGGGAGGGGGAGGGGAGGGAGGTGTGGTGAGGAAGGAGAGGAGGAGAGAGGGGAGGGAGGAGGTGTGGTGAGGAAGGAGGGAGAGGAGGAGGAGGAGGAGGAGGGAGGGAGGTGTGGTGAGGGAGGGAGAGTGGTTAGGGAGGGAGGGAGGAGGGGAGGGAGGTGTGGTGAGGGAGGGAGAGGAGGAGAGGGAGAGGAGGAGAGGGAAGGAGAGCGGTGTGCGTGTGGCGGCGGCAGGGCGGAGGGAAGAGAGAGGAGATAGGAGAGAGGGAGGGAGGGGAGAGGGAGAGAGAGGGAGAGGAGAGGACAGGAGAGGAGGAGAGAGAGGAGAGAGAGGAGTAGAGGAGGAGAGGGAGAGAGGAGAGAGAGAGGAGGAGGAGAGAGGGAGAGGAGGAGAGGAGAGAGAGAGAGAGGAGAGAGGGAGAGAGAGGAGGGAGGAGAGGAGAGAAGGGAGGATGAGATATGGAGAGGGAGGAGAGGAGAGGAGAGGAGAGAGGAGAGGAGGAGAGGAGAGGAGAGAGAGGAGAGGAGGAGGAGGAGGAGAGGAGAGGAGGAGGAGAGGAGGAGAGGAGAGGGAGGAGAGAGAGGAGAGGAGAGAGAGGGGAGGAGAGTGAGAGGAGGAGGAGAGGAGAGAGGAGAGGAGGAGAGGAGAGAGATGGAGAGGAGAGGAGGAGAGGAGAGGAGGAGGGAGTATGGGATGAGAGGGAGGGAGAGGAGAGGGAGAGAGGAGAGGAGAGGAGAGAGAGAGAGGAGACATGGAGAGGAGAGGAGAGGAGAGGGAGAGGAGGAGGAGAGGGAGGAGAGGAGAGGAGAGGAGAGGAGAGGAGAGGAGAGGAGAGGGTAGTAGGGGAGGAGAGAAGAGAGGGAGGAGGAGAGGAGGAGAGGAGAGAGAATGGAGAGGAGAGGAGAGGAGAGAGGGGATAGGGGGTAGGGAGGAGAGGAGAGGAGAGGAGGAGGAGAGAGAGGAGAGGAGGAGAAGAGAGGAGGGAGAGGAGAGGAGGAGAGGGTATATGGGAGGAGAGGAGAGGAGATGAGAGAGGGAGGAGGAGAGGAGAGAGGAGAGGGTATATGGGAGGAGAGGAGAGAGGGAGAGAGAGGAGGAGAGGAGAGGAGAGGAGAGAGGGGGAGGAGAGGAGAGGACAGGATAAGAGAAGTTGCATGAGAAGTAGGGAGGCTGACCATAAAGTAGGAAGAATAATAACACACAAAAGAACAGATGGACATAAAAAGTGTTACACTTAGTTTTATGGTACAGATAGATGGAGATATATATATATATATATATATAATATTATATATATATATAGATGGGGTGCATATATAACTGTTGCTGTGGCGGAATTATCTAAACTGGACTGAATTGAAAATATTAGCCATGTTTCCCTAGATTCCCTCTACTCGCTCCTGACATTTTCTCATTTTGCCTCTCTA
>CM051013.1:16754800-16759800 GCA_027704905.1 Muraenolepis orangiensis | reverse complement strand
AACTCACACACACACACACACACACACACACACACACACACACACACATACATACACACACATTCACACACTAACACACCGCTCACCCCCCCCTGCATCCACACGCTTTCATTTTCTTTGCCCTCCACTTCAAACACATGAAAGAATGCTCTCTACGGGCAAAAAGGGGGTGGGGAGAGAAGGAGGGGGTGAATAAAAGCAGCACTGGAGAGGGGGTGGTGGTGGGGGTGGGGAGTACAAGAGATGGATGGGATGGGGGTCGGGTGAGGGCCCCACCAGAGGGCCCCACCAGAGACGGGGGTCAATGTCAAGGAGCTCCTCTCTCTGGGGCGCAAGCAATACACATCCACCCCCACAGTGTGGAGGAGGAGCAGCAGGAGGAGACGACAAAACACTCCCCCCACACCTCCTCCTCTTGCTGCTGCTCCTCCTCTCTCCTCCTCCTCCCCTTCCTCCCCCATCTGTCACTACCTCCCCTCCTTGCACGCCTGCCTGCTGCAGAGCTCCCCGGAGGAGGAGGAGGTGGAGGAGGAGGAAGAGGAGGAGGTGGTGGAGGAGGAGGAGGAGGAGGAGGAAGAGGTGGACAAGAAGGAGAAGGAGGAGGAAGAGGAGGAGGAGGAGGAGGAAGTGGTGGAGGAGACGCTGTAGGTAGGAACAGTCACATGGCAGCGGCGCTGTATCGCGATTGTGACGGACGCGACTAAGCGTGAACGTGAAAACCCGTTAATTGGAGAGAAGAGAGCGGAGGGTAAACAAGGATATATAAAAAAAGATAAAAGTTACACTCCGAGATAGGCTCAGTGGGGGGTGGGGGAAACACCTGTTTAACAAGGCTGAAGTGGGACCGCTTTGATGAACGCGCAATTCATAGGTAGTTGTATCGGTGTTAGCTCTGTGAGCTCGCTGTTATTGGGGGGGGGGGGGGCTATGTTGGGATCAGAGTACAGTATCTGACTCTCCTCTCTTCCTATCCTCTCCATCCATGTCCCCTCTCCTCACTTCCTATCCTCTCCATCCATGTCCCCTCTCCTCTCTTCCTATCTCTATCCATGTCCCCTCTCATCTCTTCTATCTCTATCCATGTCCCCTCTCATCTCTTCCTATCTCTATCCATGTCCCCTCCCCTCTCTTCCTTCTCTATCCATGTCCCCTCTCCTCTCTTCCTATCTCTATCCATGTCCCCTCTCCTCTCTTCCTATCTCTATCCATGTCCCCTCTCATCTCTTCCTATCTCTATCCATGTCCCCTCCCCTCTCTGTCCTTTCTCTATCCATGTCCCCTCTCCTCTCTTCCTATCTCTATCCATGTCCCCTTTCCTCTCTTCCTATCCTCTCTATCCATGTCCCCTCTCCTCTCTTCCTATCCTCTCTATCCATGTCCCCTCTCCTTTCTTCCTATCCTCTCTATCCATGTCCCCTCTCCTCTCTTCCTATCTCTATCCATTTTCCCTCCCCTCTCTTCCTATCCTCTCTATCCGTGTCCCCTCCCCTCTCTTCCTATCCTCTCTATCCATGTCCTCCTCTCCCTCCATTGACCCCTTTGCCTTTTAATCACCGCAATCATTATTTTTGGAGTGTACTTGGGGTTCCTTCCTTCCTACTCCTGTCTCTCTCTTTGGGCGGGCGGAGAGAGAGAGGAAGGAGGAGAAGGAGCCGTAGGCACGGTGGGGGGGTGGGATGTGGGGGAGGTAGGGGAAGTCTGTGTGGGGAATCACGGAGGAGACTGTGTGTGTGTGTGTGTGTGGAAACTACGAAAAGCGCCGAGACGGAGCCCGGGCTGTGTGTGTGTGTGTGTGTGTGTGTGTGTGTGTGTGCCTGCATTGCGCCACTGTGTCTCCTTCAAGCCCAGCAAGGTTTCTGGGAAGTGGAGGCCGGCGATCAGACTGCACCATGGGCCATAAAGTAAAGCCACAGCAACGCACAGCACCTCGCCTCTAACTGCTCTCAGACACACAGGCAGAAAGCAATTAAAACATTTATAGGCTTCGCCCCCCAGATTTGCAGCCAGCAATTAAAAATCATTACTTATCAAATAAAAATAAAAGTGGCTTCAACTACAGCACAATTTCGGCCGGGGCATCCGCCGAATTTATGCTACTGCAAGAAGACTCATAAAACCTGCTGGCAATTAACGTTACATTCTGTACCACGGATGCCGCGAAAAGGTTATCGTTTAATGGTAGTCTCATTGAAATGAGAAGTAAAAATCAAAATAAAACAGACACATAAAACCCGGGGCGAAGGCAACATTTGTTGTTGCTATCAAGCTACAACACTCTCTTATTGTCACCAAAGTGGCGTTATCGCCGGACAAGCTTCCGTAAAGTTTATGTATCCAAAATAAATTATTAAAAAACTCAGGGAGGCAGGCAGGCAGGCAGGTATATATATATATATATATATATATATATATATATATATATATACGCTTCCAGCGAAGGGGATTCAGAGTGTTGGCAGGCAGCCAATGGCAGCGAGGGGGGGATTGATCGAAGTGCCGGTTGCGTGGTCGGAGACTTGAGAAGTGTTGTTTACAACCGAAAGCTGCGGCAGTCAGAAATCACCCGCGGTGACACTTTGACATCAGGCGGACGGGCGCCGCAAATAGAAATGTCAGTCGCTGCCACGGCTGCAGTTTTACACTGGCAGGCAGGGTGGCACACCTCAACTCCGCTACCCACAATGCAACGCTACAGCGCGCTTCACAGAGCTTTGCGAGCAGCGCGTCCGGGTGACGGCCCCCCCCCCCCCCGTGACAGGTGACAGGGAGAGGAGCGGCGGGCGCTACGGAGCTCGTACATTGCTCAAAAGCACTGGGGACCACAGTGACAGGAAGGACAGCTCTGTAGACTAAGAGCGACAGGAAGGAGAGATCTGTAGACTAAGAGCGACAGGAAGGAGAGCTCTGTAGACTAAGAGCGACAGGAAGGAGAGCTCTGTAGACTAAGAGCGACAGGAAGGAGAGCTCTGTAGACTAGAGGGACAGGAAGAAGAGATCTGTAGACTAAGAGCGACAGGAAGAAGAGATCTGTAGACTAAGAGCGACAGGAAGGAGAGCTCTGTAGACTAAGAGCGACAGGAAGGAGAGACCTGTAGACTTGAGAGACAGGAAGGAAAGCTCTGTAGACTAAGAGAGACAGGAATGAAAGCCCTGTAGACTAGAGGGACAGGAAGGAAAGACTACACAGGAAGTACACTGTGTAGACTATAGAGACAGGAAGTCAACTTTGTAGACTATAGGGACAGGAAGTACACTGTGTAGACTATAGAGACAGGAAGTCAACTTTGTAGACTATAGAGACAGGAAGTACACTGTGTAGACGATAGAGACAGGAAGTCAACTTTGTAGACTATAGAGACAGGAAGTACACTGTGTAGACGATAGAGACAGGAAGTCAACTTTGTAGACTATACGCAGGAAGTACAGTGCGCATGTATTGGTATGAACTTCAGATTTGACCTTCAAACCCATGCACACATTCAATATCACCCATACACAGATTCACACTCTTTCACACACACACACACACACACACACACACACACGCACAGTCACACACACACACACACACACACACACACACACACACACACACATATACATACACACACAGGCATTGACAACAATAGACAAACTCCTTTGCACACACACACACACACACACACACACACACACACACACACACACACACACACACACACACACACACACACACACACACACAAACACACACACACCCAGGGTGACTAACCATGCGTGGGCAGGCCCATGTGGCTGGCCAGCTGAAAGAGGCGCTGCTGCTGCTCCTCGTAGGTGCCATGTTGGCTCAGCGCTGACATCATGCGTCTGTACTGCTCCTCAGGGCTCATGAGGCTGTGGCCTCCGCCCGCCTCCAACACCAAGCTCTGGGAGTTCTCTGTGTGTGTGTGGGGGGGGGGGCGGGGGGGGGAGAGAGAGAGAGAGAGAGAGAGAGAGAGAGAGAGAGGAGAGAGAGAGAGAGGAGAGAGAGAGAGAGAGAGAGAGAGAGAGAGAGAGAGAGAGAGAGAGAGAGAGAGAGAGAGAGAGAAAGAGAGAGGGAGACCAGAGAGAGGGAGACAGAGGGAGACCAGAGAGAGGGAGACAGAGAGAGAGGAGAGAGAGGCAGAGCGAGAGAGAGAGAGAGAGAGAGAGCAGAGAGAGAGAGAGAGAGAGGGAGACCAGAGAGAGGGAGACAGAGGGAGACCAGAGAGAGGGAGACAGAGAGAGGGAGACGACCAATGAATTACAATCAGTCAGTGATGTCACCGGGGCCGTTAATAACCCGGCCGCCTCCGCCTGCCGCCGCCCACCCAGGAGGGAGCAACAGACGCATCGGCTGAACATCCCCATCCATTCTTCCGCTCCAAACACATTAATCTCTCTCTCTCCCCACCCCTCCCCCTGCCCCCCCATGCTTAATTTTCAACCATAGTGTCTCACCGCCGCCACACACACACACACACACACACACACACACACACACACACACACACACGAAAAGACATGCTTACAGGCTAGTAGGGAACAGGGGGCTGGTGGTTGTGAAACAGCTTTTTATATTTACATCCGGATCTAACATTGTAAAAACAATGAAAGAAAAAAAATAGCTTTGCTCCTTTTTCCAATATTGATGACGAATGTACAATATTTTTTTTATTTTTTGAGCAAGTGGAAGAGGTCCCACAGGGGGGATGATGTCATCGGTAATAGTGCAACCGTGACAACAGCACGGCATTTAAATCAGACGGTCGTGCTTGGTATATATATATATATATATATTTATATATATATATTTATATATATCCGGTTCGTATATGTATTGCAACGTTCAAACGCGTTAAGTGACACACACACACACACACACAAAAAATGATTATTTCGCCTCGAGTAGACACGCCAAGTTTTTTTCTTCCCGTGCGTTTTTAAGTACCGGTAAATCAATCATTTACCTGTAAATCAATGGGAAGGGCCGAAAATTGAAA
>CM051013.1:16734800-16739800 GCA_027704905.1 Muraenolepis orangiensis | reverse complement strand
AGGGGTCCGTCGGAGGTGTTGGTCTGGAAACGATTAAGCACTTCGGGCCTCAAAGCCCCCCTCCCTCCCCCTCCCTCCGGCTATGGGGTTACTGTAAGCGGGGGGATTGGGGGGAGTGAGGTGAAGGGTCGTGGCCCAGGCAACGGTTTTGACCCGGTGTCGGACGGTCATGGTCATGTAGTACTCTACTTACTACAGTAGTTCCGAGGTGGACCTGTGACTGTACCGTACGTCCGGTATTGTAGCCGTGCGTCGACTAAAGGCGGGTTATTCACTCACGCCCCTTAAAGCTAACATTTCACAACGGTGGGCGCATCATAATAGCCGACTTCTGAATAGCGGGGTTCACCATATCTTGGTACAAGGGACTTGACTAATAGACGTGATTAAAGGGCTGTCTGAGATCTGTCTGCAAGCTCCGGCTGGGAAGCTCATAGCTTAGGACCCACCGTGGTACCTTTGCTCGCATTGAACAGGATTAATGGCAAACAAAGCTATTTATTCAGAGGTAATTTAAAACAGGGGTTTAACAGAAATCCTGGAGAGCGGTTCGGGAACGTAGACGAAACATTAAGTAATCGACTTGAGAGAGCGACCTTCAAGAATAAGTAATAGGCTTACTGGGAATTCCCCTCCCAATAAAACAAATTGGAGTAGATTGAGACGGCAAAGTGATGTTTACCTCCTGTCGAACGGGGATGCAGAGAAAGAGGAAGACAGAATGAACAAAACCAAAACCAAAGCGAAAGAAAAGGAAGAAGGAAAGAAAGACAGATGGACGGATGTGGAAACACACGTGTGTGCGCGCGCACACGCACACACACACACACACGTGCACACACACAGCCAGGGTGTGTGTGTGTGTGTGTTGGCCCTACCTGTGTGTCCAGTGTTGCTGCTGTGGTCGGAGGCTGACTGGCCCTCGGGCATGCCGTGCTGTCTGGTGTGGTGAAGGTTGGAGATGATTGTGGAGAGGTCGCTGTCACGACTGAAACACACACACACACACAGACACACACAGACACAGAACAGGCAGCGTTAGTGAGAATGCAACACACAACCTTGCCACAGGTTCCAAGATGGAACCAGCCCAATTCAAATGCAACCCGCAAAAAACAACATGAAACAAACCCATCCAGCCGAGTATCCAGTACGTATATCCGAGTATAACAGCGCACACAAGTCAGCGTGAAGTACACAGGACGCCGGTCCTTTCACGTTCAGTGAGTATGGCGGAAGACATACCAGCATGGGTTCCTCAGTTCCCCAGAGCAGGAATGCTACGCCCCGACCAGTACCACACCACACGCTTCGGGTTAGTCCTAAGTAACTGGCTTCTCGGGGAAGGACAACCAGCTCTAGCATGTAGTGGATGTAATGGACTGTGACAGACTATCCTATCCAGCACTTTAGGGTCTGATCCCTTCTCATCTTCCTACTTGTACGCAGTGTGTTAACACCTTCACACACTCACAGGAGTAGACTCACCGGCACACACTCGCCGACCCGCTTTCTGGATACAATCATTGCATATCGGGCGCTAACACAAATTTTGGTGTAAATATGCGGTAAATGATGAGAGATAGGTAGTTTGACTTTGTATGGTTCTTCAAGGAAATCCTTTGATTGATTGTGGATTGTTATCATATTTATGATGTTACCATATTATGATGTTATATGTGTTGCTAATCAAGCTAAGCTACGCAACGCCTGTATGTGGTAAACCAAAAAAACTGTACAACTGTAGCCAACTGTCACAAAGTAAACACAGGGGCGGAGCCCATGGATGTAGAATAGGAAGGCGGGGCACCCTGCCCTGTCCTTCAACCCTCTCGGGAAAGGAAGATTGAGAGGATGAGCAGGAGGATGTGTGTGTGTGTGTGTTTGTGTGTGTGTGTGACACACACACACACACATACACACACACACAACTGTGTCATGGAGGTATTTTATCTTCATCCACAATCTGATTACCATGCTGATCTCATTATAGTGCATAATGATGGAAAAAAGGCACTTAACATTTCAGAGAGTTTTTGGGTTATGCAAGTGAGGGTTCAGTCACAGTGTAATGACCAGGGTAAACAGACAACACCATGTCAACATACTTGGATTCAATACAACACAGTCTGCAGAAAACACAAAACATAGATGCAGTTCCAAAACTAGGCCGTTGTCCTTTAGATGTGCCACAAGACACACATACAATTAGTGTATTTATATCTGATAATGACATTATGACATTGTATATACAATTAGTATATCTATATCTGATAATGGCATTATTACATTATACATACAATAAGTATATTTATATCTGATAACCACATATAACATTATATATGCAATACGTATATCTATATCTGACAATCACAATACACAATTATATATGCAACACATATATAATTGTGTTAATAACAAGTACAGCTATAGCTCCTAATGACATTATTACATTATATATACATTATAATTAGTATCATCACATGATAACACGACATATACAATATCTTTATCTGACCATCACCTTATAACATTATATATATATATAAACAAGAAGTATATCTAGTTCAGATAATCACATTATAACATTATATATACAATAAGTATATCTAGATCTGATCATCACATTATAACATTATATATACAATAAGTATATCTAGATCTGATCATCTCATTATAACATTATATATACAATAAGTATATCTAGATCTGATAATTACATTATTACATTATATATATATATACAATAAGTATATCTAGATCATATCATCACATCATAACATTATTTACAGTATATCTAGATCTGTTCATCCCATTATAACATTATATATATATACAATAAGTGTATCTAGATCTGACAATCACATCATAACATTATTTACAGTATATATAGATCTGATCATCACATTATAACATTATTCACAGTATATCTATATCAGATCATCTCATTACATGATATGCTCCTAGATTTTACTTTTCTTAGATTTTTACATTTCCCCCTGTCTGAATCACGAGGCTGAGCCCCTTTTGGGCAGGGCAGCGCTCGGGGGCGCTGAGCCGGGCGTCAGCTTTCATAACAACACCGCTTGTGGGGGGTCTGGTATGAGCCGGCGCTGGGGTTGCAGCGCGCGGTTCCCATTGGCCACCGCCGTGACGAGGCCACACTCTTTGCTTGTGGCTTCCGGGTTTCGGGGGCTTTTTTTTTTTTTTTACAGCCCCGGTGATTACAGGCTGCAGCTGTAGCGTGGGTCGGCCCGCCAGTCTGTTTTCCACACGCTAACCCGAGACCGGCGGTTAGCGCTGGGGACTCCGGAGACGGGAGTCCACTGATAGCGGCCTGACCGCGTAAAACAAAAAAAACAAAACTCCCTGACCGAGGGATGGGGATGGGGGGTGGGAGGAGGGAGGGGCAGAACCAGACACAACAACCGTCGCCGCCGGTTACGGAGCGCCGGAGACGCTTGATTGGCCCGTGACCGTGAACTTTTTAAGTCTAATGATAGACTTGTTTTACAACAGACGGGGCTGGAATTAGTAGCCCGCCGTCTTGTTGAAAGGCAAATCTCTCCCTTTCAAAGGGAAGAAACCGGGTCGACCCCCACTCTGGCGGCGTGATGACGCACGCACTTCACAACACGGGACCGGACAGCACGGCAACTCAGCCCACCTGTGGCCAATCAGCGGCCCCCATAACTCCCTCTACAATCTTTCTAGAAATGCAACCTTTTTTTTATCAGACAAGAGCTGGAGGCGGGGTTTTATTTTATCATGGGTAGCAGGGGGAGGGAGGGAGGTAAAGAGAGAGAGAGAGGGGGGGGGGGGGGGTAGAGGGAGGCGGTAAGTATCCCATGGCAACGCGGCGCCGCTCTCGGGGCACCGGCGGCAAGGCCAACGTTAGCGGGGATAATTAGCGCACTTTTCCAAAGCTGTAAGCCTCGGCCTGGATAATGAGCGCCTGTCCCAGTCTCCCCGTCCCCCCCTACCCCGTCCCCCGCCCGCCAAAACCGCCTCCCTCCCACCCCTCCTCACCCCTCCATCCCAAGCCACCCACCCTGAGTGTAGACAAGGTCACACCACAGCCCCCTGTGAGCCAGGCTAACCGGCGGGGGTGGTGGCGGTGGGGGTGGGGGCGTATTTTAAAACCCCGAGACGTCTGACTCAGCGCCGGCTAAGGCCCCGGCTAAGCAGGCCCGGGGGTGGGGGAAGAGGGGGGTGGGGGAGAACAGAAAGGTGGGGGCAGGGCGGCGAGGGAGGGGGCATGTCGGGTGTCGTGAGCGCCAAGAAGGGCACGGTGAGCCGCGGTCTTATCACCACGGCGAACACATTCACCCTCACCCCTCGCTCATCCCCCCCGTCTCCCACCACTGACCCAGACACCTGCATAGCCGATGATGGCAGATGATAATAATAACCGCCGCTTCACCCCCCCCTCCCCCCCCTGGGATTATTTCTTAGTATGGTATATGGCCTTTTTTGTAGGATAACAGAATACGAGACAGGGTTTAAGTTCCCCCGATGCGCGTGATGACGGAAATAGAAGATTGTGACGGCAGCCTGTTGCTATTTTCTTGTTTTTCCTCAATACATCGCCAACACCACAGGGTTGTTTTTTGGTTTTGTTTTGTTTGTTCGTTGTTTTTTTTGTTGTCGTCTTAATTTGGAAACGCTATACAGCTGAATAACAAGGTCTATTTCTGCCCCTAGTAAAGTGAGGCGGTGGCGGAAGGGTTTCACTCCGCCGAGGGGAGTCACTTGAGCCGCTGCCCCCTTGCTCGCACAGAAGCTTCTGGAATTCATCTTCTTAAAAGGCCAGAGCCTCCAGCGACCGGTCTGCAGGACCGCAGGGGCCGCCGGTCACAGCCGGGCCAAGGGACACAACCAACAAAATATAACTCTCCTCCTCTTCCTCCTCCTCCTTTCTTCCTTTCTTTCCTTCATTCATTCTTTCTTTTCTTTTCTTTCTTTCTTTCTTTCTTTCTTTCTTTCTTTCTTGGCAAGGG
>CM051013.1:16724800-16732300 GCA_027704905.1 Muraenolepis orangiensis | reverse complement strand
AGAGAGAGAGAGAGAGAGTGAGAGAGAGGGGATATAGAGAGAGAGAGAGAGAGAGAGAGGGGGATATAGAGAGAGAGAGAGAGAGAGAGAGAGAGAGAGAGAGAGAGAGAGAGAGAGAGAGAGAGAGAAAGAACAAGTGAGAGAGAGAGAGAGATATTGTTTATTGATTGTTTTTTGGGATTAGTATTATATATCTGTATTAGTGTATATATCTAGTATAATATATCTGTAGTAGTATTATATATCTGTATATATATCTTGTGTATACGTGTATCTGGCCGGCCGTTTGTCCATGTTATGGTATTCAGATAGACATAAAGCCTGTGGAGTTAGTCTTTTTATCTGCTGCGTGCCTACGCTGCAGAACTGACACACTGGTTCCTGGAAGCCCCGCGCCGGACTAATCGTCCGTAAAGCCGCGGGTCATTAGCATTAATCTGGTTAGAAGACGTGGCGGACGGGTTTATAATGAACTTGACAAGTCCTCGTGGACGACGGGCGGCGGCGGCGGCGGAGTGGACGACCCGACCGGTACGGTACAGCGGACGTGAGGGGCGCGCGGGGCCACCGAGAGTGGGTGGCAGGGTTATTTCAGATGTGTGACCCAACAACCGAGACCGACGTCAAAGTCCCTGACCCTGGAAACCCCCCCCAAAAGGGCGTCTCTGGTAGTGGTTTACGGGCATTTTCCGGTTCCTCAAATGCACTCTAAAAATCTAAATCTGGAGGATTGAATTCCTCTGTATTGGTCACATACATGTAAACACACAGTGAAATGTGTTTTCTCTGCATTTAACCCATCCTAGTATTAGGAGCAGTGGGCAGCTATTTTATATACAGCGCCCGGGGAGCAGTGTAAGGGGTCTGGTGCCTTGCTCAAGGGCACCTTGGCAGTGTGACGGCGTTTCGGGGGCTTGAACTGGCAACCTTCCGGCTCCCAAGCCAAGTCCCCACTCACTGAGCTATCCTGCCCACCCCCCATGCCCACAATCCTATTTTGCAGTCGCAAAAAGATTACCCTGAGAAATATATATTGAATAACTTATTTCCGTAAGAGGCTCCCTTGGTTGGGTGTTAGGATGAGTTAGCGGATATCTACGTACGTCCGAAATATCATAAACTTGGCCAAACATCTGGAGATAAAGTCACAAACAAGATAAAACACGTGTGTGTTTGTTTCAATTCTTTTTTTTTTGCTAGCCACGGACATGACTCGCTGAGACAAATGTGCAAATGAGGCAGATACATTCCCCACCACACACACACACACACACACACACACAACACACACACACACACACACACACACACACACACTCTCTCACGGCCGGCCACCCTATATACAGTATTGTCCACCGTCCATTGGCCAAATCCAATTGGTTAAGCCCCTTCTACGACTCACTTAGGGAAGCTGCGGTCAATGGAAATCTCATTTCCCTGATTGGACATCCCATTATCCCCTTCTGCCCACGCCTGCTTTGGGAATGAGCGGTGGCGGTGGTGGTGGTGGTGGTGGTGGTGGTGGGGGGGGGGGGAGATGGGGGGGGAGATGAGGATGGGTGAGGATGGGGGGGGGGGGGGGGGGGGAGGGGGAGGGGGCGGTCAAAACGGACGTTGTCCGGTAAAAGAGCCCGCCAGCGTCGGCTCCAGCCGGCCCGTGGGCCTTTACGTGAAACGGGTGAAAGCCTTGACATGTTAGTCATGTAAGTGTTCTCTAAATTCATTATCCTCTTCACACGGCCAGTGGTGCGGGTGTGTGTGTGTAGACCGGTGTGGGTGTTGCGGTTGTGTGTGTGTGTGTGTGTGTATGTGTGTGTGTGTGTGTGTCGGTGTGTGTGTCGGTGTGTGTGTCGGTGTGTGTGTGTGTGTCGGTGTGTGTGTGGAGGGGGGGGGGAGGTGGTGATGGTTGGTGGGCTTTGGGTTAGTGAAACAAGGTTAGTGGAGCCGCTCAAGGCCTCGCAGTCATGCCGCTGCCCCCGCCCCACCCAAACCCCCCCCCCCTCCCCCCCCCCACCCCCCCCCCCCTTCCCGTGTCACACGCACGTCCCGAGACATGAAACAAAAAAAACTGCAGTAATGAGGCCCGCACACGGGCAGCTCATGAGGAGCAAGAAGCCCGGGGACTTTTCTTGAGGTTAATCAATAGACAAGATCGACCGTCACGGTTTTCCTATAGCCTGGCCCGATCTGCCCGGTCATATGAGTCTATTTATGTGTTGCGCGAGTAAACAAGCGCATCGGCAGTCATTCTTTTATCGTCGAGTGGAGCGCCAATTGTTGTGAAATAATCCTAAAAAGCCACAGGAGGGAGGGAGGGAGGGATGGAGGGAGGGAGGGAGGGAGTGAAAGAGAGCGGGAGGGTGGGAGGAGAGGAAGGGGTGACGGAGGGGTATCGATGTTAAATTGCAGTTGTTTTGGTTTTTGGTCATGCTGGCAAACAAGAAGCAACGAACTTTGCCGTCAGAGAAACCAAAACAACAAATAACATATCACTGCCGCTGGCTGATATTTGGCTCTTCGAGGTGACCTCATTATAACCTGTGTGTGTGTGTGTGTGTGTGTGTGTGTGTGGTGTGTGTGTGTGTGTGTGGTGTGTGTGTGTGTGTGCGCGTGTGTGTGCACGTGCTATGTGCGTGTGTGTGTGTGCACTGTGCATGTGAGTAAGCATGTGTGTGGGCATGAGTGGGTGTGCGTGGGTGTGTGTGTGTGCGCGCGTGTGTGTGTGTGTGCTGCACACTGAGAGATTGTGTGAGTGAATGTGTGTATATATACACACATTCACAGTAAACAGTGTCAGCGGACACTGATGAGTTCACCGTGAAAATGGTGACTAAACTATCATTTAATCTACATAGTATTTTGGGGTCTTTTTACGGTCACTGTACGACCGAAACTAAATCTGCATCAAAGGGTGCATTTAGGCTCTCCAGGGATGAGACTTGAATACACCTAACCCTTACCCAATGTGAGAGAGTGGTGGGCATCGGAGCAATCCAGCAGCCAAACAGAGCATTTAACACTTGTTTTCAATCACATCCCTGAACACTGAGACGAGCCATTATGACGTGAGCCACTTTGACAGACATTCCCCCATGAGGATCTGACGGGGATGACGCGACTTCCGCCCCTATAACAGCGGTTTCTGCGCATTTTTGTGCAAATTATGTTATATTATATTATGTAATACCGCATTGTGACTTGCATGGGGTCATGTGGTTCGGTGACGAAAATGTCCAGCATAGAGAAAGATCACCAGTAATCACCAGTGCCGTTAACAAACCAAAAAAACACGCTAAACCCGGCCCCAGTTGAAACGACTCAAATGAAATCAATGTTTTATGTATTACGTAAAATAAACCGTCCAAAGTGACACTAAACAAAACGGCATCAAATCCATACTCAAGCTCAAGCTGCCTGCGTCGAACCCATGCCTGTGTGTGTGTGTGTGTGTGTGGTGTGTGTGTGTGTGTGTGTGTGTGTGTGTGTGTGGTGTGTGTGGGGGGGGGGGGGGGGACAAGGGGGGGGGGGGCATCCGTGACACAGATGAGATAGATGAGAGAGAGAAGATGAGAGAGAGAGAGAGAGAGAGAGAGAGAGAGAGAGAGAGAGAGAGAGAGAGAGAGAGAGAGAGAGAGAGAGAGAGAGAGAGAGAGAGAGAAGGCGCCTCTACCTCTTCCTCATGATGCTGTAGTGCAGCTCCTCCTCCTGCTTGATGTGGGGGTGGTCGCCCACGGCCCGCTCGCTGCCCTCGCTGTCGTCACTGCTGAAGATGGAGGCCAGCTCCTTCTTGGGCACCCGGTTGGGAGGCAGGGGGATGGTGCGCTTCTCCGCCAGCCGCCCGCGGTTCTGAGCACGAGGAGGAGGAGGAGCAGGAGGGATGAGGGGGGGGGGGGGGGGGGGGGAGGGAGGGAGGGAGGAGGAGGAGGAGCAGCAGCAGGAGGGATGAGGGGGGGGGGGGAGGAGGAGGAGGGAGGAGGAGGAGCAGCAGGTGGGATGAGGGGGGGGGGGGGGGGGGGAGGAGGAGAAAGAGGAGAGAAGAGGAAGGAGGAGGAGGAGAGGAGGAGAAAGAGGAGAGGAGAAGAGGAAGGAGGGGGGAGGGAGGAGAAAGAGGAGAGGAGAAGAGGAAGGAGGGGGGAGGGAGGAGACAGAGGTAGAAGAGGAGGAGGAGGAAGAAGAGGAGCAGGAGGAGGAGGGGGAGGAAGAGGAGGAGGAGGATAAGGAAGAGGAAGAAAACATTAGAATTTAGAAAACAGCTTTTGCCATCCATAGCCATAATCTGCATACATGGTTTTATTCATAGTACTGAATTAGCATTGGTGCGGCATGTGACCCATCAGCCAAATTTCAACCTGTACAGACAAGATACTACGGTCTATCTACACCGACAAAATGAATTATTAAAAGACCTGGAAACACACCAAAGAAATCCCCAAATTCAACAAGAAACACACAACCACACACAAACACACACACACACACAATTAGTGGTTCACGTCGCACAGACTGAACGATGCATCCTACCATCGTCGAGACGAGCATTTAGTAAATATAACTAATTGTAATGGAAGTGTCTTTTCGTTGTTTTTCCCTCTAATTTGCCAAACGCTTTCCGTCTCTCAAGAACTGCCCGAGGTGCTCCGATACAAATATTATTGCAGAAATATATAATTGCAGATTAAACATAATTGCTGCCATATTTATTTGGAGCAGGTAATTGGGTTGTGGACAATGTTTCTGACCCTTGAATACGTCTTTAGAAACGCAAGCACACAGTGGTGAAGCATTATGGGATGGAAGAGGGCGGGGCTTGGCCCTGAGGGGGGGGGGGGAAGTGAAGCTGGGTGACCTTTAATGTGACCTGAAGAGGTCACTGCGGATTAGCACCAAAGAGAGAGATAGCGGGCTTGAGAGAGAGAGAGAGAGAGAGAGAGAGAGAGAGAGAGAGAGAGAGAGAGAGTGTGCAAGGGGGAGAAAAGAGAGAGAGACAGAGAGAGAGAGAGAGAGAGAGAGAGAGGAGAGAGAGAGAGAGGAGAGAGAGAGAGAGAGAGAGAGAGAGAGAGAGAGAGAGAGAGAGAGAGAGACAGAGTACACAAAGAGAGAGAGAGGGGGAGGAAGAAATAGCCGAGTGCACGCGAGAGAGCATGTGAGAGAGGGAGCATGTGAGAGAGAGAGAGAGAGAGAGAGAG
Organism: Muraenolepis orangiensis; assembly: GCA_027704905.1. Classification (NCBI taxonomy): domain Eukaryota; kingdom Metazoa; phylum Chordata; class Actinopteri; order Gadiformes; family Muraenolepididae; genus Muraenolepis; species Muraenolepis orangiensis. Next base: position 16,727,114 of record CM051013.1, on the reverse strand, counting down.
AGAGAGAGGAGAGAGAGAGAGAGAGAGAGAGAGAGAGAGAGAGAGAGAGAGAGAGAGAGAGAGAGAGAGAATTTGTGAGAGTGAGAGAGAGAGAGAGAGAGAGAGAGGAGAGAGAGAGAGAGAGAGAGAGAGAGAGAGAGAGAGAGATAGAGAGGAGGGGGGGAGATAGGTAAGGAAGTGGTGGTGGTGGAGGTTAGGGGGTGGTGTTTGTGAAGAGAGAAAAATGGAAGGGCATGGAAAAGAGGAGGGGTGTGAAGAAAAAAACCCTGAGACTTGCAGAACCGGAGGAAGAGCAGAGGCTGCAACGCTTCAAGTAGATGAGAGAGAGAGAGAGAGAGAGAGAGAGAGAGAGAGAGAGAGAGAGAGAGAGAGAGAGAGAGAGAGAGAGAGAGAGAGAGAGAGAGAGCTCCACAGAGAGATGGTCTGCTCTGTGTAGGAAAGTGGACGTAACTTTGAAATTATTCCCCTTCTCTCTCCGCCCCCTCAGTCTTTCCTTCTTTTTCTCATTCCCTTTATTTCCTCCCTCCCTCTCTCTCTCTCTCTCTCTCTCTCTCTCTCTCTCCCTACCCCCTCCCCCCCCCCCCCCCCCCCCGCTCTCTGCATCTTCACTCTGACTCCCAGATGCCTCCAAGCCCTCCAGCTATCCCTTGCACCACACGCAATCCCTCCCCTCCCACAACCCCCAACCCCCACACCCCCTCTCTCCCTTCCTCCCCCACTCCCTCCCCCCCTCCCTCCCTCCCTCCACCCCAGGAGGGGGGCGGCGGAGGAATAAGTGGCAGACGGGGTGTGGGGGTTGGGGGTTGTGGGTTAGAGGGGGGGAGGGGCTTTGGGGCTCCTAGCCAAGAGGCAAACAGGTGCAGGCCCTCTGCAGTCTCTCAAGTAGCAGACATTAAAAGGAGTTGGGGGGGCTAGGGGGGAGGGAGAGGGAGAGGGGGGAAGGGGGGAAGGGGAGGAGGAGGAGGGGGGAGGAAGGGTAAAACCATCCCTGAGGATGAGCCAGGCCACTTCTGCATGCCCCCTCCCCCCTCATAATCAAGCTCTCTCTCTCTCTCTCTCTCTCTCTCTCTCTCTCTCTCCGTCTCTCTGTGCTTCATTCATTCCCTTGCTCTCTCTCTCTCTCTCTCTCTCCCCCTGTTCTCTCTCTCTCTCTCTCTCTACTGCCTTGCTCCAAAAAAGAAGAAATTGCTTCTTCACTCCCCCCCCCTCCTTTCTCCCTCCCTCCCTCCCTCCCTCCCTCCCTCCCTCCCTCCTCCTCTTCATTTCCATGGCGGATGTGCGGCGGAGCGCCTGTGTGTCGGCAGCTTTTGTGCCGGATCCCGATTGGCCGATCCGGATGCCGAGCCGAGTTAGTGTGAGCTCACCTCTCCCTTCTCTCCTCCTCCTCCTCCTCCTCCTGAGAGGATAACAGGTGCCACATGTAAACGCACGCAAGCACACACACGCACACGCACGCACACACACACACACGCACACACAGACACGCACTCACACACATGTACACAGCAGCAGCAGCACCTGGGTATACCCAGCCGCTGTCGGGTTCTGTCACCGCAACACACACACACACACACACACACGTACACACACACACACACACACACGTACACACAAACACACACACACTGAGACACATACACAAACTTTCGGAAGCGTCACCGTGTCTCCGTTACTCCTTTACTCTGTCAGTGTAAACAGTCAAAGCGACATGTACACTCAGGATTTACATACACACACACAGACACACACACACACAGACACAGACGGAGGAGACACCGACACAAATATACACACACACACACACACACACACACACACGGGCGTGCACCTGTTCTGTCTCCTTAAAATCCCCCCCTGGAGGGGTGAAAGGGGGTGGGGGGGGGGGGGAGGGGGGGTGGTGGTGTTACGTGGAGCATGCCAGCAGTAAAAAGCAAGTACAAGAATAGTTTGTCTAAGAGACGGCGTGACTGTCGCCTCTGTGTGTCCTTGTGTGCGTGCGTGTCTGTGCGTGCATGCGTGCGCAAATGTGCGTGCGTGTGTGTGTGTGTGTGTGTGTGTGCGGACTCTGGTATGTCACGGCCATGTGGGTGGTGGTTGTCTACACACACACACACACACACACACACGCACACACTTATTTTTCTTTTCCTTTACTTCTTGCCCCCGGAGCCCCAGGCCCCCCGGCCCCTCCCCTCCTCCACCACCACCTCCTTCCCCCCACCTCCTCCCCCCCACCTCCTCCTCCTCCTCCTCCTCCCCCCACCTCCTCCTCCTCCTCCTCCTCTTCCTGCGCCTGCTTCGCTCCCGGAAATCC
>CM051013.1:16699800-16714800 GCA_027704905.1 Muraenolepis orangiensis | reverse complement strand
ACATGCAACATATACATTTGTGGATGCATTGAACATCCACAGACACACACACACACACACACACACAACTAACACACACAACCTAACCACACACACACACACACACACACACACACACACACACACACACACACGCACCTGTGCGAACAGATTTGGCAACAGAAAGTCGGCGGTGTTCTCGCTCACAGCCACCACACACCTCAACACACACAAACACACACACAAACACACACACAAACACACACACACACACACACACACACAAACACTAACACAGACACAGCGTCTTGGTAGCATAATGGGGACACACCTGTAAGGCCCACGGCCCTGTACGGATGTCTAAAGCCAAGCCTCCGGGGAGAAGTGCAAGGCAAACAGAAGTTGGGTCAACAGCCAGGTGAGGACGAGGCCCCGAGACGAGGCCCCGAGACGAGGCCCCGAGACGAGGCCACGACGGAAACACGATATGCAACTCACTCAGTGTCTTTACTTTGCTCGAGTCATTCTATTTTAAGAGAGGATGGGGTTTTTTTTTTGTGCAGTTTCTTTTTTCGGTCTTCCGTTTAGAATCTGTGTGCGGGTTAACAACGAGCGAGCCGAAACCTTTTACCCGAACCTAAGCTAACAAACAAAAAAACAATTACTGTCATTATGTGAAACTTAATAAAGGTTAAATGGCTATGATTATCTGTTGCTGCTGCTGCTGCTGCTGCTAGGCCTCTAGCTGTTCATAATGTGCCAAGGAATTAACTAATTGACATTTAATTCCTCCAATTGTCGGTCCCTGCCCGTAAATGAACGCACACACATCTAGCGTTCCCAGTGACATTAGCACTCTCAGAATGACACCACAGCTTAAGACTTTAAACTCTTAGTTCCTAACATACGTGTCAGATGAAGTATGCCGATACTACCGTCGATACTTTGGTCGAAACGTTGGACATATATTACGCGTTTATACACGTACACACATTTCTTCACCCATGTACACGGAATATTTAGGAATTTATGAATTGTCGCTTTAGTGAACGATGACCTTCATTGACAAGCTAAATGATATCCACTGTAATGTGCAGTCAAGATGCAGTCAGGTTGGATTATTGGCGGCAACAGAGTCAATGCGGATGGAGGCATTTGGCCCTCCCCACAGTCAGGAGGGCATGGCCGGGGATAGGAACTTAGGACGATTCTTACCACAGGAGATGAAATCCGACAGCCGGGGCAGTCGCAGATGGGAGGGTGCACCTGTAAGATCCCTTTAGACATGAGAGTCTTGAGACTTTTACCTGCAAGGGAACAAGACAAGAGATTTCTTGTATGTACTGTACGGGCCATCATCAGCAGGACACCCAACGATACACTAGACGACAGTCAACAAAGGCTGATCGGCATTCTTATATATAGGTGCGATATGTGTCAACATGTCAAAAAGAGAAATGATACATAAGCCTTTGAGTTGTAAAAAGCCCACGGGAGACTTTGCCGTGCCATACAATCAGTTTTAAAAGTTATCCTGCTATATTTGTTTGTTTGTCTCCAGGCAGAGTAAACACACACACACACACACACACACACACACACACACACACACACACACACACACACACACACACACACACACATACAAACACACACATTAACTATGCCGGAGATTTGTGTGTGTGTGTGTGTGTGTGTGTGTGTGTGTGTGTGTGTGTGTGTGTGTGTGTGTGTGTGTGTGTGTGTGTGTGTGTGTGTGTGTGTGTGTGTGTGTGTGTGTGTGTGTGTGTGTGTGTGTGTGTGTGTGTGTGTGTGTGTGTGTGTGTGTGTGATCCCCCCCCCAAACACATCTTAGAGCAATACCTAAGTTCTGCATGAGTAACCGTTTATTGCCGCGTGCTTCGGGTGGGGTGGAACGGGGAACGGGCTTCCCATCGGCTATTAACTATATATAATCGACTCAATTAACAACAACACATAGGAAAACAATACGATGCTAGTAGTGCCACTGTACCATACCTACATCTACTACATAATGCACGATCTTACTACTTTAAGCCAATACTTAAACCAAACGATAATCTGGCGAAACCACATCACAATCAAACCTTAACTCCCAATCTTGAATCCCAAATATAATATGACTTATATATTAGGAAAACTCTCACATGGCGTGCGGTCGGTCCTTCAAACGAACGGGAACGGACCTACCCATAGTCAAATAACGTGTCACTCAACGTGTGTTTGTTTTTGCGACCTATTATTTCCTCTTGGGATCGCCTTCTCCGGGTGACCCCGCGTTTGGTAAACAGCCGCTCTGTGAAGTGTGCGCCAAATCCCATTTGGAGAGATCCTACTGGACCCAATACCCAACCCACCCGGGCTGTGCGCCCTAGCCGCGGATGAGACGGCTAGGGCGCACAGCCCGGGTGGGTTGGTAGTAGCGCACGGTCGTGCCCTATTCGGTGTGGGGTAACCCCTTTCATGACGAAACAAAAAAAATCCACATAACTCCAAAGTCACCTCATCACCACAACACAACAATAAAACAACACAAAAGATGCGAAAGTGAGAGCGGGTCTTACCTTTGTGTCTAATACTCCGTTTCCAGTCCTTGGCGGTCTCCCGTCCGCTGACGAACTGAAACTCGTTGGGAGTGAGCCACTCGGCGCGGTACTTTATAGACGGTCCCTTGCTGCCTTGACACAGTTTATTGATATAAAGCAACGCTTTGTTTTCCCCGCACTCCACCTCGATACAGGGCTCCCCGTTGTCAAAGAACGGCTGAAAGTCGGGGATGGAGGAGAACCTCTCCAGCATCAGGTCCTCCGTGGTGTTGTGGTGATGGAGGTGCTGCTGCTGCTGTTGTTGGTGGTGATGCAGCGCCGCCGAGTCGTGGAGCCCCAAGTACGCTGCGCGGTGATGGGCGAAGATGTGGTCGTAGGACGACGGCGGCGGCGGATGCGGGGTCACCACGGGGATGGCGGTGGCATTTAAAGGGGCCAGGTATTCGGACTGGTTGAACGCGGTCAGCGCCATCTCGTCCCCGTCCAGTCGCTCCTTTTTAATTGCAGGCATGTCGGCGGTGGGAGCGCGAGCGCACGGGGAGCAGCCGGTAACAAGTGATTCTTCTGCCGCCGCCGCCACACTCGCTCGCTCCAACTTGAGTGTCCTCCTCCTCCTCTTCTTCTTCTTCTTCTTCTTCTTCTCCCTCCCTCCCTCCCTCCTCCTCCGCCTCCTCCTCTGAGTTGCTGGTCGCTCGCTTCCCAGACTTGCAGACGCGCCACTTTGTTTTTAACGCCGGGGTTCGCTCTCCCCCCGCCGGTCGCCCTCGTGACACCGCGTCGGTCGGTTAAAGTTTCCCGGGACTGATTGCCAGTCAGTCAGTCAAGTCACTAGTAGTTTTTCCAGCTCGCGGTAGGCGGCCGGCTCGTTTCCGCGCGAGCCTCTCTCAGCCTCTCTCTCTTCTTTGCTCGCGCGAAGGCTCTGGTTGGTGGTGGTGGTGGTGGTGGTGGTGGTGGCGCGCGCGCGTCGCCCTGCCCTCCCCTCCTCTCCCACGTGTGATGAGCCTCGCGCTCTGTTAATACCTGACCCGCTGCTGGGCTGCCCCGACTCACGAGCACCAACTGCTCCCCCTCCCCTCCCCACCCCCCACCGCGACGAGGACGATGATCACTGACCCGTCATAGCGCCGCCGCTTCCCGTCCGTCCACAGAGATGGTTGCGTTGCTTAATAAAACACATTCAGCGGTAGGCTGACTAAATATAGAGTGGAGGAAAACGGCGATGACAAGGCGGTAAAGAAAATAAGAAAATAGCACCTAGTGTTTGAGGGTGGATTGGGGGGGGGGGGGGGGGCTTAGTCGTGTTCAGAATTCGGAATTTGATTGATGCTGAAGGATACGAAATATATAGGCAATATATATGCCTTTATCCATCCAGATATATTATATAGCCTTTTTTTTTTTTTACTAGATTCGTAGCCTAAACACATCCGGTGTTTAGTCAACTCAGGGGAGGAAAAAAAATGATATATTATTTGCGAAATATCTTGACTTGCGTAAAATAACGAATTTTCGTTAAACTTTTGGAAAAACGTTGTATTTAACCCTGTGTGCGTCGTTAAAGTCACGCTGAAGTTCATGGACCCAGACCAAACAAGATTTGCTCCCTCCGCCGCTTCTCAACTTGGCCCATTTAAACAGCGGAGGCTCGGCGAGCGCCAAATGGAAGAAGTGGGGGGGGGGGGGTTCGCGAGGGACGTCGTTTTAGAGCACCACGCGGAAGGACCGGAGGTGTTCTAAACGAGGTGGAACTTATTATGGAAACATATCGACTGATTCAAACACAACACAAATACATTGAACGAGCAATATGTGTGTATTGTTTATTGGTATTATTTAAAAAGCTATTTTTATATTTCGTAACAAAAATATTTTCACAAGACTGTTTTTATGTTCTTCGTGTTCATGCATATCACTGACATGACTGTTTCACGCTAACTCTCCCACCGAATCCTGAACTGGATTAATTGTTTCACCTAGTGTAAACTGGCTAAAGTTTCCTTTTTGTCCTGGATCAGAAAACTTTAAGGGCGTTTAAACTTAACCATCCACTTAACAATGTTACTCAATCCCCAAACTCTAAATAAAATCTTTCACCTTCACAAGACCTTTCCTCTATACAGGCTCAGATATCCACATTTGATGTTGTGTTGTACGGCGATCACTTGTTCTAAGGCGCTCTATTGGAGCCAGGGCTATGAATGTGTGTGTGGTAGTGTGGTACACGTGTGTGGGTTTGCACATGCTTGTGTGTGTGTGTGTGTGTGTGTGTGTGTGTGGTGTGTGTGTGTGTGTGTGTGTGTGTGTGTGGTGTGTGTGTGTAAGAGAGAGACAGTGTGCTTGCTTGCAATGTGTGTGTGCATGTGCGCACTTGCCTGTGTGTGTGTGTGTGCGGGCGGGTGCGTGCGTGTGTGCGGGCGCGTGTGTGTGTATGCGGGCGCGTGCGTTTGTGTGTGTGTGTGCGTGTGTGCGTGTGTGCGGTGGGGGTCAGCGGGCTGCCTGGAGCTCTGGAGCAGAACCACATCTGACCTCCATCAGGCGGGGGAGCCACCCAGGTGGACGGGCCGCCTCCCGACACATGGGATAGCCATTCAGGAGCAGGGGGCCAGGGAGGGGTCCGGAGCTGTTTGTCAGGAGCCTGTAAATCAGAGCGTGCGCCCCCCCCCCCCCACACACCACCCACCTCCGACACACACACACACAACACACACACACACACACACACACACACACACACACACACACAGAACACACACACACACACACAGGAAGGAGGCATACCGCACCACGAAGGGATGTGGTGCTGGGTGGGTGGGTAGGGGGGGTGGGGGGCACCTCAGCCCGACCAGAGCTGGAACATGCCCATGGCGGGGTAGACCATAGTAGCTTCACAACACACACACACACACACACACACACCAGGGGCTTTCCTTTAGCTACCTATACGACAGGCCGCTGGGTCACAAGGTCTTGGCTTCGACCTCGAATGTGCTATAATGCTATAATGTGCTATAATGCTATAATGCTATAATGTGCTATAATGCTATAATGCCCGGATCGTCTAAAGGACATCATATTAAACATTTATGAAGAGCTTTTTTTGGCACAAGACACTTTCCAGTTGAAAATGAATAACAATGCAAGGGAACAAGTATAGTATAGGCTGCTTCAAAACAACACTAGAGACATGGTGGAAACATGGTGGAGTGATAGAACGGGTTAGTTTAAAAACAAAACAGTACTGAATACAATAACTTGTTCACTTCTAGTGCGTTGATGTGAACATTGGTGGCGCTGGCAGTCTGGCTGATGTTATAGTATAGTGTGGTATAGTATAGTACATAGTATAGTGTGGTATAGTATAGTACATAGTATAGTGTGGTATAGTATAGTATAGTGTGGTATAGTATAGTACATAGTATAGTGTGGTATAGTATAGTACATAGTATAGCGTATACAGTACATATATAGTGTATATAGTGTAGGAAATTCATATACTGCGGGAGGGAATGGGGACATTCCATTGTACTTGTGCTGCATATGGCAATTAAAAATCTTAAAATAAAAAATCTTGAAACTTCACTCATCGTACAGGAAGTACGTCACAACCCATTGGTGTTGGACTGTACCCAGACCTTAAGGCATCTCCTCTCCACGTGGCTCTGGTTCGGTGTCTTTGAGCGCCTGATGATCATTTGTTTGTCGAGGACTAAGCGGACAAAGCGGTAGCAGTACCACCGACTTGTGACCACGGGGTTCTGTGTTCTATAATAATTAAAGGGGAGTCTGTGACTTTTAATTTTTCTTTCTCACAATATCTCGTTTTCAGTGTTAGAAAAATGGCCAATGGAAACAGGTAAAAAACAAAACAGGTTGGCATTTTTGAATGCTATATATAAAAAAAAATAAACCTCCCACACCAACACCACTCACACTCCTCTGTGGAAACTCGTGTGTGCACGTGTGTGTGTGTGTTTGTGTGTATGCACATATGTGTGTGTGTGTGTGTGTGTGTGTATATGCTGAGACTAGCCCGATGGAAACAAGTCACTTAGCGATGACTGCATCCTGGCTATTCACAACACAAAGTTGATGGTGAGGGCTGATGGTGGTTTGGGGTTCCCTATCTGGTCTCACAGCAAGCCCACATCTACATTCACATCCGGAACTGTGGACGGAAAGAGTCCTGGCAAGAGTTCAAATCTAACTTCATATCGTTATCGTTGTTTAGTTGAATGCACCCGGGGGGTTTTTTTTGCCCTGGAATTAAATGTAGACCTGATGGTTTTTTATTTAAGTAGGTAGGTCCATACAATGTTTTCCATTCTAATATCAACAACACAAGCTACACGCTATCGGTGTTGTGATTTTATTCCGTGGTTGTTGTTGTAGGCTACACAGCATATACAACTATAGGCGTAATGCCTCCATCACGTGGAACACTGAACGCCGTCCATATTCTCCCCATCTATTTCCAGAGCCCATTGATTGCGCGCCGACGCCGCACGTCGGGATCCTCCCTAATGCGGCCCCCGCCTCTGTGCCGTTGTTGGCAGCGGCCCCGGAGCCGCAGCGCTGCCGGCGGGGGAGAGAGGTAATAAATAACCCGGGGGAGAGGAGCGGAGACCGCCGGGCGGTGCACAGTCTGACCTGACAAATACTCACTGGAAAACCATCAGAGAGCGAGAGCCCACCCCTAGCGCTTGGAGCCAGCCTTTCAGACACGAACTGCAAAATATATAGGGCCTCTCTCCTATTGGAAAAAAACCCGTAGCGTCTCTGCTTCTGTTTCTCCCATCGATACCCAGACACGGTGGTAGGACGGCACCAGAGTAATTCACAATTTAAAGCTAAGTGCGAAAGTTTTTCTGCGAGGAAGAAAGAAAGAAAGAAAGAAAGAAAGAAAGAGAGAGAGAGAGAGAGAAATAATGAAAGAAAGAAAGAAAGAAAGAAAGAAAGAAAGAAAGAAAGAAAGAAAGAAAGAAAGAAAGAAAGAAAGAAAGAAAGAAAGAAAGAAAGAAAGAAAGAAAACAAATGAGCAATGTGGTTGCAAGAATTGTCTTTTCTATATTGGTTCTTGTCAATTCTAGAAATACAAAAATGGTTGTGCCACTGTCTTTTACATTTCAGCCAGGAATGGTTTGACATGTAAATCCATGTGACTTTAACTTGTGAAGTTAATGCAAATAGCCAACAATGGTAATTTGGAAAATTCTAACAAACCAAGAGAGAGAGAGAGAGAGAGAGAGAGAGAGAGGGGAGAGATACACAATTCAATGAGTACCAAATAGATCTATCTATCTTAATTGAGCACATCTTTCAAGCCCTAATGCGTTTAATTAAGCACCACAGCCAAACATAATTAAAAAAACATCATATTAAATATCACTAAAACATCCGATATGTGTCCCGAAAAAATAAGTATGAGGATTTGTTGGGTGGTCTCTCTCACACACACACACACACACACACACACACACACACACACACACACACACACACACACACACACACACACACACACACACACACACACACACACACACACACACACACACACACACACACAATAAGGTCCATTCCTAGCTATTCCCTTCTATTTTTTTTCCAGTTTTTTTTATTTATGTTTTAATCTTCCCATTGGAACCACAGGTACCTCGGAGCCATTTGAACTCAGACTCTCCCAGAGCATGATCCCATAAAACAACAGGTCTCAAAGACAAACACTGAGCCCAGAAAACAGCAGAGCCTGCCACCTATAGGCGACCGGGGTGGGGGGGTGGGTGGGGTGGGGGGGGTAGGCAGACTAAACTAGACAGGGTGGAGGGCCAGAGGCTGTGGGGTGTTGTGGAGGGAGCTGGCGGTGGTGGTGGTGGTGGTGGTGTTGGGAAGGGGGAGGAGAGGGGGTTACACTGCCTTGCCGGCGCCCTTGCCCCCCCCCCCCCCCCCCCCCCCCAATCTCCCCTCCCCCTCCCCCCGCCCTTCAACACCACTATCACCACCACCCCCCCCCCGCTCCCCAGCCACCCCCCATGGAGCGGGGGGGGGGGGGGGGGGGGTCATGCGGTTGCCTGTGAACCCACACAGCGGCCCGTCCGCTGGGGGATTTATGTGCTGGCCGGACGGAGCGCGGGGGGGGGGGGGGTGGTGGGGAGGATGGGGGTGAGTGGTGGGGGGCGGGCCACACACCCAGGAGGATTCTCATTTTTAGACCCCAGCGTCTGTAGCTGTCAACGCTGGCAGCCGACGGAGGGGAGCGGACACCCGACCCTCCCAGGATTCTCCCTCAGCACTCTCCTCCCCCGCCCCCCAGCCAAGCCCCCACCACCACCCACCACCACCACCACCCACCCCCACCACCACCACCACCACCCCCACCATCATCCACCACAACCACCCCACTACAGCCCTCCCCTCCAGCCCTCATCCCCACCACCGACATCCAGCTTGGCTCGTTTTTCCGTACACAAACACAGACTTACACACCACACACACACACACACACACAACACACACACACACACAGCACAAACTGGAAAACACATAGAGAAACACACACACACACACGGCACCATGCACCACAAAACTTCAAAACACATGGACACACACACACATACAAAGACACACAGCACCGTACTTGAAAACACACACATATACACACACAAAGACGCAACGCACACAGCACACACTTGAAACACAAAAGAACACACACACACACACACACACACACACACACAACAAACAAAACACCTACAGTGCACACTCGAAAGACACAAACGTAGAAACAAACTGCACACGCGCACCTACACCGAAGTACACACACACACACACATTTACAGAAGCATGCACGCACATACACACACACACACACACACGAAACACACGGACACAGCCATACCAGCACACACACACGTGTAACCAGAGCAACACACACACACAGCATTATGGAACCCAACGCACAAATTGCATGGCGCGATACCGTACATCACGTTTCTTGTGTTGTGACCCTGCAGTAAAGCTCGCCACACTATACTGCAAATCATCGCACAGGAAACTTTCCCCAGACTTCCTCCTCCTCCTCCTCCTCCTCCTCCTCCTCCTCCTCTAAGATCGTCCATTTCTTTCCTTATCTTAGGATAATAACGGCCCGTGGTGAACATGCAGGCGGGCCCTGGTGTTTCTGGCATAAGATGCATCGCATCCTCTTTTCGCATCCCCCCCCCCCTGCCTCACCAACCTCCCCACCCCCCCCCCCCCCCCCAAACACACACATACACAAACACACCATTAACAACCGGCGGGGTAAAGAGATAGCGTGCCTGCGTGAGTTTGTGGGAGTTATTGGCACAATATTCCACCGCCATATTTGTACGAGACAGTGATGGGAGCATCAATTATTTCCTTATCTCTTGGCCGATCCGTTGGGTTCAAAGGGCTCATGGTCACAGCCAGAAGCCCAGCCAGGATGACTAATGGGAAGTAAGGGTAGTCAAGAGGATCATTTAATTCTTCAATATATATATATATATATATATATACTGTACGTATATGGTATTTGCCGATGGTTTACCAGAACCAGAAATCAAAAGACCGAGTTTGGATTGTCTCGGCCCTTAGAAAGGGTTAAACTTGCAATCATTAATTCACAAATGATCATACTTTGTTTAACCAAGTGACAACAAGAATGGATACCTAACTTGACAAGAGTGGATCACTTAGTCTTGACAGGATGTTCATTCAGTTTAGATTTTCCAACAACCTTTGACGGATTGAAAAACTTGGTGCATGCTTTGCATGCATATTTGCAATGCGTGATGTGACATCATTGTTATGACTTAAACTGGGACCGAGGTCATGTTCAGGACCATCACCATCATAGAAACAGTTAAAAACCAGCTGCTTCATGAAAGCATTAAAATGACATTATACTTCCATATTTGATAGATTCCGATTCAATTGTCGTCTATTAGTCCTGTTGGTTTTTTACATTTGACCCCAATTCTCAATACATACGCAATTCAATTTGGCTTAGATGGTTTAGAGGTTTTAACTACTAATATAAATACCGACAGAAATTACAAATAATAAGGCCTAAATATAACTTGATTTTTTTCTTCTAAAAAAAAACCAATAAATGTTTGCTTGCAACAGGATAACATCTAGAATCTAGCTCCCCCCCTAGCTTCTATCGATCTCCCCCCCCCCCCCCCTGTGTGATGTGAAACCAGCAATCAGCGCTGCGGTTCGAAATAGCCCTGAAACCGGAGCCGAGACGTCGATGAGCCGCCGACACATTTCAATTAGCCGGCGGCCGTGGCCGATCTATCCCCCGCGGCGCGACGACGCACTAGAGAGAGGGTCGAGCTCGGTTGCATCCAGCGGCAGGCAGGCAGGCAGGCAGGCAAGCAAGCAGGCAAGCATGCAAGGCATGTCGGCTCCACGAATCTGATAAGGCACGAAGCGAATCAAAAAATTCTATACGCCCGTATTGACGTATTTTAGAGTGCGACACGCTTACGCCAATCGCGGAAGAGACGGCGTGTCTGGCTGGCCGGGTCGCTGTACGGAAATACAGTTGAACGGAGAAATCGGACGCCAGCGGGGGTTTTTTAGGAGCAATTAGCGCGCACGTCATGTGAGTTTGCAGGAATAGCCCAGTTAGATACTCATCTAAAGAAGAAGAAGAAGAAGAAGAGCCAACTGTTACTGCCCGAGCTTCATTTGAATAACCGCTTTATTTGAATACGTGTGTTTTGACTTGAGTGTTCCTCCTGTCATTGACCAGTTAAAAGGGCGTTTTGTTTTGAAGTCGTCGTTTATGTTAGGTCGCCAGCAAACAAGTCGGGGCTATTGTTTGGTTAGTTATCTTTTCCCGCTGCTGATGTTTATGGAAATTAATGTCATTATGGAAATGATGGATGGAAACTGCACATTGCCGTTTGTTTTAGAGGAGGTCCAAGAACAGCAGCAGTTGTCATTCAAATCCATGCACTCAAGAAACCCAAAAAATTAACTGTTTACAATTTGCAGAATCACTAGGCCTACTGTGAACATTTTTTTGGTGGAGGGTTACTCTGTGTGCTAGTGATCAGCTTTACTCGAAAATACTTGTGAGTGTGTGTGTGTGTGTGTGTGTTTTGAAGGCCTTGTCATATCAGTCCAATTTCACAGAGCTCTCATCAAAAATAAGGAATCTAAGTGAGACTGTGTGTGTGTGTGCCTGTGTGTGTGTGTGTCTGTGTGTGTGTGCCTGTGTGTGTGTGTGTGTCTGTGTGATGGGGGGCGGGGGTTACGGCAGCGCCACTGTGGCCCTCAGCGACAGCTCTCCCCCACCTCTCTCCACCCTCCCTCCACCCCCCGACGTCTCTGGCCTCTGGCTCCTCGGCTGGCTGGCAGCCCTGCATCAGGCTGCCTCCTCACCGCAGGCTCCACCCCCCCTACCACCACCACCACCACCCCCACCCCCACCACCCAACCCACCCACCCAGGGCCGATCGATAGAGCCCTTCGCCTTTCATCTGACCAGAGCATTGCAGGAGCCGGGCTTCCTGAGGAAAACCCAATGCAGCTCTCCCTTTTCAGAGTAGCTTATTCTCACTCTGCCGTGTGTGTGTGTGTGTGTGCGTGTCTTACAAGTTATTACAGGTTGAATGTATGCTTGTGTTTGTTTGTGTGTATGTGTGTGTACACAAGGTGTTGCGAATGTGTGTGTGTGTGTGCATGTTTGTGTGTGCGCACGGGGTATTGCGAATGTGTATTTGTATATGTGTGTGCACGCGCACGCGCGTGTGTGTGTGTGTGAGTGTGTGTCTATATGAGTGCAAGTGTATTCGAGAACGGGTTTCTGTTTGCGATGTCTGTTTTCTGATTCACTTTCCGCGTTCTTGACAGGGAATGTGTGTGTGTGTGTGTGTGCGTGTGTCTGTGTGTATGCCTTTTTGCGTTCTTGACAGGGTATGTGTGTGTGTGTGTGTGTGTGTGTGTGTGTGTGTGCGTGCATGCGCGCGAGTGTGTGTGTGTGTGTGCACATGCGTGTGTGTGTGTGTGTGTGTGTGTGTGTGTGTGTGTGTGTGTGACACGCACAGAAATAAAAAGAGAGAGGCAGGTCTTGCGTGTATTATTGGGAGACATTACCAGAGCCGGTTGTGATGAATCCATTAAAAGGCCAACCCGGGGAGCAGAGGAGTCAGACTCACGCCGGCAAAACTGTCAACACCCGGCAGCGTCAAGTCAACTGGGGGAGGGGGGGAGGGGGGCAGAGACAGCAACGTTTGATTGTATTGGGAATTGGATGAAAGCGAATAAAGCCAGTCAATAAAACTCATCCTGCTGTAAGTGATTGTGTGTACCTGGGAGTATACGGCACTGTCTGATCATCACACATCTGCCCGTTTTTTCGTCCATCGAGGGGAAGGGGGGGGGGGGGGGGGCGGTGGAGGTGGGGGTTGTCTCTGTGAAGCCCTCCTGTGGATACTTTAAAGTCTATTTTGGTGTTTTTTTTTTTTTTTTTGCTATGCTAAAACTGGCGGCAGGCTGGGAATGCACCACTTTCTTGCTGGGCGAACGCGGCAAACTTTGTGAGAGAGGGAAGGTGGAAGTTAAGTGAATAAACCCGATAAATACTTCAATAGCAGGGGGTGGGGGTGGGGGTGGGGGGGGGGAGTTTAGTGTGCTCTCCCTCCCTCTCTATCGCCACCCCCCCCACACACTCTGTCTTTTTTAGCTTTCCCTCTCCTCGCCCCCTTTCTCTCTCTCTCTCTCTCTCTCTCTCTCTCTCTCTCTCTCTCTCTCTCTCTCTCTCTCTCCCCTGCCTTTTCTCTCTCTCTCTCTCTCTCTCTCTCTCTCTCTCTCTCTCTCTCTCTCTCTCTCTCTCTCTCCTCTCTCTCTCTCTCCCTGCCTCTTCTCTCTCTCTCTCTCTCTCTCTCTCTCTCCTCTCTCTCTCTCTCTCTCTCTCTCTCTCTCTCTCTCTCTCTCTCTCTCTCTCTCTCTCTCACTCTATGAGAGAGTGTTGATTATTCTTCTATTTTCACATGTTTTTTTTTTTGTTCTTTTCTATCTTCTATCTTCTAGTTTTCCTCATGGTCGTCTCAATCTTATTATATAAGACAATATTATTGGTGAATGGACCCGGTTCCTGGAAGTAGTACAGGAGAACATACCCCTATCACCTGCATCAAGTCTAATTGCAGTTTGAAGGGTGTGTGTGTGTTTGTGGTGAAAAATTGTGAATTCACTAAAATGACAACAACGGAGACACATACACACACACACACACACTCACACTCACTCACACACACACATACACATACACACACAATCCACACACACACACACACACACACACACACTCACACTCACACTCACACTCACACACATCACACACATACACACATACACACACACACACACAATCCACACACACACACACACACACACACACACACACACACACACCACCACCCCCCGCCCAGACTGAGAGACTGAAAGAGGAGCTTCAGTCAGGATGTTGTCCAAACAGATGTTTAGTCTGCCCAGAGCGGCCTACTGCTGTGTTTTGATTGGCTGCCTGAATCACAGGCTTTCCCGTAACCAGGGGAGCTCCGTCGTCGCGTTGGTCGCCACTTCCTCTTAACCCAGCAACCCAGCCCACATAGACACAGACACACGTACACACACACACACACACACACACACATACACACACACACACACACACACACACACACACACACACACACACACACACACACACACACACACACACACACACACACACACACACACACACACACACACATATAGACACATACAAACACAAGACACTCTCTCACACACACACACACAAACATGTCGACATACACACATACATACACTCACACAACCACATACACATGTGCCACATGTGCACATATGTGTATACCACACGCCTACCTACATATACACAGAAATGCACCTACACATTTACTTATATATATATATATGTATATATAACACACACACACACACACACACACACACACACACACACACACACACACACACACACACACACACACACACACACACACACCCAGGGGATTTGAGGACAGGCGGGGGTGGGGGGGGGGGAGGGAGTTGGTCCAGCTGCTGCAGCGGAGGGGCACAGCAGGGCCGTGGACCATAAACAACACGCGGTGCGGTCGCCAGGGATTTGCGCTCGCTGCCCCCCCCCGCCCCCCCCGCGGAAACCCACAGACCGTCTGTCTGGCCGTGGCGTGACTCAGTCGGCGACACGGAACAGGAGGACGGAGCCTTCCGACGAGTGGAGAGACACGACTCCGGCCAACACACCGAAGAGAAGAAAAATGAACAAAACACCCCCCCCTCCACCACCACCCAAAACGGTTTCCAGACGATTCCAAAATAGGCTCGAACGGAGAAACGGAGGAGCTCACGGGAGCCAGGCGTGATGCTCAAA
>CM051013.1:16684800-16689800 GCA_027704905.1 Muraenolepis orangiensis | reverse complement strand
GAGAGAGAGAGAGAGAGAGAGAGAGAGAGAGAGTAGAAAGAGAACAGAGTCAGGGGGCAGTGAAGCGGAGGAGGGCAGGCCATGCTCCCAGGCATAGAAAGCAGGCCAACCCTATCTCCACCATGGAGAGAGAGAGAGAGAGAGAGAGAGAGAGAGAGAGAGAGAGAGAGAGAGAGAGAGAGAGAGAGAGAGAGAGAGAGCGAGAGAGAGAGAGAGAGAGAGAGAGGGGGGATGTGGTGGTAGGGTTGAAAGTTTAGTGTATAATATTACTGGTTTGTCAGGGCGCAGTAAATACAAAATATTTCGGCCTTATTGCGATTTTTCAACTGTGCTTTAAAAATCTCCACCGGCTTGGTACGGGAAGACAATCACACTGCGTTTGAAAATATAGGAATATATAAAAAATAAAAACATATTATTTTTGTATGCTTATACTTGGATTTAATACAAATTGGGTTTGTAATGTCCTGAAGAATCTCCTCCTAATGACTGATTAGGTACGGCTTCCATGTCGATACCGTACAACTTAACATTAGCTCCCAACCCTCCAAACATTAGTGAGTGCATCTGGAGAGATCAACGATATTTAAGACATTAATACAAAACGTGAGCATTGCAAAAAATATCAAATTCACTCCTACGTCGATATTTATAACCCCCCCCCCCCCCCCCCCCCCCTCTTGTTTCTCAATTTCTCTTGCAGAAAACAAAGCCTCAGATGATTTGGAGAGTGTGTGCGAGCGAGAGAGAAAGAGAGAGAGAGAGACAGAGACAGAGAAAGTGGGAGAGAGAGAGATAGAAAGAGAGATAGAGAGGAAGAGAGAAAGAGAGAAAGAGAGAGAGAGAGAAGAGAGAGAGAGAGAGAGAGAGAGAGAGAGAGAGAGGAGAGAGAGAGAGAGAGAGAGAGAGAGAGAGAGAGAGCCGGAAGAGAAGACGAACAAACAGAAGATGACGGAGAGAGATAGCGGTGGTAGAGAGGAAGAGGAGAGGGTAGCTTTACAGAGGACTTAAAGACACAGGAAAGAAGACACGGCTCTGTGTGTTGTGTGCCTGCGTGCGCGTATGTGTGTGTGTGTGTGTGTGTGTGTGTGTGTGTGTGTGTGTGTGGCTTGAGGGGGGGTAAGACAATCAGAGTTGAGGGTGGGGGGGCGGGGGAAGGGGAGAGCCAACCTCCCCCCTCCGACAGTGACGTGCTTGTTCCACAGCGAGAATCCCCCCCCCCCCCCCCCCTCCCCCCCCCTCCCCCCCCCCCCCCCCCCCCGACCTGCAAGCCTCTTACACATCTGGTTCCAGTTAAAGACGGCAGAGCCTCGTGACGTACTTCCTGTTGCCTGCTGACGCCCCGTCGCCACGGCCATGTGAGAGAGGGGAAGACAAAGCCCTCTGCTGATAATAGACACGCGCACACACACATACACATATACACACACACACACACAGACACACATACACACTCTCAAACACACACACACACACACAGGCACACACAGACACACACACACATATACACACATACACATATACACACACAAACACACAGACACACTTACACACTCTCAAACACACACACACACAGGCACACACACACACACATATACAGACATACACATATACACACACAAACACACAGACACACATACACACTCTCAAACACACACACACACACAGGCACACACAGACACACACACATATACACACATACACATATACACACAAACACACAGACACACATACACACTCTCAAACACACACACACACAGACACATACAGACATAAACACACACAGACACACACACAAACACACACACACACACAGACACATACAGACATAAACACACACAGACACACACACACACACCACACATACAACACACACAGACACACACATAAACACACACACACACACACACAGACACATAAACACACACACACACACACACACACACACACACACACACACACACACACAAACACACACACACACAGATATACACACACACACACACACACACATACAGACACACACACACACACATACACACACACACACACACATATATACACACACACACACACATACACACACATAAACACACACACACACACACACACACACACACACATGAACACACACATATACAGACATACACACACACACACACACACACACACAAACACACACACCCACACACATGCACACACACGTATTTACAAAGACACATAAATACAAGTGATCACATTGCCACGCACCAGCAGAAAGCACAATAAAGTGAAAGGGGGTTAATTAGCATATGCTGTTGATAGAAATACATCATATTTGGTTGCTTGGTAGGGTTGAGGACAGGTGTGGGCAAGTAAGAGGGGCTTTTTTAAGGTCAAACACACATGCACACACACACACACACACACACACACACATACACACAGGTGAAGCAGAGAGGCTATTATAAAACAAAAGCAGAGGAGGCTTACTGTGTATATGAGATGTATACAGATGAACTAAAGTGCTGCGCTGTTTACTGTAAAACAGCAAAAAAAAATATAATAATAATACAGATACAAATAAAGACATTACCGCCACAGTGAAGAACATCTAGGTTATTATATATTATACATTGAAAGTAGTGTGCTTGAATGGATCACCCTCTGACCTGAACTCAAATCAAGAAAATACTGTGGCATTGACTGTTAATTATGTTTATTGAGTTTTTTTTCCAATTAAAAAAAAATGTTCTGTTGTATTTGGCACAATTTCTGCATGGCACTGCCACCTTCATATCACTGCATAATATCCTGTGTGCGTGTGTGACAAATAAAGTTCTTGAATCTTGAATCTTGAATCTTGAATCTTGAATCTTGCGCAACACAAACCGTGCTGTGAAGAACAAGTACATCTTACCGAATGGCTGAGACAATGTGTGGGCTGATTTGTGAGACTATTCTCCTCCCCACCTGACCGAGGATGGATGGAAACAACTCAACACTTCACACTGTCATTCATAGAAGTGTAGTGACTTCAGTCAGTGTGTTCAAGGGTGAGGGGGGACGCGGAAAATATAAAAACACCCCACAATGCTTTGCAACGCAGGTGTTTCCCTGCGTGGGGGGGAACGAACGGAAAAGGGTGACCCCAGAACAGAGCAGCACACACACACACACACACATATACACACAGGCTGTTAGGGGGGGGTGGGGGTGGGGGCGGTAGTGAAAGTGAGAACGAGGAACGAAATGGCATGTACGAGTGGGTGGGTGGGTGTGTGGGTGGGGGGGGGGGGGGGGGGAGAGGAAGGAGCTTCACAAAGGGTTTCCTGCGTTGGAGGGACTCCCAGCACATCACCCAGAACCTCTAAATCAGTTTCTCTAAACCGTAAAGGGAATGGAAATGTTCTAACCTTGGAGTTCACCTATACCAGAGGGTTACCGCCTGCTGCCTTAGAAGTGTGCAATTCATTACTATCCACCATATTGGTGAGACCATATTTAAAAAAATGTTTAAGTGTAGAATTATTTGAAATATTTTAAAAAGCATAATTAAAGAAATTAAAGCAAACATCCCTGAGAAGCCCAGCCCCCCCACCTCTCTCTCTCTCTCTCTCTCTCTCTCTCTCTCTCCTCTCTCTCTCTCCTCTCTCTCTCTCTCTCTCTCTCTCTCTCTCTCTCTCTCTCTCCTCTCTCTCTCTCTCTCTCTCTCTCGATCCAAATCCAGTCTGATCTTAAATAGTTTGGGTTTTTTTTTCCCTGCGGCTCAAGAGCTGCTAATTGTTCCCAATTGGCGGGGGCGCGGGGGAGTGGAGGAGGAGGGAGGGAGCAGGAGCACAAAATGAGGGTAAATGAAAGTTTAAGGAGGCAGTATTGATTAGCCTGAAGGTCGGGGATAGGTCAGCAGCAACCGGTCGGCGAGAATCAACAAACAGCCACCGCCACCACCACCACCACCACCTCCACCACCTCCTCTGTCCTCGCTCTTCGTCAATCTGCCGCTGCCACCGCCACTGACCTGCACTCCACTCCACTGTAACCATGGCGAATAACGATGCTTCACCTCCGCCCGACGCTGGCGGAGCTCTCGTCGTAGACACAGAGCTCCGTAACACGACAACACACAAACAAAAACAACAACCTAGCTGGAGACTGCTTATTACGGAGCTCCACTGAGCATACAGCCCTGCACCGCAGAGAAAATAGCAAAAATAACACTTTGGGCTTTGGATCGCTAACTACCGAGGTACATTTCGGAAAGAAATAATTGAACTTAAAGTCATCATCGGATGAACGGCATTCCCTGGGCCTTCACGACGATCATTATATTAATAATACCAGGGATCATTTTGGAAGAGACTGCAGCCCTAATCTGCAGTTGTCGTCCCCATCTCCCCGTCTCCCCCCTATCCCTCCCCCACCCTCTCTGCTTTCACCAAGCCTTACCTCACCTCCACCCTCCCTCCTCCCCCTTCCACCCTCCCTCCTCCCTCCCTCCCTCCCTCCCTCCCTCCCTCCCTCCCTCCCTCCCTCCCTCCCTCCCTCGGAGGCAGGCAGGCAGGCGGGTTGTAACCAAGCCTCCAGCAGTGTTCCTATCCTGAAGGAGCCCTCAGGTTCCAAACTGTCAATATCACCAGCCAGCGTCTCTGCTCCACTGTGGCCCAGTTAACCTCCTCACCCAGTGCTACAGCAGCACCGCCCCGCTCCTGTCCCCTCTGCCAGCCCCTGGAAACAAGCACCATCACCCTAATCCCCTCTCCTCCTCTCCTTCCCCTCCCTCCCTCCCTCTCTCTCTCTCTCTCTCTCTCTCTCTCTCTCTCTCTCTCTCTCTCTCTCTCTCTCTCTCTCTCTCTCTCTCTCTCTCTCTCTCTCTCTCTCTCTCTCTCTCTCTCTCTCTCTCTCTCTCTCTCTCTCTCACACACACACACAGACGCACACACAGACACACGTGTACAGACACACACATACACACACAAACACACACGTACAAACACAGACGCACACACACACACACACAC
>CM051013.1:16649800-16674800 GCA_027704905.1 Muraenolepis orangiensis | reverse complement strand
CACACATATGGACAAAAAAACACACACACACACACACTCTTTTTCATAATCTCTATTTCTCATTCTCTTACTCTCTCCCTCTTTCGCACACCCACACACACTCACACTCACACACACACACACACACACACACACTCACACTCACACACACACACACACAGACAGACACCACCGTGTACAGGCACACACACACACACACTCACACTCACACACACACACAGACAGACACCACCGTGTACAGGCACATACACACACACACACAAACCCTATACCCATACACACACACACAAGGGCGTGTTGCGAAACACATAAACAAACCCAAATGTGCTCATTAGCAAATACACACATACACAAACCCACATCCATCCTCCGCCCGCCACGGCCAATCAGCCTAGAAACAATAAGATCAGTTAGTTACCAGGTAACCTTGAGTGTGTGGAGGGGGGAATGAAGAAATACGTCTAGAAAAAACAACAGTAACACACACACAACCACAATGTGATGATGATGATGATGAGGATGAGGATGATATGAAGAAGGGTCGATAGCATGGCGGGCCTCCGCGGTCCTGTGTAGCTTATTGGAGATGGCAGTGGGGCTGGAGGCGTCCTCCCGCCTAGATCTCAGCGGTTTGAACATATTCCATAGAGTCCCCCCCCCCGGCAAGAACTCCACACACACACACACACAAGTATGTTTTACATTTTGCGTATCTACCGGAGTTTGGACTTTCGAGTGTGGAAAGTTGCACTGCGTATTTCTGGGTTGTTGTTTTTTTGTTGCCGTTTTACAGCCTGTAGCATAGCGGACAGCCGCACGGGTGTAGAGTTGACTTATATATATATACACTGTATATATATTTATCGTACCGCACCATGCAATAGCCGTCCACGCATTGCATGTACGGCTCTCCATACTGTATCTGATTTATTAGCGTTAAGGAATTCCCCCTCGAGTTCAACTTTTCAGTTTCCTTTCCCCCTCCTTTCGTATTATCCTCTCCACATGTGGCAGACGTTTATCTGCGTGAGTTATGGCGAAGGAGCGATGGCGCGATGCTCCGTGCCAACATTCACAATGGTTTGCGCGAGGAAACTGGAGAAGAGTTCTTTATAACAACACTTCACACATTATCACGTTTTCACTTTCCCCCCCCCCCCTTTGTTTCCTCTGTCAACGTCGTGCGTGCATGGATGTATAAGGCGGTGCCGCATTCGTCTTAGCCGAAGCTGTGTGTGTGTGTGTGTGTGTGTGTGTGTGTGTGTGTGTGTGTGTGTGTGGTGTGTGTGTGTGTGTGTGTGTGTGTGTGTGTGTGTGTGGTGTGTGTGTGTGTGTGTGTGTGCTTTTTCGCGAGTTGACTGTTGCTGTCAGGAGGATGTTTCGATAGTGGGGTCCTCCCAACAGCTGCATCAACGGAGCTGAAGCAGTTCGAGGAGAAGAAGCCTGGCTAGCTAAGTTAACACACAACTTGAGCGGTGAGGCTAACAAACCTCCCTCTGGCCTTTCTCGCTCATTCGATCAGGTACCTTTCCCCAGTTTCAATAAAGTTTGTTTCACAATTTCTCAATGTTGAATCGATGAAAGGTGTAGGTGCAGTACCTACTTTACCTCTAGGCCTATTAACTCGTACTACTTGCCATCGTGAAAACATACTGAAGCAAAATCGCATAATTGTTTTCTTGATTTCATTGTTATCTTTCAAAGGGCGGCAGGATAGCTCAGTCTGTTGGGACTTGGCTTGGGAACCAGTCACCGGTTCAAGTCCCCCGAAACACCTGGGCATTGCCAAGGTGCCCTTGAGCAAGGCACCAGACCCCTACACTGCTCCCCGGGCAGTTGTATATAACATAGCTGCCCCCTGCTACTAATACGAGGGTGGGTTGAGTGCAGAGAAACACATTTCACTGTGTGCGTACATGTATTTGACCAATAAAAAGTATTCAATCTCGAAGATTTAGAATTGTAAATTGGTATTCACTTGGTAAGAAATCCTCGATGGGAAAATAAATCTATCTCACTGTTTACAGGTTAAGCATTTCAAATATTTGAATATATTAGCAGGTGTAGTTACATGATGCATTAAGCTCCTTTTAGTTGACTTTCGAATGTGGAGATAACTACACAATTACAATTCATTAAAACAGTTAGGTCACTATTAATGTTGCCTTATCATGAGTACAGCATCTTGATGTCTAAACAGACTGTGATTAAACATCAGCCAAGCCACTTGAAACAACCTGAAAGCAATGGATTTGTGAACG
This sequence comes from Muraenolepis orangiensis, assembly GCA_027704905.1. Lineage (NCBI taxonomy): Eukaryota > Metazoa > Chordata > Actinopteri > Gadiformes > Muraenolepididae > Muraenolepis > Muraenolepis orangiensis. Next base: position 16,672,539 of record CM051013.1, on the reverse strand, counting down.
AAAGGAAAAGGCCTATTGCATTTAATCACATTTTGTTCAGTTGATTATCTGACATAGGCAAACACATTTGTGTTTGTATATTGTCTATATATATATATATATATATATGACATGCAGCTTACCCACGTCCATAAAACACTACAATTGCTGACGTTTCTGACTGAATAACTATACCTTAAGACTCTTTAGTAAAAATGCACGATGAACGATGCAATAACATTTAGGGCCATTCAGCAATGAGTCATAATATATATTAACTTTTTATATATATATATATAAAATGTAAACAATGGCAATGTTTGAATTTAATTATTTAAAATGTTCCATAACTTTAATTTGATTTACCGCGTTGCGGTCGGCCTAATGGGATCACCCAAAGAGAGATTGAAGAGATTTCTTTCAATTAATTGTGGCCTACACAAAACAAACATTTGAGTAATCTTCATGGATCCAAATTTGAAGTTAAATATATAATGTCAGATAAGAAGTTGTCAACAGTGCGTCATCGGGGACTGCTAAACGTTAGTTTTGGTTATTCGGTAATACATAGCTTTTTAACTCTATGAAAACCGTTGTCTGGGCTGATACGGGACTCTAGTGCCATCTACTGCCTCGTGTATGTGTTGCTAAATGCGGAGGAGAGGAAAGTGTTTGACCCTACTGCCCTCTTGTGGAAAAGATTGGACAATCAGCATTCACATTCCTATGGACAAATAGTTCACTAGTTAACTATGGATTCAAAAGTGAATCCATAGTGAATTCATAATTGATCATGCATTGCTCCAACGTTAATACTCAGTAGTAAGTTATTTATAATCACTTAAAAAATATTAATGAGAAAATTTGATAATGGTTCATCAGATCGATGTATAGGGAAGATAGATAAGAAGAGATTTAAAAAGCATATGTTAATGTTTTACAAACTATTTACAATGTATTATAAATAATGCTTAATAAAACTTGATTTACTTTATAACAATTTTTTATTTATTCAGGTTGTTAGAAATCGTGAGTTAAGTATTTTGTGAGAGCTGACTTACAAAGTATTTATAAAGTACCCTTGAAGGCAGACAGAAGTACCAATACATCATAAATTACAATACGTCTCAAAATGATATTAATTTTTTTAAATCAGTAGTTAGTATTTGTAAAATAGTAAAGCAACATGTTATGATGCCTTTGGTTTTTTTCTACAAAGGAAGTGTCACAGCAGGCATTTCCAGACCTAAGTACATGAACACATGCCTAGCTCCACCATATGACCTATTTCCATCCATTGGCTTGTGAAACATGAACAGTGGATCAGAAAAGCTTTAATATTCCTCTTTAAGATGCTGTGTTTGTGCTTTCTCCACTTACTCCTGTCTCCTGCAGCTCACGATCTACCAGCAACTTCATAAGGGACTCCACAACGTCCCCACCAGATGTGAGTGGGGCTTCACAGTCCAGCAGCCAAAGAAGAGGCGTGGTGTTGAATTGGATTCAACTGAACGGGGAGAAGAGGACTACGACGCAGATTCCATCAACCATCCGTCTGTTGGATAGGACAGTTCAGGTAAGGAAATGTTTGCCATGACAAATAAACAATTGTATAGCCTCGTTGACCTTCTAACAGTAGTGTGACCTGTCAATGAAGTGGATCACTGAATGTTTTCCCTGTCCCTGGTCAATGGAATGACTTGAAAATAATGTCAATGTTATGCTGTACAAATGTTACTGCAACATCGCTGGTGTGACAGACGACAGCAAGGTGGTGCTGTGCAGTAGTAAACCACCCCCCCCCCCATACCTAAATTAGACCTTCTAGCGATGAAACTAGGGCCTATGGGTTTTAGCTCTCATGTTAGAACGTCGCCTCTCACGCCGGAGGTCGTCAGTTCGAGTTCGCCCAGTGCGGGACACTGACTGTTACACAGGCACACTGTCAATGTGGCTCATCCTCTAGATAGGTATCTACAGTAGAGATGGATAGAAGGAGGAACAGGGCTGTGAGAGGATAGATATGAGACCTAAGGACTTTCTCCCGGTGCACACTGAAATGACTTAAAATCACTTTTAGTTGTTTTTGTTGTTGTTCTAAAGAGAGCTGCACCACCCAAGACCGTGGAAGAAGATACGGAAAAAGGCGGTGAAGCCCCGAAAGGACGGATGGAGGTGATTGTCATTACTGAGTGCCAATATTGTAATGAACATTAGGTGATCACATTTCTTGAATTCTTGCCAAACCACATGTTCTTACTGCACAGGCAGATTATTTTATACTCATATATTTGCAGTTGGCTTTTGTGCAGTGTAGCTAGCTTCAACACTGCCAGGGTTTTTCCAGTCCTACTGAGTGACACATTGATCTCATTTCATCCATCCATAGTTTCATTTCTGATCATCTTTAAATAATGTAAAAAGTATATAGGTCTACGAATGGTATATTGTAAAAGTAGTTTGAATGAGTTAAGGCAATAATGCACAGTTAAGGAATGCATGGAATCAGATTGATTTCAATAATCACAAATCCACTGATGCACTTTTACATGTCATTCATTTCATCTGTTTAATATTCTTCATTGTTTTTTAAATGCATCGGTTCAATCGGGTATAGTGACATCTATAATCAGATTGGTCTCAATAATCACAAATGTACAAATGAGTTTATTGCAATTCTATGATGGCAGTAAAAGAGCCCCTTTAAAAAAAATTGAATAAAAATACCCAATAATATAAAAAAAATGAAAAGAAGCTTGCACAGTTTTTAATTTATTTTTCTAGTAAGGCCGTTATTATTCATGTAGCTAAATAGGTTCTTCCAAACAGCTTAATTGATAGTCATTATTATTTTCATATCACCAATTTCCTCAGTTGTTAAATTCGTTGGATTAAGGTTGTTTAAATAAGGTTGTTAAATGAATCTGACTCACCAGACTGTTTGGTAACTTCATTGGCTTAAATTCATCGTACTGAATAATAACACAAGTAGCCTACTTTCAACGGTTGCAAAATGCTTTGATAATTGTCAAATGTCCTAATGATTGCTGATTGTGTGGCAAGTCTACTATTAAAGGACACGATTTCAGTAAAGTATCCCTTTTTTAATTAAAAATAAACTAAAACTGAAGGTTACGGCCAAAACACGCACCGTTCCACTTCCGGAGTACGTCAACGTATTTTGTTGTTTCTGACGGCCCAAATTGAGTGACGTCACGCGACACTAAGCCAATCACAAACAGCAAGTTTTTAATGGCTTATTTACCTGGTAATACATTTGAAATGCTCATAATTTTTGGCATCAGATTTTTTTTAAAGAGAATACGCAAAAGATTATAAAAATTATTTAAATAAATTCTTTAATCTTTACACACATTTTAATGATCTGAATACTCACTTCGATTATTTCCACCACTTAGTGTCCAAACGAATTTCTGTATTCTAGGGTATATCTACATGAAAATTCAAATTATCAGCGAATGCTTTCATTTCTCGTTGTTGTGTATAATATATGTACTATTTTGCTAATATTTCACTTCGGAGTTGCCATACGTGTTAATAATTTAATCTTGAATAGTTAGGTATTCCTTTTTTTCTTTTTTTTACTTTTTCAGACACAATACACGTAGACACATAAATGGGAAACAGGGACATGACCAGAAGGAGTATATAAAATCAAATAAATAAATAAATAAATATATATATATATATATGTATATAGACAAATACAGCTCTTAAGTGAATAGACAAACATATATATTCATACATACGTACATACACACACACACATACATACATGAAGCATCGTTAGCTGGAGTATAATAATTATGGTATTAAACATATTCATCGCAGTAGTAATAATGTTAATAATTGGAACAGTTATACTTTTAAAAAGCAGAATAACGGAATCTCATGAAGATTCCTGGGTAAGTCTTTCAAGTCTCCGTGCCAACCTTATTAGTTCCACTTCATTCTTCACTCACAGTCACATCCAACACTCGTCTATTGCATGCGTAGATATATAGTTTAAAGTGTCAACATAGCGGTAAGGACAGGACTTAATGTTATCCAATTACGCATCCTTTTTTTTTTGGCAGGGTATGAAAGTATTCTGAAGCAGACAGGATGGATGAAGTGCAAAGGCGGGAAAGAGGGGGCAACATTAAAGCAAATCCAATGATTATCCGTCATACTAAAGTCCTTCAGAGTAGCCTAATACTTTAGCCTAGCTTTCCTGTTTCCCCCCCCCCCCGCTTTTTCTTCCCGCCATTGTCTAGTTCACGTCCCACCGTAAACTGGGAAGGGGGGGGGGGGGGGGGGGGGCGGGGTAGGGGGTTGCGTTAATTAACGTCGGCCGTTCCAAATCTGGGTCAACGCTTAAGTTACAACCACGTCTCCAAGCTGGGCGGACGGGGAGAAGCGGAGTTCGCGATTTGGCGAAGGACCGCCGTCTCCGACGTGGCGTTGCTGCTGCTGCTGCTGTTGTTGTTGTTGTTGTTGCTGTTGTTGCTGTTGCAGTGGATGGAGGCCGGGAGGCTCAGTTGGCGGTCGTTGGGCCGAGAGTTGCGGCGGGGGCGAGGCGGGGCTTGGGGCCGCAGGACGGCGGTGGGGGTGAGCACGGGGTCGGGGGCAGGGGCGACGTGGTTTTTGCTGGAAGAGCTCGCCGAGTCGTCGTCCGTGTCATCGACGCTGTGGACCGAGTCGTTGAGGTGAAATTCGGGGCCTTGCATGAATTCGTGGAAGGAGTTGCGGTTCGATTCGGGCTTCTTGACGTTGTTATACTGCGAGCTGCGGAACGCATTCACCACTCGCATCTGTTTGTTTTGGATGTGGTAGAGAAACACAAGGAGGAAACAATAGCATCATTAGCACGGGAACAAAGTCAGGTGGATTTTTCGACGTTGTCAGACTAAAAAACAAAAGCTTATATTACAAAACATGCTTGGCCGCACTTACTTAAAGATTACAGTGAGTATTTTTGGACTTGTCTCAATGTAGAAAAAAAGTTGTCTAAACCAATTATTTATGAACTGGGGACAAAACCACCCATCTCGTCGCAACATTTTGATGGGGCACTGCATGTCACTTTGTTTTGTACCGTGCTTGACTACTTTGAACCTTTAGATGGCAGCAAAATCACAAAAGCAGACTACCGTGTAGTTGCTCTTTAAAGAGATGAAAAGCATACATCCATATTAACAATAACTTATTAGTCAAAAAATAAATTCTCCAACGACACTGACCCATAACCTTATTATACTTTATCATGCCATACTCTAACTCATAACTACACAACACTGCACTACACCGTACTATACAGATAATAATGTTGACAACACAACAATACAGACCACGTCAAACAGACTGTTGGACACACTGACCGGGTATCTGAGTGGTGACAAGAACAGCTGGAACACACAGAGAACGGACACAGAACAGTTCTCAGAGACAGAAGTCACAGGTCAAGACAACAGCAAGACACCCGAGAGCATGACCAGACAACAAGACAACAAGACAACAAGACAACAATAACATTAGACATGCGACGACGGCCAGAGGAGCTGCCACACATGCTGTAAGAGAGAAAGACATCCAGCGGGGCATGCGCAGGCTCATCTCTGGGAGGAAGCCAAAGGAGGATGAACGATGGATGCAGAGGAGCCAGCACATTCGTCCTCACTGTGAGAAGAAATTACTTTTCCTTTACAGGAAGCTCATGTGTCATATACTTCATAATTCAAATGTCACAGCAGGAGCAGGCACAAGCAAAAATAAAAGAAAATGTATATATTTTTTCCTCCCGCAGGCATCTGGTACAAACCATGAGTGGAACTGGGCTGGCTAAGACAATGGATCAATGTCTTGTTGTTGAAATGGACGAGTAGCGATGTACAGAACCCGGCACATGAAGTAGTGGATCTAGTATGGTTAATGGTTGAATTTGTTTTTCCAAAGAGCCCATTTACTTTTTCACACAATTAAACTAACAGGCTACATAGCAGGAGATAGCTCACTATCTCCACAAACAACAAACTGTAAACATTACAGTTAGAGTACAGTGGCCGCCGTGTGTTATTTAATTATGTTTGAATGTTACTTTTATATATTTCTGTGATGGCAAAGCTGGATGGTGTAAGGTGGCTGTACCACCACTCAGTAGGTAGTGAGTTATCACAACCAACCATCAAAACATCTCTTGCAAGAACCCGCTTTACAGTCATTCCTGACCAGTGGAAGACAGCTGATGGGCAGAATCAATGGCTTTGAGCACCAGAATGAATAAAAATAGATGGCTCAAAACGGTATAATGTACAATGTACAATAAACGTTTTTCCCCCACATCCCATCTTAGGAAGGACCTACACTAACACTGTATTGTCAATTTGTATTTGGTTATAAAACCTATTCTAGAGGACAAATTACTTGATTGTTACAAAAAATCCCCAGCTGGACCAGGTCATGTTTAACATGTGGTGGTCTTACATACATACAGTACATCAAGCTGCTTTAGGTCATGCAGGCCACGCACGCAGTCAACCGAAATCAGCCGACGGCTCAGCTGATGACATCATCAACGCACGTCAGTCTCCAGAGACCTCTGTTCTCATTCAGCCCATTAGGCTCATCACCGCACACGCCCAGCTGTACACCGACCAATTGCCAACAAGCTGTCGTCACAGCCGACTCTCGAGATAACCAATCCAAAGCGGCCAATACCACCATACACAGCTGTAGTGCTCCAGTTTCAAATGCATGTATTTCTTGTAGACAAAATGGTTCTTACTAAAATACTGAATTTGAGGATTGTTTTTAAGCCAGTGCCGTCTGTCTATAGCTTGATCTAGATGTTTGTTAATTCTGTTTAAGTGTAAAAAATGTACTGTTTCACCAAATTGCATCATCGTCCGATCAGTTATCAGGTAGCGCTTCACTTTAACATCGCCATACACAAAATAGCACACATCGCTCATAGCTCATGAAAACACAGAGGAGAAGCAAGTGACAAAGCAAATCCAGGCACAGAAGAAAGAAAGTGTTATTTATCAGAGATGAGGGAAATGAGACAGCTGTGGCCGTAACTCAAATGAGTGAGTAGTTGATAAACCTGTAAATACATTCCAATAAAATCAAAGAAATTAGTTTACTTTTTATTTTTTGGTCAAAACTTTAAATCAATTTACCCACCCATTCTAGAAGACAATACAAATGCTATGAATAGTAATAACCTTTATGAAATACTTAATTATGAAAATAAATGAGTGACTTGACTTAATGACTTAATTCAGTGCATTAATGTAGATTGAAGAAAAGGTGCACCTGACCATATAGTGCTCATATACCATCAACATGTTTTTAGTGGAGCACAGCGCATCAGGCAGCAGCAAACCAGCTAGTCTTGGATGGGAAGCAGCGAAGGAACGGTTTAAGGCACGGAATCCGTTAAATCAATTTAAAACCCAGCAAAGCGCACGGACACACATAACTAAACGACAGGGAGAGCGGCGAGGAGGATCTCAGCCGAGACCAGCGTGGCTTCACACAGTCCTGTATCACACGCACACACACGCGCGCGCGCACGCACGCACACACACACGCACGCACACACAATCACGCACACACACACGCACACGCACGCACACACACACGCTCATGCATGGGTGGCGAGCAGTGCAACTGGTAACGTAGGAGGAGGAGGAGGAGGAGGAGGAGGGAGGGACGTCAGAAACTCACTCCCGGGCGCCCCCGTGGCGTTGGCGTTTGTCAGAACTACGTGAGTGGGGGTGGAAATATTGGTTACGTCATGGAGCTGGCTGAGCACGGAGGAGCGGCGACGCATGGCCCCCTGGAAGGAGCCGCTCCGTTTGAAGGTGCTCACTACCTCCATCTGGTGGAGAGAGAGAGACGTGCGCCACACAGAACACACATGACACGACACACAAACAGGGCGTCTCCAGTGTGTCGCTGCTGGCCAGGATGGTAGAAGTGGGTGAAAATAATCAACCTAATATGAGCTTGGATGATCTATTGCCCAAAAAAGAAAGACATTAAAGGAAATATGGTTGTTAGGGGATGCAGAGGTGGGTATAGTGGGTGGGTGGGTGGGTGATGGATAGGTACGTTTCAAATGCAAGGAAATGTGTGTGGATATGTATATGAATCTGGAAGGCAGGCATCTTTTGAGAGTGGGGGAAAATAAATAAACAATAAGAACCTGTTAATTACAGTGAAGAAATTCCAAATAATAATAATAATAATAATAATAATAATAATAATAATAAAAATAGATATAAGCATGGTAACCTAAAACCTGGGTACTGGATGCGACTACTCACAAAATAATTAAAATATCTTTAAAACATGTGACATGTGTAATCTAATAGAAGTTGATCAAGTAAGGGAATCAAAATGCCAGGATGGTAAAGCTATGCATTAACTAAACTGGCTTTTGCGCTGTATTGTCATGCTATTGGTCTTCATGTACAGACCATGTTAATTTGTGCTCTAACCACCGTAGCCGGCTTAATATAGGTCCTACTCAATGCCTTTCAGCACAATTTCTATTCATGGAACGACATCTGGTGCTTTTAGCCATTTTCTGGCACATATGGAACATTGTACCGTATGTTCAGACTAACCCTTTATGCAACCATTGTGTTTTATTTTCCAGTACAGTCGGTGCAGAAGGGAAAATGCAGTATTCTTTCTTTCATTCAGATTTGATATCCCTCGAGATATTATTGAGGGTAAGGTCTATGCCTCAGGCCTGGATATTTTTTGGGTCAAAAACCCAGCCAACTGAAATTTCCGAACAGCTTTTGAACTGAACCATCACACAACAGGAGAAAAACATAACCATCACGTCGCAAATAAGGATGAAATGATCTGAATAACTGAACCCACAAAAACAGAATGAATAGCATGAGAGTACATGAGAATAAGTATTGGGTCGATGTATTAGGAAATTCGAGGTCATTATAGTACTGAATATAAACACGATGTACATGAAACAAACACAGGTGATTACGTTTTGTTCAACTACGGAGACGGTGAAGGAACACACAACAATCGAACAAAACCCTACGAGTCCTACCAGCCACCATCATGGGGTTTATACGACACCACCACCACCACCACCACCACCCACCACCCACACACAAACACAAACACACACCGATCAGCTACGCTGTCAAAGTGAGCACGATGTGACACGCACCTGGGTCTGAATGCGGTTGAGGCCTCTGAACCACAGGATCTGTCCACGCCGGAGCTCCCTCTCGGCGTGGTCGATCTCGTCCTCGTCGTTGCCCGTGTCCTCGTCCATGATGTCGTCGGCCCTCGTGCCGTGCCCTGTCTCCTTCAGGCATCTGAAGTGGCTGGTGGGCACGGTGGTGACAAACTGTCGCCGCCGCCGCCGGGGGGAAAAACACGGGATTCAAGATGTTTTCATTTGCAAAACAAGTACAATGAAATTGTACTACTCCCACATTCTGAATTTCAATCCTAACAATCCTATACTGTGCTATACTAAACCATGCAATACTGTACTATACAATACTATACTATTTAATACCTACTATATACTTTACTATATACTATAAACAACACTGTATGCTACTTTATACTATACTTTTAGAAACACAATACTAAAACAATACTATACACAGTTAAAAGAACCATAAAGTGACTGATGGATGATATAGTATATGCACATGGCGAATGGTTAAAAAAAAGCCTTTTAAAGTGACAGCAGGGCAACAGCATCATGAATACAGGCGAGGGGAGGGTTTCCAACGTTAAGTCGAGAGTTTTGATCGGCAAACGTTTTTCAAAAAATGCTTGTGAGCATTATGTTCATCATGAACATTTGATGTCTTGTAGTTGATGGTCGTTGTTAATAATGTGGAAAGAAACACAAGTTTGGAACAGCCAATCAGGAAAAAGCCAAATCATTGAAACAGCCAATCGCTAAAGAGGCTCTTTAAATGTACTGTGCTTTGGTAAGAGATTGAGTGTTTCCTGGTGGGCTTGACTTAAGAGTTTGGTTGCTCTTTAAGGGAGGCTTAAAGGGAGGCCTAAGGAGACTTCTCACCTGTCCCCACAGCAGTTCTCCGAGGCCAATGAAGAGACACCAGAGCCACTGCTCCATGTTGAGCGGTGCACAGCTGAACGGCTTCCCTCCAAACTGCACGATCACAATCTGAAGAAAAACAAACCACACAAACACTCACGCTTTACCACTTGTGATTAAACTGTAGACTTCATGAAGTCTTTACTTATTGTGTTATGTAACCCCCCCCCCCCTCCCAGGAGCCAAGCATACAAACAATGAAGTCACATTTCACTTTTACACTTTAACAAGATCTACTGCTATCAGTCCAATTAAAAGAGAACACACACAATATCTTTTTTTCAGGTTATACCCAAAGGGAGGGGAAATAAACAACCACAATTATAAGACTGAAGTACGACTGCACACAAATCTGGGTAAATGAAACAGGGCGAGTCAAATCACCCTCCAGCACACACACACACACACACACACACACACACACACACACACACACACACACACACACACACACACACACACACACACACACACCACACACACACACACACACACACACGTTTTATAGATTCAGGCTGAAGTCCACACACACACACACACACACAAACACACACATGCATACACACACGTGTTATAGACTCATGCTGGAGTCCACACACATACACACCCACACACACCCACACACAAACACACAAACACACAAACACACACAGACACACAAACACATAAACACAAAGTGGTACTACCCCCCCCCCCCCCCCCCCCCCCCCCCCGCGCGCACAGAGCTCACCTGCACGGCGAAGGTGCCCAGGACGATGGTGCAAAAGATGGGGTTGGCGAAGATGCCATCGAATACATTGCGCTCGCCGTGGATCTTGCGGGCGTTGATCTCGTTGAAGAGCTGCATGAGCACGAAGGTGTTGAAGATGACTGTGTAGTGCTCGGACGGCGGCGAGTGCAGCGGGGCGTTGCGGCCGCTGTCGATGTTGAAGATCTTCTCGCCTGAGGAGAGAGAGAGAGAGAGAGAGAGAGAGAGAAGTGCCCAGGTGGACAATGGGAGGCTCCGGTTATATAGCGTTAACAGTTGTAACATAAGACCACATTGTGCATTGCTTTAAGTGGGCCACCTTTAACCACCTGTCTGTGCTATGCATTAGGTGATTGTGAATTATACAAAGGTGTACATGAGCTGATATTGGCCAAAAATGTTAAATAACGGTATTGGTAGATTCAGACACAAAATTTACATTTTTCTAAGGTCTGGCTGTGTTTATATGTGTAAACGACCCCAGACTAATGATATATACCATATTGACCCGAATATATTAAAAAATCTGAAAAAAAGGGGTCGTCTTATAATCGGGGTTTAGACTTTTCGATGTACCGTAATTGCGCATGTAATTGCACAACAACAGATCGCGCCAAACGAGTGTTCCGAGACACCGCACGACACTTAAAGTAACTCAAAGTCTTAAAGTAACAATACATAAAAACAGTTACCTGGAGAGATAGAAATGGAGAGACACAGCGACCAACTTGATAAAAGTGGCTCAAAAGTAGGGCAAGTTAATAAACAGGAGAGACGAAGTTACGATGCCAATTTTAAGATAATGGTGATAAACGAAGCAGAGACATCAAACACCTGTCATTGTGACGCAGGACAAGCCCAGCGCCTGCCCTCAGACTTCAGAGAGAAGCTACTGTCTTATCAGCGATATGTGATAACGTTAAGGAAGAAGCACTCATACCCCCTTGATCAGATGGGCAATGCTGATCAAACGCCTGTGTATTTTGACATGCCAACATCTGTCACTGTGCATAAGAAAGGCGACAAATCAGTGATTGTGAAGTCTACTGGAAACGAGAAGAGCCGAGTAACTGTCATGTTAACGCGCCTCGCAGATGGGACACAACTTCCCCCGTACGTGGTTTTAAAGCGCAAGCCTGTACATAAAGAGGCAGTGACTGTACCTAAAGAGGCAGTGACTGTGCCTAAAGAGGCATTGCCAGCTGGCGTTATCGTACGTGCCCAGGCAAAGGGCTGGATGGAGACGGAGCTTGTGGTGGACTGGCTCAAGGTTGTGTGGGGCAGACGGCATGGGGGACTCAGAAAGAAGAGGAATATGTTGATTCTGGATGCTTTCCGTGGACACTTGACTGAGCCAGTCAAAAAGCAAGTGAAAGAGTTGAATGGTGACCTAGTGATCATACCGGGCGGAATGACAAGCCAGCTGCAGGTGTTGGATGTGGTCGTTAACAAACCATTCAAGGTTAATCTGCGCAAGAGATCCACAGAGTGGCTCCTGGCTAGTAATCACGCACTGACACCGTCTGGAACAATCCAAAAGCCTGCAGTACGTTTGCTCTGTGAATGGATCTTGCAAGCATGGGCTGACGTTTCCCCAGAAAGCATCATTAATGGGTTTAAGAAATGCTGCGTATCAAATGCCATGGATGGCAGCGAGGATGACGTGATGTGGGAGGATGACGTGATGTGGGAGGAGACGGGGAAGCAGACACTGTGAGTGACGATAGCGGGAGTGAGAGGACCAACCAGCGATGTAGAAGACGAGCTGAATGAGAAGACGTTTGTGATGTGAATAGACTGATGTTCTGAAATGTTGCACTGTTTCATTGCACTACTATTTTATTGCTCTACTATTTTATTGCACTACCGTTTTATTGCACTACTGTTTCATTGCAATCTATCTAGCCTGTTTTGTTTTTGTTTGCTAAGTTAGGCAAAGTTGAACACAATGTGTGATGTGTGTTATCATTATTTTCAAATAAAATGATTCGTCGTCTTATATTCGGGGTCGTCTTATATTCGGGTCAATACGGTATATATAATTATATATTGATTTTGGCCTCTAGAATGATCAACCAATCTATGGCCATGTTTAGACATCAGGTTTACGTTGACTCCCAGCAGCCAAAAGGCTCTGGGCTTGAGCTCTGATACAGTATCTGCAGTCTACCTGTAGAAATCCGTGAGCCAGAGAAATAAACCTACCTCTTGCCTCATATATTTCCTCACAATAAGTCCCTTTGGGTTAAAAGTGCACTATAAAGCACCCGCTGCTTCCCCACCCTACATCCACCCACGCCCCCTCATCCTCAACACACACACACACACACACACACACACACACACACACACACACACACACACACACACACACACACACACACACACACACACACACACACACACACACACACACACACACACACACACACACACACACACACCTCAACTCCTCCACCTACCCACGAACAGCAGGGTGAAGATGATGACCAGCTGGTAGGCGCTGTGTCCCAGGATGTTCTTCAGCATGGTCCTGGAGATCAGGGGGTTGTTGCGGCCGTAGGGCTTCCTCAGAAGCAGGGACTCGGTGGGCGGCTCGGTGGCCAGCGCCAGCGAGGCGAAGGTGTCCATGATCAGGTTCACCCACAGCATCTGCACCGCCTTCAGGGGAGAATCCTGGAGAATATGGGGGGTGTGAGGGGGGGGGGGGGGAGATTTAGACATTTGGAGATCTGATTGGAAGGACACAAGGGCAGGGGAGAAAGTTGCCCCCCCAGACTGCCTGTATGCATCCTGGAACAAGATGCCCTGAACGGTACCTGCTCCTTAATGACACGTATCTGTACTCACTTGAACATCACTATCATAACATGGTCATTAACATTATACTATCATACTTTGCTGGACATTCTGGACTCACTACAGTTACTGCACTGGTCTGCACTGTACTGCACTTGCATTTATGATGCTGCTGCACTACTGGCACTTTAAATGCTTTTAAATCCTTTTTGCACAAGTCAAAACACGTACATATCATCCATCAGTCACTTTATTGTTCTTTTTATGTACATTTTTATTGTTTATAGTATTTTTATAGTATTGTTTTAGAAATGCAAACTGCGGGAGGGAATGGGGAGTAAGCATTCCATTGTACTTCTTGCAAATGGCAAATACAAAATCTTGTATCTTGTATCACTTTAGATATAAGCTGCTCAATGAATAGAAAGCAGATAGGAATAATATGCATTGGCGTGAAGTAAACACGTCATTTGCAGGCAAAATTGGTGTGACACACTAGGGTACTACATATCATACAGTAGTGGTGTGTTTATTGTCCCCACCTAAAGGTCAAGCATATAAAATACAGGCTAGTTTGACTTTCTAACGTTGTGCTTACATTAAAATTACGTTTAGTTGAGTATAATATTAATATATAATATTGTAGTAAATTCATAGTGCGGGAGGGAATGGGGAGTAAGCATTCCATTGTACTTTGTTGCAAATGGCAATAAAAACATCTTGGGAATCTTGAATCATATCTATCTAAACATACCTACCTATTCACTTCAAAACTCACACATTACCGTTCAAGAGCACATTTAGCGGTGGTTTCAAATATGACCCGTGCACACGTGTCACACACGCGCGCTAACCTGTGTGATGCAGGCGCCGCAGAAGGCCACGATGACGGCGACGATGTTGACGGTGAGCTGGAACTGCAGGAACTTGGAGATGCTGTCGTAGACGTTCCTTCCCCACATCACCGCCTTCACGATGCTGGAGAAGTTGTCGTCCGTCAGGATGATGTCGGACGCCTCCTTGGCCACGTCGGTGCCGGCGATGCCCTGTAAACAAAGGAGCGCAGCGCAAGATGAACAGACGTCGGAGATGCTATTTCGGTTCAGTTCAAACGGTTCACTTTTAATAATGTTGATGACCAATGTGATGGTTATAGGGGCAGGAGAGTGTGGTTAGCTGGAGTATTAGAAAGCCCAGCTGAAAGGTTCTGGGCTTGATTCCAAGTGTGGAATAGAGCAAAAAAACCCTGTCACAGCTCACTGACGCAATTCGCTTTTGGATCAAAAAACCTTCTGCTAAATAGGTCATTGTAAATAGTTTATATTTGTGTTGCGCCGTCACATACTCGTTATACCAGTGTAATGTACAGTGAAAGGGCAAACCGAGCAAAAGGAAAGAGACAAAATAGTATTTTCCGATTTTGTCCGAATTTTAGGTTGGCGGAAAGAACAAACTGCTTGGAATCAGTTTCCTGCTTAGAACTCAGGTGCCATAAATAAACAAAAATGATTAAAAAAATCATCTCCCATTCACGCTTGCCAAATCATTTCCTAGTGTGAACTCAAATGAACCCCCCCCCCCGTGTCCTGAGGAGGTGAAGGTGTGTGGGTGTCACCATGGCGAAGCCCACGTCAGCCTTCTTGAGGGCGGGTCCGTCGTTGGTGCCGTCCCCGGTCACCGCCACCACCTGCCGCTGCTCCAGCGCTGTGCTCTCGATGATGCCTGGTAGGAGACACACACACACACACACACACACAACACACACACACACACACACACACACACACACACACACACACAACACACACACACACACACACACAACACACACACACAACACACACACACACACACACAACACACACACACAACACACACACACAACACACACACACACACACACACACACACACAAACACACACGGTTCACAACCAAGAAGTCAGCAGAGGCGACAGTTGGAAAAAGCTGAAAGCTTTTGACTGCTACAAAGAAACACAATATACATTAAAATTGTATTATTATTATCATTGTATTATACAATGTTTGAAGAATGAGATTGATAAAAGTAGTACCTTTCACCAGGGTGTATTTGTCCGTGGGCGAGGAGCGAGCCAGAACGCGTAGCTTGGGCCAGATCTTGTCGATGCGCTCCTGCTCGATCTGTTCGGAAACCATGGAAACCACGTGAGCGTCAGTGAGCCCCGTTACAATTATCGTACACGTTTACAGTCTTGTCGCTGAGACGTGAGTCGCCGCTGCTCGAAACCCACCTCTCCTTTCTCGTTCCTGATTCGCCGGTTGAATTCTTTACCCTCCATGCACAGGAAGTCGTCGCCGGGCTGGATGATGCCGCACTTGATGGCGATGGCGCGCGCCGTGTTGATGTTGTCGCCGGTAACCATGCGCACCGTAATCCCTGCACGCTGGCACTTCTTGATGGCGTCTGGGACCTGGGGAAGGAGGAAGAAGAAGGATCAGCATCAGTTACCGTGGTGACGTGGGACTCTTTGCCTGGATATCATCTCAGCAGGATTTTTAGAGTTGCGCTTTTAAGAGTCTTTTGAAGATAAGATCCGATGAGATGTGATTTAATCATCCCAGACAGACATTCAGGGTGTCACAGCAGAAGGTACGGGACAGCGATAGAGAATACAGAATAGAATAAGATAGGAGACAATATATAAAACTTGTCAATAATAATAAAAAAATGTACTAAAACTTAAAATAAGAAGTATAGGACATATATGCAAATGTGCATTTAATTAATGCTATTAAAAGTTTTTACTCGTAACTTTTGTGGCACATCAAAGATTCACCGGTGCATTTAGGAGAGCATTATGCCTCTAGGTTAATTTGTCGAGCTTTGTGCTATTTCCTTCAACCATACAGTCAATGTATTAATTGGACGTTGGAGTGTGATGTTAATTATCCACGGGCGCTGTGTTAATGTTGAAAAAACAAAACTATAAAGCAACATGTATTTTCAGAGATTGCGTCAAAGACGGAACAAGAATATTACAAATGCTCACTGGCACATATCCCGTCTTTAAATAATTTATTATTTTATAAATAATACAGTATGATAATAAGAATGATGACATACCAATTTTCAACAATCTAAGTTTTTTTCTGTTTAATCAATTTGACATTCAGATCTGATCAATTGCAGAGGATTTCAGTGCTCGAAACAAAAATTACAATGAGGAAACTTTTCGGTTAAAACGAAGAAAACAAAACATAAGATAAGATCAACTTTATTAATCCCAGATGGGAAATGAGGTGTCACGGCAGACAGAGGTACAGACAGTAATAAAAAGTAAAACCAAAAAAACTGCCAGAAACTCTATCCCACATACAGACCTACAAGAGTAGCCATGAAACAGCGAAACACATGTACTAACCAATAAATAAAACACAAACGAAACAAACCAACAGCGTTTACCTCGGGTCGGACGGGGTCCTCGATGCCCACCACGGCAATGCAGGACATGTTGGTCAAGATGTCCACCTCGTCCTCCCAGTCGGGCTCCGGGACGGCGGGCAGGTCGCGGAACGCCACGCAGATGGTGCGCAGGCCCCCGCACGCCATGGGCTCGATCACCTTCTTCACCATCTTATCCCGGTCGGCCCTCTTGAAGTTCCTCAGCTCCCCGGCCGCGTCCATGATGGTGGAGCACCTGGGGTGGTGCAAGAAGGTACGAGAAGGTACAATAAGGTACATGCAGGAGGAGGACACACACACACAGGAGGGTTAGCATTGTTCCCCGCCAAAAACATAGAAGGAGAAGCTTCTTTTTATTGTGTATTGTATTGTTATTGTATATAGCATATACTGTAGTATATAGTGTTGTTTATAGTATAGTTAATTTTTGTTGTAGTATAGTGTTGTTTATAGTATATAGTATAGTATATAGCATATTTATTTGTATATTTATTTGTTTTATTTATAGTATAGTATCGTTTAGTATAGTGTAGTATTGTATGGTTTAGGATAGAATTGTTGTAATTCATACTGCGGGAGGGAATGGGGAGTAAGCATTCCATTGTACTTGTTACAAATGGCAAATAAAAACATCTTAAATCTTGAATCTTGATGTTGTAACGTGTACGCTGTATTGTGTGGTTGAATGTTGTCACAATTCAAAAAACATACTCTCCTCATCTTAAAGGAATATGTTTCCATGCCATTGCCAATCCATTGACGCTACTTTCGAGATCTCAATCAAGACAGCAATCAATGCACATGACAACCACAATACACATACAGAACATATGGAGAGCCATCCCATAATGCTGTCATAATTCCACCGATTTTACAAGTCTCAATACACACAACTGGGTATGCGTCAATTGATCTCTTTGCTTCCCAAATCATGCAATCAGGTATCACACATCGTAATGCCTGAAACAATACACACACATACACACACATACACCCTTGCATGCACATACACCCAAATTAAAAGAACCACTGACTTCTTGAGCAGGATCTCGGAGGCTCCCTTGCTGTAGAGGCGGAAGGAGCGGTCCGGCAGCTGCACCACGGTGCTCATGGACTTGCGTGCGGAGTTGAAGGTGAACACCTTGTACAGCTTCTCCTCGGGGATCTGCTCCCGGATGGGAACGTAGTCCCGCTTCAGGCTCAGCACCAGGCCCAGCAGGGCGCACTCTGTCTTGTTGCCCACCTGCTTGGGCAGACCCCCCTCTTGGTCTGGGGGCTGGAGAGGATGGAAGGGAGGAGGACCAGGGGGGAGGACAGGTGGGTGTGATGTTGAGAGAATGGCGCTGAGCCCGTATAGGTTGAGCCACACACACACACACACACATACACATTTGCACACACACACACACACACACACACACCTATATATGCACATTCACACACACACACACACACACACACACACACACACACACACACACACACACACACACATACGCACACACATGCACACACCCACATATGCACACACCCACATACGCACACAAACACGCACACGCACACACACACACACACACACACACACACACACACACACACACACACACACATGCAGACACACACACATACGCAGACACATGCACACACACACCCACACACACTCACAAACACACCTTTTTCGCACATACAGCTTTGTTGAACTCACACCAACCACACCTACCATGATCTTGGAGGTGTAGGCGCTGTTGATGGAGATGGAGGTCACGATCAGCTCCAGCACCTTGGCGTGGATCTGCTGCGGTTCGGGGATGGTGAGGAAGTGGTGGTCGCAGATGAACACCTGCACGGCCGTCATGCGGTTGGTGGTGAGCGTGCCCGTCTTGTCGGAGCAGATGGCGGTGGCGTTGCCCATGGTCTCGCAGGCGTCCAGGTGCCGCACCAGGTTGTTGTCCTTCATCATTTTCTGGAGGGACAACGAGACCGTTACCTAGCATTCGGAGCTAATCACCAGGCACCAGCTATACCAGTTAGGCTAGCTTCACGCGGCACTCACTTAAGACGTGGTGGTTAGCTAGCATTGTATGTAGCGTCACAGTAAGCCGCGGTTAGCTGTCTGTGGTGTTTACTAGAGGGTTGATTAGCTTTATATGGTGTTATTAGCCATGGTTAGCTAGCTCACCTGAGGCCGGAGTAGGCCAGGTATATAGTGTTAAATAGCTGTGGTTAGCTTACTATATATATATATATATATATATATATGGCGTTAACTAGCCAAGTTAGCTAGTTCATCTTGTCGGAGTAGGCCAGGGATATGTGTTAACTAGCTGTAATTAGCTAACTATATATATATTAATATATATATAAATATATATATATATACATATATATGTATATATATGCAATATCCAAAAGTCTAGAACCGGCCCTGGGCCCAATCAACAGAGGGCCAAAAATGCCAGGGCCAAATTTTTGTCCCAGTCCAGCCCTTTATATATATATATAGATATATATATATCTATATATAGATATATATATATCTATATATATCAGTGGTGAAGCGTCAGGGTATTCAAGGTATTCAGAAAAGACCCTGGAACTCTCAGATGAAACAAAAAAAATCGAATTAATTGTATTAATAAAATGTAATACAATTTAATCAAATTGAATCAAATTGAAATAAAATGAATAAATGAGAATCGTGTCTGTGTTGTTATCTGTTATATTACAGTGTTACGTTGATTTGTTTGTCTTTCTCGGTCCATGCACTACGCATTTGAGTGGTTTTGTGTTGGAAAAACAATGCAACCAATCAGATATTTTTCTAGGTTGCTGGGAAGAATATCCTTCAACCAAAGTATTCCCGATGACTTTGGCCCTCAGACTGAATGAGAGCGTACGTTTGGATTGACAATTTGATCAACCAATCATATAGTGATTTGTAGCCAATGGGCGTATTCTTTCAGATTTCCCCACAGCTCAATAGGGAGCTAGAAGGTATACTGGCTGGAGCGAGAGTGGATCTAGCGTAGTGCTACGTTGTTTCTACGTAGGATTTTACGTCAAAATGGCGAAGGCGAAAATGATGGGCTGTTACTTCACTACATGGACACTGCTTTACCAACTATGGTACACTTGGAAATTGGCTGCGACAATCTGTCTAAATGAGATAAGGCATAAAGTGACTGCCTCCGTGACGTCCGTCTGACTAGAAATACGGAATTTTCTAATGAGGGTGGTGGTGGTCTACAGCAGGGGTTCCCAAAGTGGGGTTCGCGGGACCCCGAGGGGGGGGGGGGTCGTGAGATGATTTCAGAATCCTCTTGATGTGACCCATGAGGTTTATTTATTTTTTATTTTATTATTATTATTTTTTATCATTTGTATTATTATTATTGTTAATAATAACGTGAGTGACAAATAAAGGAATTCTGATTCCCACAGATTCACGACAGTATCATCATTGAAAAAAAGCCACACACGATGTTCGCGATCGCGACATCCCCCCCCCCCCCCCCTCGGACGGTGATAGTGGGGGGGTCGCCAGTCTGCAGTCTGTTATTTTGGGGGTCGCGGGCTGAAAAGTTGGGGAACCCCTGGTCTACAGAAGGTCCAGTTGTGATAGACACGCTTCGCCACTGATATATATATATATATATATATATATATATATATATATATATATATATGTATATATGGTGTTAACTAGCTGTGGTTAGCTGACAATATATCTATGGTGTTAACTAGCTGTGGTTAGTGGACTATATATATATATATATATATATATATATATGGTGTTAACTAGCTGTGGTTAGCTAGTTCACCTTGACGGAGTAGGCCAGGGATATGGTGACGGCCAGCGGCAGACCCTCGGGGACGGCCACCACCAGCACGGTCACGCCGATGATGAAGAACTTTACAAAGTACTGCACGTAGACGGGGGTGCACTCGGCCATCCACACCCGGCCCTGGATCACGAACGTCTCGATCACAAACAGAACCACCAGGATGATGACGGTGGTGGCCGACATGAACAGGCCTGGGGAGCACAGCAGGGGTGGGGAGTCGGCGTTGCTTTGTGTTCATGAACGGTTGTTCTTCATCAAACAGTTAATAATAAAAACTACTATTTCTTTAGCAAATATCTCTTCTTCCTGGAGAGATCAGCAAGGCAGCCTCCCTGGACATTTTTTCAAAAGAACCCTCAAAACACACATCTGTTCACCATGGCCTTTGACCTCTAACCTATCCCTTTCCCCTCCTTTCACTGCTACTTTTATTTATTTACTTTATTTATTTTTTGTAATCAACCTTAGCTGTTTGCTTGAATTGTAAAGCAATGCAAAAATATGAATACAGAAATATATAGAAAGACATACAGAAATATATTTTTTTAAATCTAATAAAAAACTTAATTAGACAATGTAAAATAATGTCCATAAATATAAAAAGAACATTGAAATATATTAATGTTAAAAAAAAACATATACATAGTAATAAAATTGTATATATAATTGAAAGAACATTTATAGAACGCCATTGCTTGTTCCATCAAATGAGTCATGTGACATATTAATCGAAACAAATAAATGTCACAGCATGTTACATTTATGATACAATATGCCATGTGTTCAAGGTCAAAACAGGCCACCATGTTGGTTTTCTTACTAGTCTTCTCTTTGAAAAACATTGTCAAACACTCTGTCCAATGAACGAGAGGGGGGCTGGACTTTTAAATAGCTCCAGGTAGCATCGCTCACATATCGGTATTTATAGAAAATAGAAAATTATCACAGAGACAATCTCTCCTGTGTTGTTGCTTTAACCGCCCCACCCAACTCCCCTCCTCCACCCTCCACCCTCCATCCTCCATGCTCCCTAGCCCACAGATCTCCAGAGATGTCCCCTACGGTGCGCTACACGCGTCTGCTTTGAAGTGGTCCACCTGGAAGGTGTGTGGGGGGGATGCGCGGGGAAAGATGAAAGCGGGAGCGTTAAATTTAAATCCACCTCACCTGCCTTCCCAATCTCCACCGCCATTTTAGTCAGTTTGCCTTGCAGCACTGACTTCTCCTTCTTGGGCACGCTCTTCTTCTTCTTCTCCTTTTCCTCCACCTCCCCTCCTTCTGCGCTCTTTAGCGGCTGCATCTCCATGGCAACCGCCTCATCCTGTTTCTTGGCTTGGGGTAGGAGGAAGAGGAAGAGGAAGAGGAAGAAGAAGAAGAAGAAGAAGAAGAAGAAGAAGAAGAAGAAGAAGAAGAAGTAGAATTGTCAAATGTCGAAGGCCCAATGTAACAACAAAGTTGTTAAGTTTTGGCTGAGATTGAGAACATGAGTGTGTGTGTGTGTGTGTGTGTGTGTGTGTGTGTGTGTGTGTGTGTGTGTGTGTGTGTGTGTGTGTGTGTGTGTGTGTGTGTGTGTGTGTGTGTGTGTGTGTGTGTGTGTGTGTGTGTGTGTGTGTGTGTGTATGCATAAGTGTGTTTGGGCGTGCGTGTGTGTGTGTATGTTAGTTTGCCTGTCAGTGAGAAAGTGTGTATCAGTGTGTGTGTGTGTGTGTGTGTGTGTGTGTGTGTGTGTGTGTGTGTGTGTGTGTGTGTGTGTGTGTGTGTGTGTGTGTGTGTGTGTCTGTGTGTGTGTGTGTGTG
>CM051013.1:16637300-16644800 GCA_027704905.1 Muraenolepis orangiensis | reverse complement strand
ACCACCACCACCACCACTCGGGGAGAGTGAGTGAGTGAGTGAGTGAGGCGGGCTGGTTAGCGCTGAACCTAACAGCGATTTTGCCCGTAAGTCGGATGCCAGCTATATCTTTGGGGGGGGGTCGTTCAATTATTCAAACTGCTAAAGTGTGTTTGGGGAAACGTAGTCAGGAAATATTTCACTGTATATAAGTAGGATTACACTTTAAAGTGTGTGTCTGTGTGTGAGTATGTGTGTGTGTCTGTGTGTGAGTGAGTATGTGTGGGTGTGTGTGAGTGCATGTGTGTGTGTGTGTATGTGTGTGTGTGTGAGTGCATGTGTGTGTGTGTGTGTGTGTGTGTGTGTGTGTGTGTGTGTGTGTGTGTGTGTGTGTGTGTGTGTGTGTGTGTGTGTGTGAGTGCATGTGTGTGTGTGTGGCTCCCTGCACTGGGTCTACTAATGATCCAGGAGAGACAGCTTGGCCCCTGGGGGCCCTGCTGAACTTGCGGCCCCTGGTCCTCCAGGAAGCTCCCGAAGACCAGTGATCCCATTAGCTTGGTCACATGGCTGCCGCACCTCCCAACCAATCACATTTCACCTCTCCTCCACACACACCCACACAGCCCAGATGCACAGATGTGCAGACTATGTGCACACACACACACACAAACACACACACAGAAAGCCAGGTGTACAGGTCAGGATGCACACTGACCGACCACTCGACACCCACATACACACGCACACACACACACACAGATACAC
Source organism: Muraenolepis orangiensis (assembly GCA_027704905.1). Classification (NCBI taxonomy): domain Eukaryota; kingdom Metazoa; phylum Chordata; class Actinopteri; order Gadiformes; family Muraenolepididae; genus Muraenolepis; species Muraenolepis orangiensis. Next base: position 16,644,056 of record CM051013.1, on the reverse strand, counting down.
ACACACACACACACACACACACACACACACACACACACACACACACACATTGCGTGCATCTACCTTAAGGTATCTTTAGGGACCAATATCTGGCACATATAGCTCTTCTTTTACTGCAGGGGAATCCTGAGCTCCTGTACCACATGACCCTGTGTGTAGCAACGGAGTCATTGATGACTTTTCTTTAGTGTCGGAAGGTGTTAGATCTCGCTAATGATACATAGTTCAGCCTGCAATCGATGTATGGATGTTGTGACAAAAACCCAATACGCTGCCTGTCCAGTTCTTCAGCCTGTATCTCAATCTCAGCCTCTCGCAGCTTCTAGGACTTCAGTTGTTCCCAACCGTTTTTGTGTGTGTGTTTCACCCACGGGGGCTGTAGTCGAGATCCACCTGGGCCCATGGTGGTTGCAGTTGGCATTTGGTCAATCAGCAATTATTGAACCTGACAGCTGGAATATGCAATCGTTGAAGAACGTAAGGTTACGTAATGTTACTTGCAGCTAGATGCTGATTTCAACTTCTCTGAGCATTCAAGCATTCGCTGCTGGACACCCTAAAACCCTAAACCCTAAACCCTAACCCTCGGAAATTAAGAAAGTGGTAAAAATGATATGTAGCTGAACAATTAGGTCTCTTCCCAAAACAAGTCTTCCGAGACCAATTTATCCGAGACCAATTCATCCGAGACCAATTCATCCTAGACCGATTCAACACAACGATTTACTCCTAGTCCAAGACAAGACCCTCCAAAAATTTGAGACCGGACTCAAGTGCTAGTCAATTTTGTACGTACTGATTAATTAACGATAACTATTGCAATAATTGCGGTAATCACGTACAACGTCACTCACACCCAACAGCCTAGTGGACTGAGAGGCTGAGAGTTGGATAAGCGAACAACGAAAGGAAACTACACATACCGATATGTCGATTAAATTGTTTTGACGATAATTAGCAGTTGCACCAGCAGTTGTACTAGGTTGTGTACGTGTCGGTGGGCGGGTGTCACTCTTCACACCTCATGCTGTTATGGAGAGAATGTTTGCATGACTGGCCGCTTACCGGACAATAACATGGGGTCCTTGTCGGCGGACTTGCGTACGTGGTCGGATTCGCCGGTCAGGGAACTCTCGTCGATCTGCAGGTCGTTCCCCTGGATCAGAATACCGTCCGCTGGCAGGAGATCACCTGCAGGACAGGAGGAATAAGGGAAGAGGGATAAAGAGAAAGGTGGAGGTGGATGATGAAGATGAAAAATAATGAGGAAGAGGAGAAAGAGGAGGAGGAGGAGGATTACGTAGAGGAAAAGGCGAGGGGGAGAGGAAGAGGAAGAGGAAGATGAAAGAAGACAAAGAGGAAGAGAAGGAAGAGAGGAGGAGAGGAAGAAGAATGAATGATGATGAGGAAGATGATTATGATATTGATGAAGACGAGGACGAAGACGTTGAAGAGGAAGGATGAATAAGAGGAGGAAGATCAAAATGATGATGATGATGATTAGGAGGAGGAGGAGGAGGAGGAGGAGGAGGAGGAGGAGGAGGAGGAGGAGGAGGAGGAGGAGGAGGAGGAGGAGGAGGAGGAAAAGGAAGCAGAAGAATGAAGAAGATGAGGAAGAGGAATTATTGAATAAGGTAAATGAAAGCAAGATGATGATGAAATACGATAAAAGGTTCAATACAGATACAAATCCCTGAATGTGAAAAACAATTATAATTATTCATCTTTCGGTACTCATTAAGCACATCATGAGATCTCGTCGTCATAATGTCATTGCCATTTCATTTGAGGTTCTTTAATGCGGCAACACAGCATGCGGTTTAAAGTACATTTGTATACATGGTTGTAACTCCATCGGTCAACTTATCTGCACATTAACTTTCAGTGAATGTGCTGCAGAAGTAATTCGGTCCTTTCGGCCCCCAGAAGGAATGGCCAGTCACGGCTCATTGAACTTCATCCGGAAGTTATTAGACCAAATAATTGCAAAGGAAAGTAGAAAAGATCGATATTCCGATAGTTTAACAATATGGAGCATGGTCTTCTGACCTTCAAATCCAAAGTAGTTTAGGACTTAATGAGCAGTCCTGGTGGAATTAGTGTTAAAGTTTCCCAATATAGATTATAGAATACTGGATTCTACATCCACAAATCAATGAATGCAATTGAATCATTACACTATTATTATTTATTATCTATACACACACAGCAGGTTACTCATGCCACCCTAAAGTGTCCTTCTCTGCCTTCCTTGCAACCTTTTGCAACCTATTCTTTTTCCGAAGCTTTCAGAAGATATATACAGAAAGTAATAAATGGTTCAACTGATTTTCACCTCCGCCATCAAAGATGGGAGGAGGTTCTGTTGTTGCCCCTGTTTGTCTTTTTGTCTGTTTGTCTGTTTGTCTGTTGGTCTGTTGGTCCGTTTGTCTGTCTGTCTGTTTGTCTGTTTGTCTGTTTGTCTGTCTGTCTGTTTGTCTGTTTGTCTGTTTGTCTGTCTGTCTGTTTGTCCGTTTGTCCGTTTGTCCGTTTGTCTGTTTGTCTGTTTGTCTGTTTGTCTGTTTGTTTGTATTTTAGCAAGATAACTCAAAACGTTTTGTATGGAATCGGACAAAACTGATGGTGGTCAGATTACTTATGGGCCAAGGAATAGTTGATTCGATTTTGGCAAAGATCCTGATCCTGACACTTGGTCTTAAAAAGCTTTTTTATGAAGTACTTCAGGTTTAATTGGCCAGAGCCAATCAAGCACTGAAGAGTGTGGCTGTTTAGTCTCCTGGATGCAGGAGACTTGTGTGGTGTGGCGGAGGTCTGCGTACCCTCTAGTTTTGTATGTTTGTTTGTATGTTTGTTTCTGGATTAATCATGATGATAATGCCCTTTATTGGATGAGTATCGGAACTTTGCATAGACTCCAGCCACCGCCACCGCCACAAATAGCGCATGTTAGGCCAGCATCGGACAGCGACCCATCCCGGATGATCAGTCCATCCCTAATGGTACTGACCGTACTTGACCTGCGCCACGTCCCCCACCACCATGTCCGCCACGGGGATCTGGATGACGGTGCCATTGCGGACCACGGCGAAGCGTTGCTCCTGCTCGATGCGGCTCTGCAGCCCGCGGAACTGCTTCTCCTTGCTCCAGTCGTTGAACGCCGTCACCAGGACAACACACACCACCGACAGCAGGATGGCCGCGCCCTCGATCCAGCCGGCCTCCGCCTCGCCCTCGTCCTCGCCGCTCGCGGCCACATCGCCGCACGCTGGGGGCAGGGGGGAAGGGGAGGGAGAAGGGGAGAGGAGGGGGGGAAGGGGAGGGAGAAGGGGAGAGGAGAAGGGGAGAGGAGGGGGGGAAGGGGAGGGAGAAAGGGAGAGGAGGGGAGAGGAGAGGAGGGGTGGGAGAGGGGGGGTGGATATAGGGGGGCGGAGACGGAGAGAGAAAGAGATCATCAAAGAGTTGAACACGCACATACAAGATTCAACATTCTTTATTTTGCCATGTGTAACTAGTACAGTGGAATGCTTACTCCCCATTCACTCCCACAGAATGACTTATTTACAACAGTTATAGTAAATAAAGTAATTAAAGTAAAACAAATATATTAAAATACAAATTAAAAATAGTTAGAAATAGCAATAATAACAATATAAATAAACTGTAATAATCAAGCATATCTTACTAAATGTGTATTATATTTTTAATTACATATGTAATTCTTAAATGGATTAAAATCCAGATGTGCAGACCAGCAAGGGGACACCCCTGCCCTATCGCCCTCAAACACTGTTACCCACCCCTCTGTAAAAAAAACCCTCAGAAATCTGACTGAAAGGAGTTCAAGCACAGCCAGCTCATCAGGAGCCATTAGGGTCTCTTGCTCAGAGACACCTTGAGGGACGCTCAGGGGATCAAACCAAATATTCACTTTACGTAATAAAGCGATCTAAAGCTGGACGCGAAAGGGGACACCCCCAAGCCACCGCGGCCCAAGTCACCGTGGGTCTAACTGTGTTAACTGCTGTGTTGGAATACTTGCACGTCAATCAATTTCATACAAAACAAGACTGGGTTAAGCTAACAAACACAGCTCTTTAATATCGTTTTACCATGATGGTCCCGTGACTTTTTTTTTCACCATTGTGGAACTTGGCCATTTATTTTATATGCTTATTATTTCATGTTGGTAGATCCAACATGAAATACCTCTCCTCGTGAAGCATTAGTTATGCCATGTAATAATAATTTTCTCCTTCCCACGATTAATATGGAATATAATTCATGTATCTTAAGCCTCAAGCTAAAATTGTATGAGGTTATTATAATGCACGTTTTTAAAAAAGAAAAACGACTGTGATAGTTCAACTGAAATCATTTAGACTCAGGGGGATTCTCAACGAACGACGATTCTTTAAGGGTACAGCCCTACAACCGTCAAGAGTAATAAGAACAGCCAGCTCAGTGCCCCACTATAGCTTATAGGCAGTAACACCCCCCCCCCCCACCAGCAACAGCACCACCAGCACCACCTCATATGAGGTCCTGACCCCAAAGGGTTGAAGGCTAGGGCGGGCGGTCTGGGCTTACATTCGGCCTCCTCGCCGGGGGCCTGGTAGAAGGAAAGCCCCAGGGAGATGATGGCGGCGATCTCCAGGATGATGAGAGTGACGTCCTGCAGGGCCTCCCACACCAGCTGCAGGAAGGTCTTGGCCTTCTTCGGGGGGATGAAGTTCTGGCCGAACACCGTGGTGCGCTTCTCCAGGTCGGTCATGTTGTCCGAGAGACCTTGGGAGTGAAGATAGAATAATAACGACAGAAGAAGAGACGGGTCAAAGGCATTAGAAGAAGAAGTAGCTTCTCTTGTCGGTTGATAGGACTCTTAAAGCGCAAATTCACACAGTGTAGCTTTATGTAGTCTGCTTGTCCAGCTGGCTTAATTCGTCTGTCTCTGCAAAAGCCTTTGGGAGGATATCGGTGTAAGGTTAACCGAGTGCCGTGGACCTGCTTGAGGGAACATGTCTCTGACACTGTGACTCTTGTCACACTGTCTCTCGCGCGGCTGCGGTGGCCATTAGCCGGCTGTCATTAGCGGGCTTGCTGGTGGCTAAACTGTGTTTACACCGCGTGTCAAGAGTCGTTACGATTATTTAAGGGCATTCGCCACGGCAGAGTAGAGGCTCAACTGGTTAGGGTGAGCATGCTTAGTTATTTAGTAGTTATTTAGCATGTGGCGCTCTTATCAAACGCCGTGTACAGGGAATTCAAAGACACATACGTGCATCATTTAGGAGCAGGTAATATTAAATATTACATATATATATATACTATATTTATATATATATATAATATTTATTTCATGAATGATGCTCTACTTGTCGTCTTGTGTGTCAGCATCGAAGCGATGACCACAGGCAATATAATCCTAACACTGAGTGTTCCATTTTCAGAAGAGATGTTTTAAGACCCTTGATGTTGCACACCGACTCTGGGTACTGTGACAACTGCAGTTTTTATATAAAACACCATAGAAGATATTGCGCATTTGTCAGACTTCTTAAAGAGATCATATAGTTTGACATATTCCTCCATATAAATATGTATGTAAATCTTCGCCGGCAATTTTTTTAAATTGTCTGTTCTTGTCTATTGTTCTTGTTCCCCCCCCCCAAAAAAAAGCAAATCTGTGGCTTTTTCCAATTTCTTGCTCATAGATCCCTTTTTTTATTAAAGAACGAAGCAGAACCGTTCTCAGCCCAGGAGCTGGAGATTCAGTTAAGACCCGTGGGCCTCTGTATTTTTACTCTCGAAAACCTCCCAAAGGAATATCTCTCGGAGGATAACAGCATCATATACATATAAATAGTACACTAAACAACCTTAAGGCTTCCAAAGGTGGGAGGAGGAATCTCCTCCTCCCCTGTGATCTTATGCTTCCTCCCTTCCAGGTGCCTCATAGGACCCCTGCTCAAATATCAACAGCCATGGTGATCATGTGGAGGTTGTCTTGTGGTTTATTGCATTTTACGGAAGCAACATGAGGACACATGTTCCCTATATTGTAGGTCTTTCAGGGAAGTGGAAGGGCATAACAATGTACAAGACAGGCACACCAGAACCTTATTTCTTATTCCTAAGTGTCCATAAGAGCTTTCCATCCTTAATGTAGAACAGAAGTCCTCTAACAAACAGGGATCAGGCTGTTCTCATATACTACACAAGCCACTTTTATCCGAAGACGCGTGGATTGTTCGTTTAAAGGCCCCAATGTACTAACAGCAACATTTTAATTGTGGGCTGTCAAACTGCTGTCGAACAGGGCGATTTTGGCAGGGTACACTGCGATGATGTGTTGACTGTTCATTTAATGATGAGGAGACGAGGTCCAGATGCAATTACTCACGTCGGCTGAGCGCCCTGCGCCCATGTGCCAAACACCGATTTTTGATTTTGTGTCGAGTATACGAGTGCTCACGTGTTGAACAAGACGGAACCCTTGCAAATACAATTGGCCTTGGCCTTACAATTACGATTCAAATGGAGATGCAAAGCTTGCGAAACTTCCTAACTAATCTAACTAATCTAATGTCTGCCTAACAACTACATGAGCATTATTCTGAATAAATTCACCCACGCAAACTCCAAACGTAACCAAATTGGATGAAGAAGACCATCCCCCACCAGAACTTGCTAGTGAGTGAGATGGATTGGCCATGGATGGGAGACAGATGGTGAAGTGGGGTGTGCGTGTGTGTGTGT
>CM051013.1:16604800-16634800 GCA_027704905.1 Muraenolepis orangiensis | reverse complement strand
GTAGACCCAGGTCATCTAGGGAGCATGTAGAACCAGGTCCACTAAGGAGCAGGTAGACCCAGGTCCACTAATGAGCAGGTAGACTCAGGTCCACTAGGGAACAGGTAGACTCAGGTCCACTAGGGAGCAGGTAGACTCAGGTCCACTAGGGAGCAGGTAGACCCAGGTCCACTAGGGAGCAGGTAGACCCAGGCCCACTAGGGAGCAGCTAGACTCAGGTCTACTAGGGAGCAGGTAGACCCAGGTCCACTAGGTAGCAGGTAGAGCCAGGTCCACTAGGGAGCAGGTAGACTCAGGTCTACTAGGGAGCAGGTAGACTCAGGTCCACTAGGGAGCAGGTAGACCCAGGTCCACTAGGGAGCATGTAGAGCCAGGTCCACTAAGGAGCAGGTAGACCCAGGTCTACTAGGGAGCAGGTAGAGCCAGGTCCACTAAGGAGCAGGTAGACCCAGGTCTACTAGGGAGCAGGTAAACTCAGGTACACTAGGGAGCAGGTAGAGCCAGGACCACTAGGGAGCAGGTAGACCCAGGTCCACTAGGGAGCAGGTAGAGCCAGGTCTACTAGGGAGCAGGTAGACTCAGGTCTATTAGGGAGCAGGTAGAGCCAGGTCTACTAGGGAGCAGGTAGAGCCAGGTCTACTAGGGAGCAGGTAGAGCCAGGTCTACTAGGGAGCAGGTAGACCCAGGTCTACTAGGGAGCAGGTAGAGCCAGGTCTACTAGGGAGCAGGTAGACTCAGGTCCACTAGGGAGCAGGTAAAGCCAGGTCCACTAGGGAGCAGGTAGACCCAGGTCCACTAAGGTCCTACAAACAATGTTTTCGTGCAATGTAGTTCCCCAGTGTTTACGCCACGTATAACCAAGGAGTGGAGTCGTTTGTTACTAACTAATGCAGTCGGGAATAAAAAGTTGTGGTCAAAAGTGGTCATTAAGTGATGCCCATATAGTCTGAAATGAGTTGTAACAGAAGGGTACTTATAGCGCCTACATGTGGCCAATTAAGACACTGCTTTTTTTTTGTTTAATTGAATTCCCCAAACTACCACCACCCGAACCCCAACTGCCACCACTACAAAAAAACAACTATAACAATGGGGGGAAAAATGTATTAATTTCATTAAAACGTCATTTTTATTGAATTCCCCCAAAACTACCACCATGACTATAGAACCAGTGGGACCAAGGAGAAGCGAAGGGCGTCTGTGCGTCTCTACTCACCATCCGTCGGGGAGGTCTTGAGTCTGTGGCAGAGGCCCTCTGTGTCCGTGTACATCTCCTGGATCTTCTGCAGGGCCTCGGGCCCCCGGAGCTCCATCAGCTCCCGCAGGTCATCCAGGGTGGCCCCGAAGTCCCCGGCGTGGTTCACCTCCACGCCGGAGTCCACTGGACTCTTCACGTCTCCCATGGTTGGGTGTCGGGTGTGTAGGCTGGGTGTGTATCAAGGGGGTTGGACTGTTCTATCCCTCTGTAGGGGGGCTCTATCTCTGGGTTGAGAGAGGAGGCTGTGTGGGTCCTGGGTGAGTGTGTGTGTGTGTGCCGGAGACACTCTGAAGGGGGGTGGGGGTGGGGGGACAGAATATCTCTTCTAATGTTCCCTAACGCTGGGGTTTCCACTGGCTGTCTGTTCCGGGGTCTCCAGGGCAAGCCGGGCTTGTTTGAACGTATCCGAAAACATTTTCACCTCATGTCACTCAATGTCGTTGGTTGGGATTTATGTTTCGAGAACATCTGGGGCAAAATAGGGGATTCTGTATTTCCTACTGGTATCAAGGTGTGAAAGACACTTTTGATCACATATTTATTTTGATTCAATTACAATTTTTGATCTGATGTGTCTGGCGTGTTTCTGTGAGTAGATCACACCATTCCATGGGACACAGCGACTGAGAAGTGAATGTTGTTGAATCCGAAGATGGAAACATCTAGAAGCTGTAAACAGAGATAGATAAAGAACGCCGGAAGTCATTAAGTCATTAATGATGCAGTACTTGCATCATGCATGTAACTAAGGTGTCTTCACTTTGAGTGGAAAGTTGTGAATGAAAAATATGAATTTTAAAGACATAAAATTGACATTTTTTAAATTGTTGATGCAACAATGATGTCAAACAATAAAGGCAGACAATAAAAGTACCATCCTTTTATTTATGATGATATGTGATATGTTGTTTGAGTTCATTGGTCAAGGAAGTTTGTGTAATTCTGGAAGAAGTAATGCGTCAATGAGCTAACGTATGACCATGAAAAAAAAACTGTTTTTTATATTATATATATTATAAAGCACATGAACACACAATGGCAGTCAGGTCCACACCTGCTTACTTTAAAGAGACCGAGACAACTTCGGAGTCATGAAAGGCTGTTTCGCCAATTGACCATATGAACAGATAGACAGACAGACAGACAGACAGACAGACAGACAGAGAGAGAGAGAGAGTGAGATGTGCACAGATAGGCTACACGGATTTGGTTTTGAACGCCGTGATGCCCAAATGAAACCGGCCAATCAGACGCGAGAATCCCTGCTCGCGAGGCGACGCGCAGAGCCGCACCGCCAGCGGGTCCTCGCCAGATACAGTCCCCCCCCCCGTCCTCCCCCGTCCTCCCTGTCGTTGTATTCACATGTTTTAATGAACACTGCGATTGTCAAAGAGAAAATAAACTCCCGTGTCGATTGCCACCGTGCACGGACGTGAAATTTCACCGAAGGAGTGGGACGGGGGTTGCTGAGGAGGAGGAGGAGGAAGAGGAGGAGAGGGAGGAGGAGGAGGAGGGATACCGGACGGATGCCCTTACTGTAACCTTCACGTAGCGCCCGTTAACCTTGGTCTGCTTAACGATCCGACACCGAACCGCCGATGACAGGGAATCATCCCCCACTATTCTGCGTGTGTGGCTCGATATATATCCGAATATTTGTCTTCTTTTTTTTTTTTTTCAAATTAAAATAAGTGTGGTTTTTTTTTTTTCTCGAGGTGGGTTGACGTGGGGACAGAATGCCACTTGTGTAAAAGAGAGCCAACACACTTCATCAGAATGCACCACACGTCCGAACAGGTCGGTCCGGTTCGGTCTGGAGCCTGCAGAGAACAAGTCGTCGCGGGGTTCTGACAAGTGGGCCTGCGTTCTGCATACTGCAAGGTTATTCCCAGAGACACCGGCTCACAGCTTAGCCCGTTTGTAACAAATAAATAAATAATCCCGGGCAAAAAAGCGAAATATATAGAGGCATTATAACAGGCTGTCCTATCCGGTCCGGTCCATGTCCATGTTATATATTGCCTCCTTTTTAATCAACCCGTCCGACACACAATTGAGCAACACGACAAGACTGCAACAAAAAAAACTCTGCAGGTTTAACTGTGAGTTGTCGTTTAAAGGAATTTATATAACCGCCACAAAGACAGGCCTGGTGGACGGGGCTGTATTTAGGAATGCTTTGAGCCAGAAGTGTTGAGGATGCGATCATACAAACGACAGGTTCATCATCTCTAACAGGATGCCCGGGGTTTGAAGGCTACATTGCTGAAAGACCGCCGTGGTAATAATACTAATAATAATATTAATAGTAATAATCATAATTATCATCATAACCATATGCATTTTAAATATATTTAACAAACCTTGCAACACACCTTGGCATTTTAAAGCGAAGGGAAAACGGAGTAAAGACTATATAGTCACTTTAAATACTCACCCGGGCATGTCCACGGAGGACAGACGTGGGGTATTATAACCAGCCCGGCTTGCCTCTAAATTCCGCTCACATACAATAGTAAAAAAAAAAATTAAAAAAAAAGCGTGAGTATTTGCGTGTTTGTGAGGGAGACCAGCGAGCGACGTCCCATCTGTTGTTCCCCGACCACCACGCTAAGAACCCGGAGCAAGCAGTGCTATAACCAGCCTATACGGTCCGTGGTGCTCCTCTAATGCGGAAGGGAAACACACCAGGCAGATACAGGGAATATGTTTCCATAAGATGATGATAAGGCTGGTCGGAGACACCTCAGCTCCTCCTATATAGCTATACACATCTATATATCCTCTCTTTCTCTCTTGTTTTTTTTTTCTTTCACACAACTCGTCACAACCTGCGCCAATTTATTATTATTATTATTATTATTATTATTATTACTATTACTATTATTATTATTATTATTATTATTATTTATTTTAATGTTTTTGCCCCATCAAAGAACCCACATTCAGTAGATCATGCCCTGCAAAAAAAAAAGGTGGGCTCAATTTTGAGTCTACATGCTTAACGAAAAAAGAGAGAGAGATGCTGCGCTTACCGCACCCGTCCGGTGATGGCAACGTTAATATGGACTTCTGCTCTATGCGACGGATGTGAGGGGGAGGGGTCGGCGGCTGTGACGCGGCTGCTGCGCTTGCGGTTCTCTCGCGGAGTTGCGAGCTGATCTCTCTCTCTCTCTCTCTCTCTCTCTCTCTCTCTCTCTCTCTCTCTCTCTCTCTCTCTCTCTCTCTCTCTCTCTCTCTCTCTCTCTCTCTCTCTCTCTCTCTCTCTCTCTCTCTCTCTCTCTCTCTCTCTCTCTCTCTCTCTCTCTCTCTCTCTCTCTCTCTCTCTCTCTCTCTCTCTCTCTCTCTCTCCTCTCTCTCTCTCTCTCTCTCTCTCTCTCTCTCCTCTCTCTCTCTCTCTCTCTCTCTCTCTCTCTCTCTCTCTCTCTCTCTCTCTCTCTCTCTCTCTCTCTCTCTCTCTCTCTCTCTCTCTCTCTCTCTCTCTCTCTCTCTCTCTCTCTCTCTCTCTCTCTCTCTCTCTCTCTCTCTCTCTCTCTCTCTCTCTCTCTCTCTCTCTCCTCTCTCTCTCTCTCTCTCTCTCTCTCTCTCTCTCTCTCTCTCTCTCTCTCTCTCTCTCTCTCTCTCTCTCTCTCTCTCTCTCTCTCTCTCTCTCTCTCTCTCTCTCTCTCTCTCTCTCTCTCTCTGCAGCACCTCCCCTGGCTAGACTTCACTGTACAATGACGTCCACCACGCGCCCTGCCGTACACGTGCGCGCGCGCGACACACACACACACACACACACACACACACACACACACACACACACACACACACACACACACACACACACACACACACACACACACACACACACACACACACACACACACACACACACACACACACACACACACACACACACACACACACACACACACACACACACACACACGTCGTCCTGCTTCGTAGAGCGCTTATATTGTGCGTATTATCAATTCATTGATTCAAATTAACCCTGGGATGACACTCAGTAGCTAGTAAGATTAATGAGTGTGTAAAAAGGGGAATGTAGGCGCATGGAATGTAAACTACACATTGAGTTGAGACTACCTGTGTGCTGTTGGCTCCCAGGGACACCACATGCATGGCCAAATAAATATGGACATCTTTAATACATGGATGGGTGTGTGGATGGTATTGATATTGATTGGCATGATATTGTTATTGTTTTTATTTCAAAGTGAACCTAGTAACAAGATTCAAGATTTGTATTTGCCATTTGCAACAATGGAGTGCTTACTCCCCATTCCCTCCCGCAGTATGCATTTCTAAAACAATACAATAATACTATACTATAAAAATACTGTACACAATTAAAATGACAATAACAAGAACAATAAAGTGCCTGATGGATGATATGTGTTGAATTGTGCAAAAAGCATTTAAACTATACTCGACTGTGTACCCAGGTTAGAGCCTCTGATATACTGCATGCTGGGCAATCTGTGGCCATGTACAATTTAAACCTTTTGCTCCCCAGCCAGGTCACAAGACTGATGGGTGGGCATGTACTATGACAGAGGAAACAAGGTCACCATGGGCATTTAAACAGACCAATTGAGATGTTCGAGTTCCAACTTAATCTATTTCAATTGGAGCAAAATGGTTTAATCTATTTGATTCACTGCCAACATCCCAGTCCTAACGTTCACATCAGTGAAATATTGACAGCCCAAATGTATTTTCTCATTTTGTATTCCATTATGCAGACATGTCAAAATGCATTTCTGCAGGCTTCAAAAGCCAGGTTACAGGGATTCAGTTGAAGATTGGCACATTGTCACATTCAGTACAATCGTCAGTCACACTGTTTGAATATGTTAATGTAGGTTTGTGTAAGCGCAGGCGAAAAGAGAGAATTGTATAGCCTTATCATTCTGTGTTCCAGTCAAACCAAAATACAGAGATGTCGATAATATTATAATATTACAATATAATCTGTAATCACGGTCAGTTTGAATTCACGAAAAATCACAATTGACACATTCATTCATTCATAGATACATACAGTACATACATACATGCATATAAATATTAGGCCGCAACGTTAGGCTTTCTTCAACTCCTCCTGGCCAACACACTATGGAATTTCCCATCACCGACACAAGGCGGTAATATCCTCGTGTATCCAGTAGATGGCAGCCACTGGCTGAACATGAACATCCTGTTGAAGGAGCTTCATAAGAGGGGCCACGCCATAAGTGTTGTGCGCTCCTCCTCCAGCTGGTAGATTTCAGAGGACGCCTCCCACTACACCTCCATCACGGTGCCCATCCACATGGCCAGCAACTTCGAGGACCCCAAATACATGGCCTCGTTCCTGGAGAGGAGCCTGGAGATCTGGACCTGGGCTCCTTCATCGCCCTCCAGAAGGAGATGATTTCATTGCTGGATGAGGCCCATCGAGCCAGTGCACAGATGGCCCGCCTGATTCTGGAGAACCAGGAGTTAGTGGGCCGCTTAAAAGCCTCCAACTTTGACATGATGCTGACTGACCCTGGGTTCGCCGGAGGGGTGGTGGTGGGAAAATACCTGGGACTACCAATGGTTTTGAACGTCCGTTGGATCACCAACGGCGAAGGCCACTTCGCCATCGCACCGTCGCCTCTGTCCTACGTGCCGACACTCGGATCCCTGGTCTTTGTGATGTGTGCAGGACTTCATCGATCCAGCCTCCAACATCTACTCCCTCATCCAAGGGGCGGATCTGTGGCTCATGAGAGTGGACTTTGTGTTCGAGTTCCCCAGGCCGACCATGCCCATGTGGTCTACATGGGAGGGTTCCAGTGCAGGCCGTCAAACCCCTTGACCACAGAATTAAAAGACTTCGTCCAGAGCTCCGGTGACCACGGCGTCATCGTCATGTCCCTTGGCACCATGCTAGGCAGCCTCCTACCAGAGATGTCCGAGGCGGTGGCAGCCGCCTTCGCCCGCCTGCCCCAGAAGGTAGTGTGGAGGCACCTGGGGGCCAAGCCCTCAACACTGGGTAACAACACACTGATCGTAGACTGGCTCCCGCAGAACGACCTGCTGAGCCATCCCAAGACCAGAGCGTTCGACAACATGGTGCGCTTGGAGGCCAGGGGCGTGGCCAAGGTGCTGGACGTCACCCGATTGCACATGGACACTTTCACAGACGCTTTGCGAGAGCTCTTGGATGACAAAAACCTCTACAAGGTAAATATGATGAAATGTCCCGTCTTTACCATGACCAGCCTCTCAAGCCCATGGACAGAACAGCGTTCTGTTCAGAGTTTGTGATGAGGCACAAAGGAGCAGCACAACTTTGCCCTGGTATTCATATCACAGTTTGGACGTGATGTTGTTTGAGCTCTCTGTTGGTGTGTTGCAAATTTCTATTTCGGCTGGTCACAGATACAGAAAAATTAAAAGAAAAATAATTTAGAACTGCCATCAGAATTGAGTATACATTATTTTATTGATCTTAAACAAAAATCGATTTGTACAGACAAAATGTACCAGTCAACTATAACCATGTAAATATTCACGTATTAGCACATCATCTCTTTCTTGGTAGACACAAATAAAAGAAAACAATGGAAATGGACAAGTGATGTGTGGAACAACCGACTTGGCTTATTGAGGGAGACCATGGGGTTTTCTACAGTCGAGTAGCCTTACAATTCACAAGGGAAATACAAAATGATGCGCTACCGTTTGTGTTCATTCCAATAAAATATTAATTCACTCCACCATAGGCTGAGATTCCGATTGAAAGAATGTTGAATCATATTACATGAAATGTAAAGTTATTTAAACTTATTTTGTCTGCGTTCAGTTCAATATTGGCCAGTCAATTTAGAGTGGTATCTGAAAATGTTTATTTTTATCACCCCCCCCAAACACTTCATCAGAACAGAACAGCAACCAATTAAAAACAATGAAACCAACCCACTTAATTTTAGATTTTTCCAAAATTGCAAGTCAAATATGAGGATTTCAGGTTCACCTCAGAACATCTTGCATGCAAGTGTAACGTGTAAAGTGTAAAGAACAAAGCTGCGTAAAACTATACATAAGACGTACATCATCAGAAGATAAAGCAACCTATATAATAGATACTAGTTCATAACCTGTATTCGTAAACCCACTGGGAAAAAGCGTGAACCGCGGTCTTTTACAATTCACAGTAACAATGGCCTTGTAATCTTAAGGCGTCTTCTGGTAATTCACTTATTGGATAAGGACGAGGGCCATTTTATATATAGGAAGCATTTCTGTGTGAGAAATGATTACCATTTAGATGACATGTAACTGGAAACTAGGAGTTAGCCAACAGACAAAATAAGCCAGAAAGGGGGGGTGGGGGGGGGCACAATACTTGCCATTCAAATTGAGGGCATGTCAAAAACTTCAGCAATGAGTCTTATTCACCCAGTGCCCATCTTGGATCCATCTTGGTTCTAAACGCTAGCTGGGAGGAGACCATGATTAAATCAAGAATACAACGGGAGAGTTTGAGTAGACCGATCGAGAACCTCCGTCAATAGACATACACTCGCAGAATCCTTTCACTTCTCAATACGTCACCCACGTAACTTACTATTTAGTTTGGGGATACACTTTGCTTTCTAATGCTGCTGTAACCGTGTGTAAAAATGTTCAAATTTGAATGAGTTGGTCCTTAATATCCACAAGTCAATAAATGCCAATACTGACATTATGATTATACTAGATCAAATCTCTTGTCTATGCATTAGTCACGTGCCTATATCCACCCACCCACGGTCACACCTAGTCCACACCGTCCTGCCAAAGACCAACAGGGGATTATCAACATGGTTTTATTCTGCACACATACCAAACCAAAGCGCTTCTCCCAACACTGCTTCATTAAATGAAAATCAACTCTTTAAAATAACATAAATCAGCGTTTTGGTAGATTAGCGTCGGAGGCTAGCTTAAACATTTTGAAATGACCGATAAGTCGTTCGGTATTGGAAAAAAAACAACCAAAAAAAACAGCCATTAGCGTCTAGATAAATCGGGATTTCCAACCCGACATTTGAATAGTCACATTTAGTTTAAATTTAAAAAAAGATTGCATGTTATGCATCCAGATAGTTTGCTTGGTAGCAATTGAAAAACAAAAAAAATAACATATAGCCACTCGTTAAGTTATATCACAAATTGGAAGCGATCGATAGGCTTGTTCGTTTCCCACGTGAAGGTGAGCAAGCAAGTGCACGAAATACAGACCGATAGTGAAGCTCTATAGGCCTCATTGTTTTTCTCCTCAAATGCAGGAGTTCAGTAAATGTAACTCTTAACTGTCTCACTGAATACAAGTCTCTCACTCACACACACACAGACAGCAAAACCAAAATTTCAATGTGAAAATGTTGGCACCTTGTGAGCAATTAATAGGTTGGAGCAGGTTAGAGCGGGCGGGGGGGGGGAGTCATCAGGTAGGTACGTTTAACGTATACAAAGAAATTAGCTAACCATAAAATCTGCTAGCAGGGTTAATGAGTTCTACACAGACCGGAAAGAAAAAAGGACCCAGGTACAAAATGACTGAAGCTTGTAGGCTACACGTTTGGCAGGAATAGAAAAGAAAATCGGAATTAGCGAGTCAGCTAGGGCCTACTCCATTCCACAACATACAGTAAAACCTTTAAGTCACGCCTTACTGCACTTCATACAACAGGGGGGGGGGGGAATCCACAAACGATTTAGGTGTTTTTTTTTTATTTTTTACAAGAAGGTAGTACTACTAGTAATACTAGGCGCCTACCGTATTTAAAAGAAGATCCACTCCTGGAAAGTGTGAAGGACAGCAGCTGGCCGTCGTTTTCAGGGATAAATATGGAAGCTGATAGTTGATTTGTTTTCCCTCCTTTGTATGCCAACACAGAAGTTTCTGTGTCGGCGTTGTCCTGGTAACAGAACAGAACTTACTTACTAGAAAATAAAATTAAAAACATTGTTAACCTGGGTGCAGCACTGCTCGCCGTTCCCCATTGTTGTTCTTTTCATTGCATCTTGTTCCTGCAGGAACGTTCTCGGTGCGACCTGCGTGACCTTAGCGGTCATGGAGACACAACCCATGTCCTTTACCCACGGATCTCCTTCATAGTCCCCTTCCATCTAGCACCACCACCAACTCACAAGTACCCCCCCCCCCCCCCCCCCCCCCGCCCCTGAGGAAGGTTGGAGGCAGCACCCAGAACGAGCGTCCTCAGAGTCTAGGACGTAGTGTCTTTCCCGGTCGGGGGGCCACCGCCGCCCCCAACCCCGCCGGCTCCACCGCCGCCGCTCGCCACCAGGTTGCGGAGCAGCTTGCGACGGCCCGCCTGGTAGTCCTCCTCGTCCACGTTGACCAGCAGCTTGATGGCCTCGTGGCCGACGGCCTGCTTCAGGGAGTCTGTGATGAAGACGCCCTTCAGGGCCTCCAGCAGCGAGCCGTTGATGTAGTCCCGCCAGAAGGCGTCCAGGTAGGTGAGCTCGGAGAACTTGATGTCGCAGATGATGGAGCCCAGGTCGCGAGACTTCAAGATGGTATTGGCCTGGTTGAAGCGCTCGAACTGCCGCTCCACCGCCTCCTGCTTGTTAGAGAACACGTTGCCCTGCAGTGCGGACTCGTGCTGGCAGTACTCGGCACGCACCCGCAGGCGGATATCTAGTACAAGGTATTACGTCACATAATCAGCACACGTTGCATTAGGGTTATAGCAGAAAATTCCGATACATGTCATAAAGGAGCCGGTACGGCTGAGGGCATCTTGCTCTGGGACGTCTACATGTAATGCTGCACACAGTGTGGATTGCACCTTTTAGCTACATTCACCCAGTTCTTTAGCATGATTGGCATATCACTGCTCACCACAGGTCTGCTTCTCCCTGCACTCCGCTATGGAGTGGCTCCTCTTCCTCTTGCGGCTGGAAGTGGGTGGGGCGGGCTTGGTCTGGGGCGTGCCCACCTGCCGCCCTGACGGGGAGCAGCAAATCACAGGCTGAGTTCCTGAGGAAGGGGGCGGGGACAAGGGTGTGATAAAGGTATGCTTTAGAATGAGCCACTGTTGAGTGGCCTCAAATGTTGAGGTTTATAATAGAGATAAACTATGATGCTCTACAGAAATACCAATATTAATGGTTGCAATATTGATTTAGCAAAGGCTGCAATATATCCACACACACACACATATATATATATATACATATATATACGCGCACACACACACACACACACACACACACACACACACACACACACACACACACACACACACACACACACACACACACACACACACACACACACACACACACACACACACACACACACACACACACACACACACACACACACACACACACACACACACACACACACACACACACACACACACACACACACAACATACATATGTAGTGTGTGTACACACACACACACACACACACACACACACACACACACACAATAATTATATAATACAATACACATCACTACATATAATTCAATACTTAATCGTGTTACATTTGTGTATTTATTCATTTATATGTTATAAAAATGTATAATTACATTTATAACGATTCATTTATTTATTCAAGATTCACCTCCATGACAGGAAAACGTAAAGGACAAGTTCAGGATAAATATGAAGCAAGACTGCAACCGAAATGGCGAGCTCTTATTTTGTGGACGTGAGGCAATTTTTCCATGGTTGCATCGGTACAGGTAAATGTTATGTTCTATTTAATCCATCCATCTATATCTATGCCACCAGTAGAAAATGTTAGCCTTGAGCCCTGTGAAGGACAGACTGATCTATGCCAGGGGAAGGCTCCGTGACTCCACTCTGTGATTGGAAGCATGACTTTGGGGGAAAAGGAGAAAAAACATTGTCCCTTGGGAATCACACCAGCAGTGTACTATGCATAATACATTATTGCATCCTCATCCCACCCCCACACACACCTGTACTTCTGCGAGGCATGTTGTCTATTCCCTGAGCCGCTCCTCGCGGGGAGACGTAGCGCACGGAGGTCTCCTCCAGGTACTTGTCAACAGGGTCCGGACACACTGGGAGGGAGGGAGGAAGAAGGGTTAGCGTTGCTGGATTAGGTACCAGTTGACACTCGTACCATGGAGTCATTTGGCAAGTGCTTTCATCCAGAACAATTTACGGTGAATTCAGATACATGTTGTCAAGGTTGTATGGGTTACGCCATGATCAGACTACACTGCGGCCTGGAGACAGGGCACGCTAGACGCTTGGCCCTGACACATTCCATCTTCTGATGAAATATCCTGATCATAATAATTTAGAAATGAGAGGCATCATGTGCATAGTAACAGTTGTAGGAAAAGCTTGTGTAAATGTTCATATACACACACTGGGGATTTTCCTCCAAAATTTCCCTGATGGACGTTTTGTGAATGACCACTAGTCATTACATGGTCGGAAAATACACTGTATGATGAGAGGCATTACAAATGCATCATCAAGTTTAAATCTAAATAATCC
Source organism: Muraenolepis orangiensis (assembly GCA_027704905.1). Lineage (NCBI taxonomy): Eukaryota > Metazoa > Chordata > Actinopteri > Gadiformes > Muraenolepididae > Muraenolepis > Muraenolepis orangiensis. Next base: position 16,622,011 of record CM051013.1, on the reverse strand, counting down.
TTCAAAATAAATCGTAGTCTGTCAAGAGATATGACAATGAAGGTGTTTTTTGTCCTGCTAATTTATCTAATGGATAGGTTTATTAATTACCGAGGGCAAAACGAGCCCTCGTTGTCGTCGGGCTCAAACTCAGCAAAAAAAGTTAAGGCATAAGTGAATATAATAAGAGTGGATCATGGCGTCTTTACTGTGCAACTAAAATGATTGACATCCCGGCTATGCAACTGCGGAGCAACTACAACAGAGTGGGCTGAGCACCGCCATGGTTAGTATTCTATAGCCAAACCTAATTAAAACCATTTGAGGCATATGAAGCCATGAAAATACCAACTGACCAACAGCGTCTGACCGGACTGCAGTTTGCTTATTAACTGGGGTGAATAGTGCGGTTGAGAAATGTAAACTAGATTAAATAATTCAATTGATGATTAGGTGTTTTAAGAAACGATACATTGTTTAACATTAGTTAATTATGCTTTTATATTCTTATAGGTAGAGATACACATATTATGTGTATTTATATCAATAGTGCATGCTTCCTTCCTTCATATCATGGCAGAAATGCTTCACACACAGACTTTGACGTGTGTCAAAGCAGACAGACACCAACCTTTCCCTTCACGGTTCTCTGAAAACTTGTTGTTCATAACAAGAATGTTATGAACATATAAGATGGCATACAAGATCCTAACCTCACGTGTTTGTGCCCGCTTTTTGCTACCAGCTTGTCTGTCCATTCAGCACCTGCTAGGGTTAGGCTTATGTCATAAAGTGTGGGCCTGTGAAGCCCTTTGAGACTGTAACTGGAGCTAGCTAAATACAACTGACTTTACGACTAAAAAACATAAAACTAAAGTAGAGGTTACTTAAGGCCAGCTGTGGCTGGGCTACGGGTCACGGGGAGGGGACTCACCGGCCTGTCTCTTCCGCAGCGTGACGTAGGGCAGGAGGTCGTGCCGTGTGATAATCCGCAGCAGCTGCAGAACGTGCCGGAAGTTGGTCTCATCGCAGCGCCCCTGGCGCTCCAGCGCCAGCAGGAAGTCCCGCCCGCTCCGGATGCCGCCGCGCTCGTACTCGTCGATGACGTCCACGAACAGGAAGGAGAGCACGCGCACGTCCCGGTGCGTCAGCTGCGCCCCCACGATATCGAACATGCGATGCAGCGAGTACAGCCCGTAGGAGCTGTCCACCGCCTCCTCCGGCCACGGCTCCAAGTTGCCGGGCGATGACCTCCGGGACGAGGCGGAGCCAGCGTGGGAGCAGGAGGGGGCGGGGGATGCGAGTCTGCCGGCGGCGGCGGCGGAGGAGTAGGAGGCTGTGCGTCGGTCTGTGAGCGGGCGGCGGGTGAAGGGCTGGGGGGCGGAGGTGCTGGGGCTGGAGTCCAGAGGGTTGGCGTGGTGGAGGTGGGGGTGGTGGACGTTGGAGCTGTGAGGGGCAAGGTGGCCGGCGCTGACGTTAGGATGGGGAGGCTGCTGTGATGTCATCGCAGGGAGAGATGGAGGTGAGGGATGCTGGGATCCCTGTCACTAGCGGAGTGGTCCACTCCTGCAAAATAACCACCGTGCGCAAAGAAGAAGTGCCGTCACCATTAAAAAGTACCATTCTGCAAGTGGCTGATGAACGAACTGATGAACACATGAATTGTACCACTGTACTGTAAAAGTACCACAAGAGACATGCTATACGTTTTATTAGCGTAGCGTCTTGCCGTTCCATGAAATAGTCATGCCTTTTATGTATTGAGAATATCACGAATTGTGCCATAGTATTAGTATTAGTAAGAGGCGAACTGTGCGTGTGTAACGTGGTATAAATAGGACACTACAGGGGAACCATTAATTTATTTAACGCAGCGAGTAAGCAGAAGGGTAGCACTACGCACACAGCTTAAAACGCCACGCATGTCTTGTCATTTCGTTTACACGGAGTTATCTCACAAAAGACACAACAGCACCCGGCATAAGCACTGACATTCACATGCCACTAATAATGATTAAACTATGCGGCGTGTACAAAGCTAGCCACTGTGTAGAGCTAACGCTAAACGGCTACAATTAAGCAACACTAGACTGAAAGCTAGCATAGGCTATCTCACCGATAGCATAGATGGGGAACAACGCTCAGTGCAACAGTCAACAGTCGCCGAAAATGTCACTTCGTAAGGGTTACTTCACAAACACCCAGGTGCGGATTCCCCCCAGACGACTACACCGTTCTTCAACGGCACCCCCAATGGGGTTGCGTTGTGGTTTGTTGTGGCTCCGTTGGCAGACGCTAGCCGTTAGCCTAGCTGACAAGTTGGGCATCAGAGAGCTGTTCGGTTGACTTTGTTACCTTGTGCCTTTTTCCCTTCTGCTCTCCAACTCGTCTTAGGGAACCGGTAGGTCTTTCGCGGTCCCCTGGCGCCGATGTGTCCCCGTCCTAAAACAGTGGTCCTGCTTAATCGTGGTGTGGTTCATTATACGGGGTGTTGAGGGTAACTTAACGTGCACATTTTTCGTTATTCAGCTAAAATGAAAGAACTTCCGGGGTCACAGCGTCGTTCACACTCGGGTGCTGTTCGCTATTTAACCGCTAGGGGGCAGCAATAAGCACGTCCTTGGTCACACGTAGCCTCTGGAGAGATCCCCAGGACTGGACCGATCTCACCAGATAGACTGGCGCAACCAGGCTGGCTCAAATCATGCACCTGGTTGCGACTTGGGTTATGGTTTCGGTGTGAGCAGCACCTATTGCTCCAGCACATTCCAACGAATCCCATTAAACCCCGTAGCCTAGACAAAAAAATGGTCTAGGTTTATAATTAATCGAATTACTTCTCTCTACGTTGACTTAGGCCTACTGCTAGGTAACCTAGTAGTCATTATAGTACCCTACATTTGAAGCGATAATGCTGACTTTGTGTTTATTAAAAAAATTGAAGTGTGTCATAGCATGTATTTATTAGTATCACATAAAAGGTTGTATAACAAATGTGTCATGTTTCAAATAATAAGTAGACAGTGAACGATTTACTTTGTTTGTATTATTAGTATCAGTAATATTACTACTTAATTAATTAAAAGTTAAAAAAAAAAACATAGCCTACATCTGAACCACTATAGCCTTATTATTTATATATAGGCTACAAGTTACACAAATTACAATATAACAAATGATACTGCTTTAATCTGTAGTATTATGTCTGTAGTCCTCTCGAATGAATTCTCATGCAGATGAATCTATGAGTCAATGTTGAAATAGTTCTCGTGTGATACTGTCGGTGATGACGAGGTCTTCGAACCTGTCTGTGGCTTCTTCACACTCTTTGTTCTTTTCTCGTCCAGGAATCTGTTCGATTTTGTTAAATAACACAATAGAATTAATAACACTATTAATTAATATAATTAATGACAAAAGCTGTTGAAGTACAGGTAGGCTGATGTAAATGGTTTTTAAAATGTATAATAATCTACCGGTAGGCCAATATATATAATAACTACACACACAGACGGCCAAACTAATTTAGAAATAGTAGTAGTAGTAGTACTAGTTTGAAAAACTAATATTTTGTATTATAATTTTGTAGTTTTTTGTTACTTAAACTAAACGTGTTCTTAACGATCGACAGTGCGCCTACCTGGTTGCACATAGCGCTTCCATATCGCACATAAGTGGCAAAGTGTTCGCAGTTGAACGTCAGCATTTTGTATCCGAACTGTCTGTTAAGCGTCGAGTCGCGGCGGGACTTCATTCGCTCTACGGAGGACGGCTGGCCGGCGTGGCAGCTGTTGTTGATGGAGATCTGGGCTCCCTTGGGCACCGTCACCTGGTCCAGCGGCATCCTGCGGATCTTGGTTTGCCCCAGGAGGAGGTCTCCGCACACGGGGAAGGCCGCTTGCAGATAGCCGGTCACCTTGCTCATCAGAATCCCCTGGTCTAATGAAAAGGACACGTTGTTATCAGCTAAAAAACTATAGAAAACAAACGAGGCACAATAACGACATGCCTTTGCTGCCACCTAGTGGTTAAAACTAATAGCGAAGCTTGAAGGGCCGTATTGATGAATCGGCGGCATTCGTGAAGATTGCTTCACTTTTAAACAACAATAATAATACAGGTTTCAAATGGAGAGTAGGCCTAGAGATCTCTAAAGCCTGACAAACAGGCCTATACGCAGTTGCACTTTAAGTGTGTGTTTAACTATGCAGCTATAAAAAAAAAACACAGACTGGCCTATAATACAGAATTGACACATAATTATACTGGAAGGAATATAGATAAACTCATCACAGAACAGAAAAAAACTAGACCAGAAAGTCAAATGAGCAGCAGCAATGAATTGTCACCCATCGACTATCATCGATGGATTTCAACCAGCAGATGGCAGCAAAATAACATATACGCTTTATCTTGCTATTCACACCTGCAAATCTCTGCAGGAGGACTTGCAAGTAATGGTTTAACAAAACCAGCGTTACGTGGGCTATATGCCATACATATATTCTGCAATTAATGATCTAATGTAAGTTAACTACTTCAAGCAATTCTCACCTGCTACAGCGAAATGGATGACATGTCCGTCACCATCATACACTCCCCAGTGTGAATATCCAATGGGATAGGCGAATTCTATCAAATCGCCAAATTGGGCATTGTCCACAATTTCATCGATCTGTGTTGATAAATAAAAACAAATGTGTGTAACTTATGGGCGTAAACAACATGAAGGCTCCACCCTGTCTAGCGCACCGAGCCAGTTTCCAAGCAGGTTGGGCGGCATTTGTCCACCACATGGAGTTTACATTTTTCCTGATACGGTTTCACTCAAAAACACTGTTCACACTGTTATTAATGGTAAAAGTAATGGACAATGTTTTTCAGCACCTACAATTAGACAAAGGCTCATTTCAATGTACGGCCTCATTAGAAAGTGTGCCACTAGTTTGATCTGTGGTCTAAATAGTTGACCAGACCATTTTGACCTTTTGATTTTAACAACGGCTTTCTCTTCATCCATTGTATCATGTGTCTCCTCTTATTGGCCCTATTCACAAATTCACAAATGTTTAATTACACCCATTTAACTAATTGTATGTAGTCCTATCACTTAATTACTGCATATCAATTCCTGAACTTTTTGCTAAGTAATGATTTTCTTGTAAAGTTTCGCTCTTACCTGCGACCGATAGTCCATTGTAGCCATCTTCCAAGTGTCTGTCATCCGTTGGCCCCTCCTCCTATGTTTAATCCCCTGACAGGGCGGGTCCCTTAACAACTACGTACCTTCAAGTTTCCTTGACCAAACTAGTAAAACACACCTCCAAATGAATACTTTAATGGGATTAAAGGCAACGTTGCTGATCTCTTTATTGATTAACATTTTGATCAAATCGTATTATAGGCATACATAACATTTAAAGAATGCATCTTTGTTTCAGCTGAAACAAAGGAAATGCATTCTTTATGGTAAATGGACCTTTATATAGCGCTTTTCTAATCAATGGTTACTCAAAGCGCTTTACACGTCATGCCTCACATTCTCCCACCGACGGCGGAGTCATGCAAGGAGACAGCCAGCACGTCAGGATGTGCGTCGCCAACTATGCTGAAAGGTTTCTGTTTATTCATGTATGATGTTTAGTTTAGTTCCAGGGTTTTATTTCTATAGTCAGTCTTCCTCCCGCCCCCTGTGATTGGTTATGTCATTATTGTTTGCACCTGGTTGTAATTATTGTTTGCACCTGGTGATGTCTTCTGGCATAAATAGGTCCAGGCAGTCACTGTCTCGTTGTGTTATGCTGAGTTCTTCAGCATTCAGGTTCCACGCCACGCCACGCCACGCCACGCCACGCCACGCCATGCCATGCCATGCCATGCCACAGTCAGGTTTTTGGTGTTTCATTATTTTGCCTTTAAGCTGTACAATCATCGAGTGACTTTTTGTGTTGGACCTTGCTTTTGTCAGTAAAGACTCTTTTACTTTATCACTGTCTGTATTCGTGCTTTTGGATCCACACCGTGTACGCCCGTGACACAGGAGCGGTTAGGGTGTCTTGCTCAAGGACACCTCGACAGTTTTCTAGTTGGGAATCAATTGTAAAATGAATGTTAAAGAAAATACACAAATATAAAATTGTCATCAGCTATGCAGATATGTAGACCCCCCCCCCCCCCCGCTGTTGTAGAAGGTCTTCTTCACGCTGAAGGAGGCGGGGCAGAAGGCGTCCACCGCCACCTGGCTGATGTTGTTGGAGTGTAGGTAGACCACCTGCGGGGGGGACAATAGTCCAAAAATGTGTGACGTGTCAGAGCTGGACGTTGTGATGTCACATGATGACTTACTTTTTACACATGTGTTCTGAGAGCCATCAATTCTGTTTTACTATTACACCATTTAGTTATCTAGGAGATTTATCCAAAGCAACTAAGTGGCTACAGTGGCATCTTGCTCAAGGATGCAGTCCTGGAAAAGTGTATCCAAATGATTCTTTATTTTATTACTAGTTCATTTAACACACTTTGGATTGTTGCACCTAGAGGTTAGTCCCTTCTTTTTATCCTCTGATGTTTGTGCCTCCAATGTGATTCCAAAAGAGATGCATATTCATTGTCTCACTTTGTATGGTACGGCAACACCACTGCACGGGACAAGAAAGCCATCCAGAGGGTCGTGAGGACAGCAGAGAAGATCATCGAGTGTGCACTTCCATGCATTGAGGAGATCTTTAGGACCAGGTGTCAGAAGAAGGCCATGTCCATCATAAAGGACTGCAACCACCCAGTGCTCCATCTCGTCTCCTCCCTACCGTCCGGTCGACGGTTGGGCAGCATCCGTACAAGGACTACCAGGTTTAAGGATAGTTTTTATCCACAGGCAGTGCACCTACTGAACTGCTAGGAGTGCTGCCACTTTGACTTTCATAACATGTCATTACCATTACACTTACATACTTTGCTGGACTCTGGCCTCATCACAGTTACTGCACTGTATTCACGATGCTGCTAAACTACTGGCACTTTAAATGTTTTTGAAACATTTTTGTAAAAATAAAAATAAATTTAAAAAAACATGTACATATCATTTAAGTCACTTTGCTGCTCCTTTTAGTTTATTTTATTGTATATATAATTGTTATTTCATGGTTATGTTTTTAAGATTTATACTGCGGGAGGGAATGGGGAGTAAGCGTTCCTACTTGTTACAAATGGCAAATACAAATCTTGTGTCTTGTAGTTGTACAAAAAAAATGGTCTAGGTTTATAATTAATGTAATTACTTCTCTCTACGTTGACTTAGGCCTACTGCTAGGTAACCTAGTAGTCATTATAGTACCCTACATTTGAAGCGATAATGCTGACTGTTTATTCAAATTTAATTAGTGTGTCATGGCATGTATTTATTAGTATCACATAAAAGGTTGTATAACAAATGTCATGTTTCAAATAATAAGTAGACAGTGAACGATTTACTTTTTTTGTATTATTAGTACCGTAATAGTAATAGTAATATTACCACTAAATGAATTAAAAGTAAAGAAAAACAACATAGCCTACATCTGAACCACGATATCTTTATTATTTTATATAGGTACACAAATTACAATATAACAAATTATACTGCTTTAATCTGTAGTATTGTGTCTGTAGTCCTCTCGAATGAATTATCATGCAGATGAATGTATGAGTCAATGTTGAAATCGTTTTTCGAACTTCTTTACACTCTTTGTTCTTCTCTTGTCCAGGAATCGGTTATATTTTGTTAAATAACACAATAGAATGAATGACAAAAGTACAGGTAGGCTGATGTATATGGTTTTTAATATATATAATCTACCGGTCAATATATATTTCAAAAATAATAACTACACACAGACGGCCAAACTAATTTAGAAATAGTAGTAGTAGTAGTTCGAAAAACTAATAATTGGTAGTTTTTTGTTACTTAAACTAAACGTGTTCTTAACGATCGACAGTGCGCCTACCTGGTTGCACATAGCGCGTCCATATCGCACATAAGTGGCAAAGTGTTCGCAGTTGAACTTCAGCAGATCGTAACTGAACTGTGTTAAGCGTTGAGTCGCGGCGGGACTTCATTCGCTCTACGGAGGACGGCTGGCCGGCGTGGCAGCTGTTGTTGATGGAGATCTGGGCTCCCTCAGGTGACGGTGCCGTTCTCCCCAGGATGAGGTCTCCGACAAACTTGGACATGGCAAATTGCACAAAGTTGGTGGCCGTCTTCTTCAGAAACCCCTGGTCTAATGAAAAGGACGTTATCAGCTAAAATATATATAAAACAAACGAGGCACAATAACGACATTCCTTTGCTGCCACCTAGTGGTTAAAACAAATAGCGAAGCTTGAAGTATTGATGATTCGGCGGCATTCGTGAAGATTGCTCCACTTTTAAACAACAATAATAATACAGGTTTCAAATGGAGAGTAGGCCTATATAGCTGTAAAGCATGAAAAAAAGATATGCCATACATATATTCTGCAATTAATTATCTAATGTAAGTTAACAACTTTAAGCAATTCTCACCTGCTACAGCGAAATGGATGATATGTACGTCACCATCATACACTCCCCAGTGTGAATATCCCAGTGGTGAAGCGTCAGGGCCTTCAAGGTATTCAGAGAAGACCCTGGAACTCTCAGATGAAACAAAAAAAATCGAATTAATTGTATTAATAAAATGTAATACAATGTAATCTAATTTAGTCTAATTTTAATAAAATGAATACATGAGAATCGTATCTGTGTTATCTGTTACAGTGTTACGTTGATTTGTTTGTCTTTCTCGGTCCATGCACTCAGTGGCATTTTCTCCCGGAGGCCAAGGGAAGCCAGGCTTCCCCTGTTTTTTCGGATTGTAGTTATAATTTTAATAAATAAATAAAAACACATTTTTTTCGGTAATTCTCCTTTGCTGTGTGTTGCTGCCGGACCGTCTCTCCCCCATTCTCATTGAGTATTTTACAAAGAGTGAAACAAACAGCGCCCCTCTAGATGTTATGGTGAAACAGTAAATTGCATTCACTGTTGCGAGAGGAGGCCAGCCGAATCGGGCTTCCCTTGGTGAAAAAAAATGGAGGGATTGTCCCGGATTGACCAATCAGATGAGGCCCACGTCATGCCCCTGCCAACCTGTGATTGGTCAGGGCCATGCCAAGGGAAGCCAGAGGCGGCCAGAGGCGATCAGACCCTCTTCGTCTCCCGTCGGCTCTGGGTTTTTTTTCGTGGAAAAAAAGGATCACACCCAACGGCCGTGTATTGACTTCCGAGGCTTAAACATCATTACCGTAACAAACAAGTACCCTCTGCCACTCCTAGACCCAGCCTTCGAGCCACTCCACCACACATCGGTGTTTTCCAAACTGGACCTGCGTAACGCCTACCATCTCGTCCGGATCCGGGAGGGTGACGAGTGGACGACGGCATTTAACACCACTCTGGGACACTTTGAGTATCTGGTCATGCCCTTCGGCCTCACTAACGCCCCAGCGATTTTCCACAGGCACTGGTGGGTGACGTCCTCCGTGATATGCTCAACCAGTTAGTTTTTGTCTACCTTAATGACATTTAGATCTTTTCTCGGGACAAGAAGGAGCATGTGCAGCACGTCCGGCTGGTGCTCCAGCGGCTGCTGGAAAATAAACTGTTCGTGAAGGCGGAGAAGTGCGAGTTTCACGTGCAGTCGGAGGCTACATTATCGAACCGGGACAGGTACGTTCGGACCCAGCCAAGATCCAAGCGGTGGCTGAGTGGCCGACACCTGCCTACCCGGAGACAGCTCCAGCGGTTCCTCGGCTTCGCCAATTTCTACCGGAGGTTCGTCCGGGACTTCAGCAGCGTCGCAGCCCCGCTTACCCGGCTCACCTCCACCCTCTCTCCGTTCTCCTGGCCACCCAAGGCGGGTGCGGCCTTCGCTCACCTCAAGCACCTGTTCACCTCCGCACCAGTCCTGAGGCATCCAGACCCGTCAGCCCAGTTCATGGTGGAGGTGGACGCATCTGACTCCGGCGTTGGGGCCGTCCTGTCCCAACGGTCCTCCGGGGACCAGAAGTCTCACCCATGTGCGTTCTTCTCCAAACGGCTCTCACCCGCGGAGCGGAACTATGATGTGGGGAATCGGGAGCTTCTGGCGGTAGTCCTGGCCTTGGAGGAGTGGAGGCACTGGCTGGAGGGGGCGGAGCAAACGTTTGTGGTCTGGACGGACCATAAGAACCTGGCTTACCTCCGTACCGCCAAACGGCTCCACTCCCGACAAGCGCGGTGGGCGTTGTTCCTCGGGAGGTTCAACTACACCCTCACCTACCGTCCCGGCAGTCGCAACATCAAGCCAGACTCTCTCTCTCGCCAGTGGGACGCCGAGAGGCCCCCCTCCGAGCCAGAGACCATTCTCCCTCCGGTCTGCGTGGTGGGGGCAGCCACATGGGAGATTGAGAGTCTTGTCCGGGAGGCCCAGCGCACCGATCCAGACCCAGGTTACCGGCCCTGTTAACCATATGTTCGTGCCCGACTCAGCTAGGTCCCAGGTTCTCCAGTTTCACCGGGAACATCCCAACAAGCCGGGTGGGGCCCGTTGAGGGGGTTTATATATACCCTGGCGTCCCTTTACTCCTTTGCTAGATCGCACGTCGTTCTCCCTCGTTCTCCCTCGTTCTCCCTGCCTACTATCTACCGGCATTCCGCTGATCGACTTCCCGGTATCCCGACTCCTCGCCTGTCCCGTACTACTCACCTGTCTACCACCTGCCGGCATCCCGCTGATCGACTTCCCGGTATCCCGACTCCTCGCCTATCCTGTACTACGCACCTGTCTACTACCTGCCGGCATCCCGCTGATCGACTTCCCGGTATCCCGACTCCTCGCCCGTCCCGCGCTACTCGCCGGTCTACCACCTGTCGCTACCCCGCTGATCGACTTCCCGGTATCCAGACCCCTGGCCTGTCCCCGACCGTGCAACTGTAGTGCTTACTAAATAAAGCCTCACATTATCACTTCTCTGTGTCGTTGGTCTGTGTTCTGGGTCCTACTAACCCTACCTCTTGACAGGAAACAAATCGGGGCACTTGAGTGGACTACTGGACAGCTAACTCGACATCACGGGTCTGGGTGGTACGAAGCTCTTGTGTCCTGGTCCCGGGTCCTGTATTTGAGTATTCACTCATCTATCTTAGATTGCTGTATTAGGGTGTCATTTTTATCAATAAATAACAACTAATAGACCGGTGACTACGTGGTTCAAATTCTTCCAGTGACGCTGAGGCGGATCGCCTAACGGCGAGGAACTCTGAACACAACAGTTGCTCATCTCTTTATTGATTAACATTTTGATCATTAAAATCGTATTACAGGCATACATAACATTTAAAGAATGCATCTTTGTTTCAGCCTTTTTTTTGTCTCTGGTTGGGAATCAATTGTAAAATGAATGTTAAAGAAAATACACAAATATAGAATTGTCATCAGCTATGCAGATAAGTAGAACCCCCCCCCCCCCACACACACACACACACACCAGAGTCCTAAAGAAAACTATTTCAACAATCATGTCCACCCTGCATAGTAAAAGCTGCCATAACTTGGCAACAACATTTTTCAAACATTTCATATAGCTGAGAAGTGCTCCTTGCTTCTTTCAAGCTGCTATGGAGAAAAGTCTCCACTAAATAGGGCTATTGCAATGTAGGATAATGTGTAACACAAAAGTCCTAATGTAAATGTATCCCAATGTAGGTAATGTATCGTGATGTAAAGTAATATACTGTATCGTAGGATAATGTAATGTATTGTAAAGTATATATAGTATAATTGTGTAAAGTAAAGTAAAATAAAACCAAAGTAAAGTAATGTGTGGTTGCAATGTGTTGTTTTGCAGGATGATATATGTGTTGCATTGTATGGTAATGTGAAGTCATGCACTGTACATTGTAAATGATTGTCATCTAAAGTAATGTAAGGTATTGTAAAGCCATGTAAGATATGCGATAATGCAACGTGTTGTGTTGTATTGCTGTGTTGCTAATGTATTGTAGGATAACATAATGTATTGTAATGTGTGATGTAACATCACATCAGCTCCCGGACAGGCCAGTGTAGCGCGCCGTCGCCCTCGCTTCCCGAGCCTCATCGGTCACATGACAGGAAGCTACTTCTTGTAGTTCCCGAGCTGCACGGCCCGCCGGTCGCTGACGCAGCGGAACGTGGCGGGCTGCACCTCCCAGTAGTGCACAGGGTTGTCATAGAGACTGATGCTGTTGTAGAAGGTCTTCTTCACACTGAAGGAGGCGGGGCAGAAGGCGTCCACCGCCACCTGGCTGATGTTGTTGGAGTGCAGGTAGACCACCTGCGGGGGGGGACAATAGTCCAAAGATGTGTGACGGTGTCAGAGCTGGACGTTTTTACACATGTGTTCTGAGAGCCATCAATTCTGTTTTACTATTACACCATTTAGTTATCTAGGAGATTTATCCAAAGCAACTAAGTGGCTACAGTGGCATCTTGCTCAAGGATGCAGTCCTGGAAAAGTGTATCCAAATTATTCTTTATTTTATTACTAGTTCATTTAACACACTTTGTATTGTTGCACCTAGAGGTTAGTCCCTTCTTTGTATCCTCTGATGTTTGTGCCTCCAATGTGATTCCAAAAGAGATGCACATTCACATTGTCTCATTGAAGATGCTCATTGTTAATGCTCCCAGTGTGTCTTACCATTACAAGACACAAGAAGGGTCTACGATCATCGGACGCCTACTACATGGTCCACAGGCTGCGGACATTGGGGATCGAACCCGGTATTTTTGTTATACCTGTAGGTACTTCATCTCTGGGAGACCAGAAGGGACGGAGGAGAGCAGGTTGTGGTTGAGGTGGAGCTCTCGGAGGTTCTGGACATAGTACAGCCCACCAAACTCAATATGACGAATCTTGTTGTACCCGAGGCCCAGCCTGGAGCGGTCAGAGCCAAAGAAAAGACACAATCAATGATTATTATTATTATTATTATTGAAGTCAATGTTTACTCTCTAAACTGATTCATTGACTAATAATATCAATTGTTAATTTTATTGTCTTGATATAAATGTACCTGTACAGTTCTCCATAATGCCTCAGGTCTTCCGGCCCAATGGATTGGATCTGATTGTTGTCCAGGTGTAACTCACGGAGACTATCAGGCAGGTCTGGTGACAGCGAACAGAAAGGGACAATGGACAAACAATGGACATTTTTGTTGAGTCAGTCTCAAGTACTTTACTTAATTTTCTATTAAGACACAAGAAATACTTTTGAAATAACTCAATAATAACTATTCGCTGGTTGACCTTATTGTAAGTCTCCCTCAAATGTAAATAAAAAAAAAAAAGGAAATAGTATAATTTTTTAATTCTGTTTTCACCTTTTGGGATACTGGTGAGCTTAGCCTCGGAAATTCTCAGGAAGTTCAGGTGGAGGCCATCAAACGCCCCAGGTTCCAAGCCACTGTTCTTGATGGGGTTACGACCCAGTTCTGCAATTTTTTATTAAAAACACACATTTAATGGAACTTTTGAATGTTAAATATCTTACTAAAGAGCATTTTCTTTGAGGCTGTACATTTAAGATGTTCCCTTTTCGATTTGTGCAAAATTAGAAGGTCCTCCAATAGTGAAATGATTAAAGACTGGACTGTTGTATTTTGATTTAGGCCTTGTGGTAATCAAATTATGCAGTGATAATTTATATTCTATATTTTTCAGAAATTTTGGGGGAGAACCAATACACACCTTACACTTGGGCCACATCACCTTCATCAACTTTTCCACAACTAAATAAACAGCAAAATCTTTACCAATGCAGTTCATTTTGTGAAGGCCAGCGAATGTTCTGGATTCTATCTTCTTGATGTTGTTGTCATGGATACGGAGCTCCTCCAATAATGGGGGGAGGTTCCTGGGCACAGTGGTCAGCCTGTTGTGGGACAGGTAGAGCTTCTCCATGCGCCCCATTGGCAGGAAGGCTCGAGGGTGAACTTTAGAGATGAGATTGTTCACCAGGACCAGAGCCTGCCAGGGCAGGGAACAGAGAGGCCGGTTATCATAAGCCCAAGCCTAGAAGTGCTGCTTGTAGTGTTGCTTCATAAAAGAGTAACCTAACAAATAAAATAATAATAAACTAACTAAATAATAAAATACAGTGACAGCTCTCCCTGTGGTCAAACATAGGTTATTGCAGGCACTGTTTCTGTTTGACTGAAATTAGATTAATTAGACTAGATTTCTGTCCACACGCAAAGCAATCATTTGTATCCAAAAGGGACACTTTTATCCAACTCAAATCACGGTTAGTTCAGAAACATGTTACAAAGAAGCATCGAGGGAGGTGATATCAATGAACGTTACAATCCCACTGAACCGCATGTTCTTGCTTACGTAGAGACTGTGAAGATTCTTGAAGTCATGCTCTCTGATCTCTGTGATGTGGTTCGCCTGGAGGTCCAACAGTCTCGTATCAGCGGGGATGTCATTCGGCACATAATGTAAACCTTTTCGGGGGGGGGAAAAGAGTTAAAGTTTCAAGCTTCAAAACTTTATTTGTCCCTATGCTAGGCATACAGAAATGCACCTTCGACACTACAAACACTTCGCGGGGGGGACATTCCATGGGACATTTTCCCATGGAATCTCATAGAATTACCTCTCATAAAACAAATTCCTCTCTCTGAGCGTGCTGTATTTCTAACCCAAACGGTGATTTGATAAACACCGAGTGAGCCCACGCGGTGTGGTTCGGGGTTAAAGTGAGCATTGCTCGCAGTTCGTTGTCATGTGTAAGTGTATGTCATTTACTGCCAAAATACAGCCGAGGCTCCACGTTGCACAAGTTGCAAGGGGAGGGTTTGTGCTGTACTTTAGTGAAAACTACAAACAATACACGATTGGAACACAGTTCCAGTTCCCTAGTTAGCCATGTTAAAGAGGCTCACAGATCATTCTTTTATATACATTTTAAATGGTATTATCATTGTTATTATTATTATTATTATTATTATTATTAATTATTATTATTAAAACAGTTTTTGTATATGCAATAACAATGGCATGGTCCATAGTATGGGTTCTATATACAGTATGCCTCATGAAGGACACCCTCTACAGGCTGCATGAAAGACACAGCACTGAGGCGTGTATCAAGCGAGGCCATCCTTCACGACAAGGTCGCAAGGGTCGTCGAGTACCGGGCCGTCGCTCACCGAGGTCCGAGCACTGCACGACCTTCATGTTGCACTGGCATCCGAACGGACAGTTGGGGTACGCCGGCAGGTCAAAGTCGAAGCCTGAGCCGTCCTCCTCGTCGTTCATCATCAGCAACATCAAGCTCTTCACGTCCACCGTCTTGCCCGGGTTCGAGGGACGCCTCCGGGGGAAGGGCGAGGCCCCGGAGAGGGCCGGTAAACTCCCCAGCAGACAGAGTATCAGGCAGGGATGCATGGCTTCTCCTCGGGTGTGGGACCGCTGAGGGGAAATGTGTGGATGGAAGCCTAAACAAGTTCATCCTAATTACATTATTACTTTGGGAGAAAAGACATAACGAGGCTCTGCATGTGCATTGCAATATATACCATTCCCTATTAACATTTATCCGAAATGACCCACAGTCAATTTTCTTTTACACATACACGTCATCAATGGTAATGGTCTGCTTTTATACAGCGCTTTTATCCAAAGCGCTTTACAAGTCAAGCCTCACATTCACCCATTCTCACACACATTCAACCGCCGACGGCGGAGTCAGCCATGCAAGGAGACAGCCAGCACGTCAGGAGCAGTTAGGGTGTCTTGCTCAAGGACACCTCGACAGTTTATGCTAGGAGGGGGGATGGGGGGATCGAACCAGCAACCTTCCAGTTGTGAGGCGACCGCTCTACCTCCTGAGCAATACTGCTGCTCAAAGAGCAGGTAAGACTCGAGGATGGCCCAAAAGAGGCCCTGTGCAACGTGTGAGCAAAATATTTTTACTCCAGTGCACACCAAAGCTCAGTGTCCCAGAGCGGGTCCATGGTAGCAGCAGACCTGTACACATTACACACACACACAGAGACTGGTGAAACGACGTGTCACCTCCGTCGTGGCCAAGCCTTGTTTTTTAGACGTCTCGTCTTCCTCCTTCCCTGCCCCCTTCCATTACGTGGTCAGAACTTCACCGCCGTGAAATGACGGAGTCCGGAGAAGATGTGGTCACGTGAAAAAGGATGTTTTTTTTTTTTTTACTCTGGCTCAGTGCTTTGGAGTCATACAGTTCAGAAAACCTTTATTTTTTTTCATTGAATACAACACAATTGGTGGAATACCAATGGATTTGGTCCATTTCTATATTTTTGCATCTAGCACACAGGGAACGTGCACGGAAGAGTTGACCGGCACGGCTGAGACCCAAAGGGCAGCTCTCTTTAATGTGTTATTACTGAACAACACAATGCCCTTTCCACCGCCGGACTGGACGCCTGTCTGGACGCTGTCCAGGGCGCACCACATGGCGGTGGAGGCCTCGTTCCCAAGGGGAGCCTCCCACACCCTGAACCACAGCCGGAGGAACCCGGAAAAACCCGGCTCCCATAGACCATGGTTTATATTTAGTCTCCGCTCTCGAGCACCAAGTCCCTCACTCACTCTGTTTAAACACACATGTCGGTTCTGGGTCAACACAGCCCAGATTTGTATTGTCTGCAGTAGGAGGAGCAGACCAAGATGATGGGAATGGATGACTGTTGAGAGGGTGATGGCTATTATGATTCATTCATTCATTCATTCATTCATTCATTCATTCATCATTCATCATTCATTCATCATTCATTCATACACAATTCATCTGTCACATATTCATCACATTTTCCCATCTGATGGGAAAAAAAAGCAATTTTTTTTTACTTGGGGGAAATGTTTTTTGAAAAGTGTTTTTGCCACGTGAACTGTCTCACTAGCCTTATGCAAGTTTGCATCTTCATGGGTCTGTGTCACACAGGGTGAAACACATACTAAGTGTACCTACCAATGCATTTTTCAATCTAATCAAATTCATTACATGGCACGATGGTGTGAATATTGATACATATACGACACCATAGTGTGAGTATAAGTATAAGGATGAATTTGAGGATAATACATAATATAATCTGTTATGTATTGATATATACACATATATATATATATATTATATATATTATTCATATGTATATATATATATATA
>CM051013.1:16439800-16599800 GCA_027704905.1 Muraenolepis orangiensis | reverse complement strand
GGTTAAACCAGCCATCACCACACACACACACACACTAGTAGGAGCTGTAAAACTACTACAAATGAACAGTAAACCGGTTCACCCATCAACTGCCGATGTGGGAGGAGCCAAGAAAAGCCACTTCATTGGCATGTGACCGAACAAAAAAGTATAACAACAAAGCTAAAATGGTAACCAGACCGACCGATCGACAGACCGAGCGCCTGGTTCTCTATAGCAGAGCAAACAGAACGTTTCTAGCTCCCATCGTTCTCCCTGGCGTTCCTTGGTGTCTGTTGGTACCTGGAGGGAGACAGGCAGACCCGAGGGGACGCCGCGGAACCTGTTGTCGTCCAGACGCAGGTAGACCAGCTTGGTCAGCGGTCGGAAGGTCAGAGGTGAAACGTTTCCATCGTGGAAGTGGTTGTCCTCCAGCTCCAGCGTCAGGAGTTTGGACAAACCTGATTGGGAGGAAATAATATTGATCAGAAAACCTCTGCTGCTGTGAACTGTGGACCGCATTAGGAACAAAGTCAGTGTGTCTGACGGATCAGCTCTATCACCATCATCTAAGCCAATATTTAATGGAATACAACAACAATATTCATATTATAATGCCATCTCCAACCAAAAATGTATTTCTCTATCTATCTGTCCATCTTTCAATCTATTCATATCATATTAGATTAGATTAGATTCAAATGTATTGTCATGTGCATGGTAATATAAGTGCATGGTAATATTATATAATTCACAGTATAAATGTACAGGTTAAAAGACAGTCCAGGTTATTAAATGGGATATGAGCAGCGTAATAATAGGTATATGTATATACAGGTAAGTGAGTATTTAACAGGTAGTGATCGGGGGTATGCTATTATTGAAAGCAGGATAAAAATATATAAATGTAAACGTATATACAGGAGTAGGAGCAGTTCTATCAACAGATTTTAATATATATGGCAGGTACAGTAAACAGGTATCTTTTTTCTTTTTTTTACAGTTGGTCAGAGACATTGGTGGTGCTTATTATAGGCTTATTATAGGAACCTATTATAGGTTGAGCAGAGGTGCTATCTGATATCATATCAGATAGCAAGTTGTTAAACAAAGGCTCCATTGTCTACAGACATTAACCAGAGGTCCATGTTTCTGTTTTACAATGGAGAGCATGGAAAACAGATGGTGTGTGTGTGTGTGTGTGTTTCTGTGTGTGTGTGTGTGTGTGTGTGTGTGCGTGTGTGTGTGTGTGTGTCTGTGTGTGTGTGTTTCTGTGTGTGTTTGTGTGTGTGTGTGTGTGTGTGTGTGTGTGTGTGTTCTGTGTGTGTGTGTGTGTGTGTGTGTGTGTGTGTGTGTGTGTTTCTGTGTGTGTGTGTGTGTGTGTGTGTGTGTGTGTGTGTGTGTGTGTGTGTGTGTGTGAGCTTGTGTAGAGGGACCTTTGAAGCTACTGGGGGTGAGGCCACTGAGCTTGTTGTCGTTTATCTTGAGCTCCACCAGCGAGGGCGGGAGGGACGCGGGCAGCTTGGTCAGGTTGTTCCCGTCCAGGATCAGCCTCCTCAGCCGGGTCAGGTTCTGCACCGCGGGCAGCAAAACCAATCCAAGCCTTAATGCATACATCCTCACCACCACCACCACCACCACCACCACCACTGCCACCAGCCCAATGTTTACAGAACCGCCTTAAAAAAAAACACCTTTGAAAAGACCCTGAAAAGAGTCTGCTCTGTTCCTCTTTTATTTTGAAACCTCTAGGCCTGTGTCAGTTGAAGCATTGAGATACAGTTCCAACAGAAATTAGTCTCTCATTTCAAACCTGATTATTTAGTGATTAAATTATCAAAGATATCCTCAGTATATCTATATATTAGGGGCAGGTAGGGAAGTCGTATAGTCCACTTTATAGACAGCATTTAAACCAAAATACAGTATTTTGCAGTGTATCTTTAAATGTGGAGCACTGTAACCTATGATGCTATGATTACATAAATCATGAGGTCTGAATTACCAAGGAGGTGATCCTAAAATTAGACTTTCCTAAGCATTTAGATTGGCCCCCAAAAAGAGATTAGAGGGAAACAAAAGTGTTCACTTTGGAAGAGAAACAGCATACCAGCACATCTGCTCTATTGGCTTGCGTTCGTCGTTTGCTGACGACACGACAGTGATGGGCCTGATCGCCGGCGACGACGAGACAGCCTACAGGGAGGAGGTCGGATCGCTGGAGCAGTGGTGCCAGGAGAACAGCCTCGCCCTCAACGTCAAGAAGACCAAGGAGCTGATCGTGGACTTCAGGAAGCAGAGGGGAGAGCACGGCCCTATCTCCATCGACGGCGTTGCAGTAGAGAGGGTCAGCAGCTTCAAGTTCCTCGGCGTGCACATCTCCGAGGACCTCACATGGTCCACGCACACCCCACACGTGGTGAAAAGGGCCCAACAACGCCTGTATTTCCTCAGGCGTCTGAAGAAATTCAGCATGGGCCCCCGCATCCTGAGAACATTCTATACCGGCACCATGGAGAGTGTTCTTACAGGGTGTATCACCGCCTGGTACGGGAACTGCACCGCACTCGAGCGCAGAGCGTTTCAGAGGGTGGTGCGGACGGCCCAGTATATCGTTGGAGGTGAGCTCCCCTCCCTCCTGGATATATACAATCAGCGGTGCGTGGCCAAGGCCAAACAAATCATAAAAGACAATGCCCACCCCAGCCACAAACTGTACTCACTGTTACCGTCAGGCAGGCGATACCGCAGTATCAAGTGCCGCACAAATAGACTTAGAGATAGCTTCCACAGTCAGGCCATCAGGCTGATGAACAAGGGCGTATAGCATATAACAATGTATATTTTATTACATTGATTTATATATACATATTGCTCTTTTCTGTGCCGATATTTTGCATTTTATAAATTGCATTTTAATTTTTAATTTTAATTTTTTAACTTTATTCTATTTTTATTCTATTTTTATCTATTTGATATCTTATTTTATAACTGCTCTCTGTCGTCGGGTATTGCACATACGATTTTCACATCACTGCTTTATACTTACTTTATATATTTTATACTTTATACTGTAAACTGTGAAGTGACAATAAACTTGACTTGACTTGACTTGACTCTGCTCACTGATAATTACATAAAGTAATGCAGGTGTGGTCAGGCGTTACTGTGTGACACACAGGCCCATCATTGTAGCTGACACCGCCTGTAGTTTCAACACCCAATGGGAATGGAGAGTGAGAGTTGTTTGAGTTGGGTGTAGTTCATGGCTAAACAGGTGTGGGGGATTTAGGATGTACTAAATTGACTGTGAAGCTGCTACCAGGTGTCTCTCTAGGACTGAGAGAAAGGGATGACACTGACTGTTCAGTCTGACACTGACACTGTTCTGTGTAACTAACCACCCACTACAATACTGCATTGCATCAATACTTAGTCACATGTTTACATCCCACCACACCTTGCCACTGCAATATATGTTATATGTTACAAATATATATATATACACTCATATTTGGGAATTTAAATCAGTTCATTATTCAATTGCAGTTTGGTGTGCTCTTTCACGCATTCTGGCATAACAAATAAAAAATGGAATACAATTAGGATTGGATACCGTAAAGGTATTGGTAAAATGCACCATTTGAGCTAATCAATAGACCACTACACTAAAGTTAAGGATCTTGTTTGTGTTTTTTCGTGTTTGGGTTATGGTCTATATAGGTTGATGTGGTATGTCTGTCCATTTGCAGATCTTTGTGCTTATTTTAAAATAAATAATTGTCACTAACAGCTGTCACTAAAATGACCATAGAGTTGTTTAGTGGTTTAAACATCCTTTAGGACAGGGGTTCCCAAACTGTGGGGTGCGCTCCCTAGGGAGGGGCGAAGTTATGACAGGGGGGGGGGGGTCCAACTCTATAGGAGTGTGCAAGCAAAGGATGTGTCCGAGAGCTCCTTTATGTGGGTGCATGTAAGTGGGGGTAAATACCCACTACAATACTGCATTGCATCAATGCTACACTACTTAGTTACATGTTTACATTCCACTGACATTTGTATGTGTTTACATAGGGCCATTGCAATATGTCTCATAGGTTACAGCAAATATATATATTACTCATATTTGGCTATTTAAATCTATAAATATCTACTATATTAAGTGTATTTTGTTTAAGCCTATTTTGTTTTTCTACACAATGTTTCGTTTTGCTACACAATTGTGTTGTACTTGTGCAATGACAATAAGGCCTCTGACTTGATCAAGTAGTGTAAAGTTCGCATTTAAATTAAATGTCGTAGGAGGTTGGATTTATTAAGTATGGATTTCTCAGCAGATGGGTGCACAAACACACTATTGTCTCTGCCCTGTGTGTGCGTGTTGCGGTGCGCTATGGGCTAGTTAACACCCCGGACAGACTGACAACATGACGTCACCACTGGGAGAGAGACGGTAGGAGGAGGAGGAGGAGGCGTCCGGGGGCTTGCGGTGTGCAGACGGTAGGGAGTCGTCTTCTTAAGTTGTGGTTTTCCTCTGTTGACTGCGACAAGCTCCTCTCGCCTCGGTGAAATTCACTGTGAGGGTGCAACATTTGTGCAGCACGGTGGTCCCGATTCAACACTGGAGCGCATACGGTTTGTGTCGGCGCAGTGCTACGCTGTCAGCCCGCGGGAATCTGTGTGTTCTGCACGTGTCTCTGAACTACCGACGACCGGTTGTGGGGTGTGTTTAAAAAAAAGTGGCGTGTCGATAAACCGCAGTGAGTCGGTCAATAAACGCTGCGTTGCCATGGGGATCGAGGCGAGTCAGGAAGGAAACGTGAGCATCACAGAGTGAGAGTTTAACACTTTGTCAGGCGGGGCTTCTGTTTTTAGCACCTAGGGGGTTGCGGTGGTTTTCGCTCAAGCCTGACCTAGTGGTAGTCGGCTGACGCACCTGAGTGTGTTTTAGAAAGACAACAACTCATGCGTAAAGGGCCACCTATTTGACCATCTGCTGTTGATTGGTAGATTGAACATTACAATTACTACCCTGTGGTGACGTCACTGTTGTCACATGTGGGAGTGTCCACCCAGACGGACGGGCAGATCAACCCAGGCTTATGAGAGGGTCATGAGTTGTTGCATTATCCCGTTCTACCGCAGCGCAGTTCCTATTGTCCCCGGAGTGAGAAGAATAAGAAAAAGGCGAGGAGAATAAGCAATCAGCAAATTCCAAAACATGTAACTGAAACGGATATCAACCTCTATCAGAAGTCCTTCCCCCTCTCTCACCTCTCGCCGCTAAACCCAGGTCACTGAAATGGACGCATGTTTGAAGCTTCCAGGTGTTCCACCCCGCGAAATGAGAAGGCCTGGGAATGACGTTAAGATCAACCTACCGGCCTATCCAGTGGACTGTACCAACTGTTAACCAGCCTATCCAGTGGACTGTACCAACTGGTAACCAGGGTGTATCCATCATCTGCTTGCAATGCGACGATAAGATACATTTCGGTCAAATATGGGACACTTTAAATCGAGGTCCAGTTGAGTTACACGGGACTGCGATTTAACCCCTTGCGATGTGGACTCCAGGTTTGCCATGCTAAGACTGTATGCACTCATGGTATTGAGTAAGACCCTCTGGGTTAAAGCATTGACTAAATGTCACGTACATATACATATTTTAACATGAGTTTGCCCTGTGGTGGTATGGGGCGTGAACATGGCGAGACAGACCTGGAAGAGCAGGGGGCTGAAGGAGGCGTCGTCCAGCTTGTTCTTGCTCAGGTCCAGCCACTCCAGGTTGGGCAGACCCGCCAGCGCCCTGACTGGGATCTTACTGATCTTGTTGTCTGGACAAATGGAAACAAATGGAATGCACTTATGATTGGATACCGTAAAGCTATTGGTAAAAACTGCAGCTGCAGAGCACCATTTGAACCAATCAATAGACCATTACACTAAGGATGCTACGCTAGGATCTTGTTTGGGTTACGGACTATCTACTGTATGTTGTTGTATGTTTGTCTATTTGCAGGTATTTTTGCTTAATTTAAAATAATAATTTATCTTCTGAACAACTGTCATAGAACCATAGAATTGGTCTTTAATCTTCCTTTAGGTCTTAAAAATCCGGTAGAGCAAGGCATTAACACTGCAAGGGTTAGGGGTTTGAGTCCTACTGGGAACCCTTGCTAAGAATCGACACATTCTTGGTAATAAGTTATTAAGACACTTAAAGGATAAGGTCATGCACCAAATAGCCAAGGATTTGAACAATAAATGCTTTGGAAGATTAAAAAAATCATCTCACAGAGGATTTTTTTATCTGTTTGATGGTCAAACTAAATAAAAGTGTATGTATGGACCATCCCATTCCACCCAGCCCTCCTCCCTCCCTACCTGCCAGGTAGAGGGTCTTCACCCCGGGGTCTGAGATCACCGGCATGCGGGTCATGCCCGTGCTACCGCACGCCACCAGCGTCTCAGTGAGCAGACACCCCGACGGCAGTGACTCCATGAAGGTGGCCTTCTGGGGGAAAACCACCCCGGGCCGCCGCTGCCCCCCAGTCGAGGGCTCTGAGGCCGGCACCCTAGGCTGCGCTGCCTCTGGCCTACGCGGCGGTCTCGAGGTAGTCCGGCCTATCGGTGGCGGGGACTGGGCCCGGGCATCGGCCTTCACCTTCGCCGCGGTCAGCAGCCGTGGAGGCGGAGGGCCGACGAAGTCATCGTCCTCCACGATGTCGTCTTCGTCATCATCGATGTCGGGGTCGTCGTCCTCTTCGTCGGAGCCGGGGGAGGAGTTGCGGTTGGCCGTGCGTGTTCTGGACACGGCTGGAGGCGTTGCTGTTCTGACCCTCTCTGCTGGAGTTCTGCCAGCCGGCTCGGGCTTCCTCTTCGTGGCTGGCGCTGGTTTGGCCGGAGCGGCGGTAGGACGCTGTGGAGTCAAAAAAGTACAATTGTGTGTACTTTTCTAGTGGTTTGTATAATTTGAGGTAAGTATGCACACATGATTGGTAAACACCCCACCGTCAAGGCTTTTTTTCAAGGATTTGTCATTGATTATACTCATTGATTATCGACTTGACATTTATTTATTTCCAATAACATATTAATCCAGTTTTAAATTAAATTACACTACATTTTTGTAGAAATATATAACCACGTTTATATCTTACACAAGCCTGTTCATTTTGCTGAATTAACAGCAGTAATACTAGAAGCAACAACAGTAGCAGCAGAAGTAAATATAGCCATTGAAAGTGATGGGACTCACCGCTTGTTCCTTCCTCCGGACGTCCTGTCCTCCTCTAGAGGTTAAGATCTTACTGTTGCTATTCCTCCCTGCTCCTCCTCCTCCTCCTCCTCCTCCTCCTCCTCCTCCTCCTCCTCCTCCTCCTCCTCCTCCTCCTCCTCCTCCTCCTCCTCCTCCTCTTCCTCCCTGGTGCCTAATCTTATGCTCCGTGGTCTCCTTCACCGTCTGAACCTTTCCCGCCGCTGGTCCTGAAAGACACAACACCACCACCAGTCTTGGAGGATCACCCAGAAGTGGCTTGCATAACTTAAGTATCGTGAATGGAAAATGACATCAGGGCGAGCATCCAAAACTAATTTCACTTCAACGTAAAGGCGGTAAAAACGGCTCACGCTAACACCACTGGCTGTCAGGGATCAATGGCAGCATTCAGTTGGTAGAACATGGATTACGTTCACAGGACCACTGTGTTAATCATAATTCCAGCCCTTAAATGTTCCACATCTGGACGTTGATGAAGTCACAGCATGTGTGTGAGTTTAGGTAATGAAAGACTCTCAGTCTCCGAGGATGTGAGGAGCATTACATTTAAGATGTAGCACATGTTTAACCACCACCGCATCGTTAATACAAAATTAGCTTCCTTGATCTTTGTAATACTAGTGCTCTTAATACTGGTTTTATAGCACAGTTAAAAGTATTTCATAGGTATTTAGAAGTCTGGTCAGTCAACGTGTTTTCTTACATTGTACGATGATAACAGTTGTGGTTATTACTTTGGATGTGTACAATAACTAAAGATGGTTTTGTATTAATACATCCTGTCAGATAAAGTGTGACTGCATTCAGATGATGGATAACAGTGAGGTGAGGAAGGATACACTCTGGGGTTAGATAGTGAAGGATACACTCTGGGGTTAGATAGTGAAGGATACACTCTGGGGTTAGATAGTGAAGGATACACTCTGGGGTTAGATAGTGGAAGGATACACTCTGGGGTTAGATAGTGAAGGATACACTCTGGGGTTAGATAGTGAAGGATACACTCTGGGGTTAGATAGTGAAGGATACACTCTGGGGTTAGATAGTGGAAGGATACACTCTGGGGTTAGATAGTGAAGGATACACTCTGGGGTTAGATTGTGAAGGATACACTCTGGGGTTAGATAGTGAAGGATACACTCTGGGGTTAGATAGTGAAGGATACACTCTGGGGTTAGATTGAGGAAGTAAACATACTGAGGTTGGATTGTTCAATATTTTGGGGAACATGATTAGACTGAGATTGAAAGAGGTCAGACGTGTCTCACCTGGGTCACATGGGGTGGGTTTGCACTTCACCATGCCTCTCTGACACTGACACACCGTGCACGGCTCTGGAGACCACATGGCCCCCTCAAACATGGTCATCCCATGCACCACACACTGACCTGTTGCACACACACGCATGCACCCACATACAAACGCACACACACACACACACACACACACACACACACACACACACACACACACACACACACACACACACACACACACACACACACACACACTTAGTACACATACATACATGCCACAAGCAACTCATGTGTTGTGAAAATTCAATCAGTGACAAATAAATTATTACAGTTCATTAAAAAAATGTTTAACTTCTATACGATCATTAAATGAGAATGAAAACAAAATGGTATATTATCATAATTATATGATGATGAAACAAATTTGAACAAATTGGTATATTATCATAATTATAGGATGATAAAACTAATTAGAACAAATTGGCATATTCGTACAAGAACGATATTTCCAACCAGAAACCCAAATGATTAAACCAAACACAGAACGTCTTCATGTTCTAAAAGCTCCAGTTATCGTTTACATTTCATATTTCAGTTGAACTCACCAGCAGGGAGCAGAGCCTCATTCCTGGAGGGAGACCGAATGCTAAGCTTCGATCTGGACGCCGGTGTAGCCGGTCTCTCTCCCCTGGCTCTCCCCTGGGCCAACAGGGGTGACACCACGCAGACACACAGCAGACACAGCAGCCCTGGTCCGCTCATGGTGAATACTCCTTGGACGTAGTCTCCACAGTCTGAGGATCCAGACCCCCGGGGAAAGACCCTCTTATAACTTCTAGACGAGGGGAGGTGAGGGCGGGAGGCAGAGCGGCAGACCTAAAGGTGTGAGGTGAGGAAGTGGGGGGGATGTGGAGGCGGGGGTTGTTTTCAGGTTTTTTGGGGGGATAAATGCCCTCATTCATAAGGGTCTCAGGGTACCAAACTCCCCCTCGCCGCCGTTAACACAGACCAGAGAGTTGTGCACAAGGGGCAGAGCAAATACATACGTACGGACAGAGGCACGGACATGTGCTGAGTGGATCAACAGTACCGCAACTAACGTTTTAGCACATAGATGTTCTAACACATTGCACACACACACATGCTGGCGAATAGAAAAAAGGGAGAACACATATTACCTATGAAAAAATACTATGAATGACTACTGTGAGAGAAATACCTTTTAAAATAAGTAATTCTCGGCGGAAGACTGTGATTTGCACAGAACCTGAACGTGCCAAAGACTACAACAGATTCTGGGTTCAATCCTAAAACAAGCTCTGAAAAATAAATACCAGATTCCAGTCCTGGTTCTCCTGTACAAGACACTTACCTACCTCTCTCCCAGTCCCCTGAAGACTCTCAGATCTCACCCCTCACTCAGGTCTGTAGGCCTCCTTCTAGGCAGCGGTCCAAGATCCAGACCCAGGTCCAGCAGTATTGAACAGTCGCCCCTTGGCTAACGGGGGGGGAAAGCACATCAACATCGTGGAAAGACTTCGACCAATAGGAGCGCAGGCTGCAGGACGTGAAAGAATGACCACTTTGTAGAACGGCCGGCGAGAGAGAAACTACTGTAGGTTCTCTCTCCTCCTTGTTTTCCTTCACGTTGCAAACCCCACATGAGACATTCTTTACAGGACATGTGATAAAGCCCAGCATGCTTCTGCCTCCTGCTCCTGTCTCTACTGCTCTGAAAGTGTTGTAGTGTTAACGTCATGACTGCCTCACTCAATAAGTGCATCAACTCGCATTGAAGTTGAAGTGAGTCTTGCTAACTCAGGAGATGTTTAACGGCTAGCCAAAAGAGGAGCTTAGCTAAGCTTCACAGTTGTGTTCAACAGTAATGTTTGGCCTTCCGCCTCGCTGAAGAAATATGTATGTCTGTCTGCTCTGTAAAGTTCTGAAGAGTGATACAAAAAATTATTGAAAATGTTTATGTTTATCTCCATTAAGATTAATGTGAGCTGGACCAATATCCAGCCCTGTAGCCTTGTAACGATTTATAAAGATAAATCGTCACAATCGTTTACAATCTGTGAACAGTTTGAGCCGTGGACTTTTTAAAGGCTGCCATCAAATCTTATCTGTGTTCAAATCTCCCCACAACTCACTGTGTTCCCCACTTCCTGTCTGGGAAAAGGTCAAACATTATTATACACCTGCGTCTTCAAGCAACTTCCTGTTCTCGGGAAGCATTTTCAACTTTGGCCCCCACATGCAGGTTTGAAATCATATATCTTAGTGACAGTGGGTATTTTTAGCCTTTGAAGAACGGCTATGGTGTTATGACGGCTGTTATCCCAATATGTTACACCAAAGGTCACCGCCTTGACCTTGGACACATGTTTATTTCAGATAAACATGTGGGCTTCAGCCTGTGAATAACCTTAAGTCCACTACGTGTCACGTCTGCTGGTTTCAAATTCACTACACTGACATGTGTCATGATGTAATGACAAAACAAAACTACAAAAACCTTTTTAGTTGAGGACATGCAATATACAATGGCAGCGCCACCCTATGGTATGCAGGGTACCACAATAACACAAGCGCCATATAAATCCCAGTGAAATTTGGGTATATAGATTTGATTACATCAGATTCTAATTTATTGTCATTGCACAGCACAAGTACAGTACAGCAAAATAATTTGACATCTAACTAGACTGCAAATGTTGCAGTAAAGTGCATGGTAATATATAATGTACATGCACTTTACTGCAACATTTTCACTCTGAATATCGTCATAAAGTGGTAGTTATGCAGTTTGACCTCATCAGACAGCAGGGCTGGCAAATTTTAACCAGATTTAACCTGGGTAAATCATCAATTAAAGAAAGTGGAAATAACAATAACAGTGAATAATTAAAACTCCCGTCAATGTCCTTACAGGAGACCTGGAGTGTGCTTCTGGTGGTCAGTGCTGGTAAGCCCAGACATAACCCTGGCGGAATAAAGAAGCTAAGCTAACGTCCGGTCTTCCCTTAATTGCGTTGGAGGCCATCCAGTGTCCGCAAAAAACCGTGTCCAAATCCAGCAGGGGTCTGACCCCCTGACCCCCAGACCTACGCTACAGCTGCTGGACAATAGCAGGTGCTGCCGGTCTCTTCCAACATAGGGAGATGCAGCCCTGCGGGACCCCAGATTTATTACCCCATATACGCCTTTATTACCCTACCTGCCCCTGCCAAGCACATGTCCCCGGTACACGCACACACACACACATGCACGCACGCACACACACACACACACACATGCACGCACCACACACACACACAAACACAAATAACCCCCCCACCACACACACACACGCACGCACGCACGCACACACACACACACACACACACACACACACACACACACACACACACACACACACACACAAAAATAAATAAAAAAACACACACACGCACATGATAAACATACTGTACATGAACACAGGCATTCCAATAAACACACATGTAAACACACTTAAATAAACGCACATGCATACACACACATTAAAATAAGCACATGCACAAGAACACGCACACACACACACAAAATGAAGTAAAGAGACGTACGGATACACAAATGCAGTCGTGACGTGCTCACACACACGCACACACACACTCACGCGCACATTCAACCAAACACACACACACACACCTCCCCACAGTTGCTACACTATTTCTAGTCAAGGACAGACGTTGTTTCAAATAACACGTCTCCCTCTCTCTCTCTTGCTCTCTCTCTTGCTCTCTCTCTATTGTCATAAAAACATTTTCTTTTCTTGTATGGTTCTCCACTGCTTAACAACGACAATGTGAGTGCATAAACCCTCCACCGACAGTGGACAGTGCTTCGTTGGGGGGCGGGATGTCCCCGCCCAGCATGTGTGGAATTTGAAAGAGCGTTGGTGTTTATGATGAAATCGATACGGCTGACCTATTAGCTTCTTTTCTGAGATGCACATTGGGAAATGCATTTGTATTCTATTTGCGGGACTCTGTAAAGTTGGAAGCCCATGTAGCAGCAGAAGGATCTTCCAATACCGTTGCAAAAGACCCTCTGCTTGCCCTTGCAGGCTCTGCTCTCTCTGCTCTCTCTCTCTCTCTGCTCTCTCTCTCTCCCTCTCTCTCTCTCTCTGCTCTCTCTCTCTCTCTCTCTCTCTCTCTCTCTCTCTCTCTCTCTCTCTCTCTCTCTCTCTCTCTCTCTCTCTCTCTCTCTCTCTCTCTCTCTCTCTCTCTCTCTCTTCCTGTCTGAGCGCTCCTCAATGACATCACGCTACAAACGGTTTCCACCGGGACTGCGAACCTCAAGGCCGAAATAAAATTAAGTATTGATAGGAAGTCAACTGCTTGTCTATCCAAGAAGCCAAATGAAGGAATCGCCAAATGCAGAGCCTCCTTGTGTCTCCGCACCAATGGAGTGTCTTCTATTAGCCGCCAGGAGGCTGGGACAGAGACAATGTCTCCAATTTAGGTGCTGCCGCCAATGCACTGCTATTGTTGGAAAATCACCCTCCTGTCTCTATTTATAGATCTCTCTCTCTCTCTCTCTCTCTCTCTCTCTTATGCCCTCCCTCAACGCACGCACGCACGCACACACACACACACACACACACACACACACACACACACACACACACACATCTCATCAAATTTGGGTGACGTGTGTGCGTCACTGGTGGGTTTCTGTGTGGCCAAAGCTCCCCCCCCCCCAAACAAGAAAAGAGAGAGGCAGGTAGTTCTTAGAGTCTTTGTCTTGTATCTGAGTGAAGGCAGCACTGTGTGTGGTGTTGTGTGTGTGTGAGTGTGGATAAAACAAAGACAGACCAGGAACCATGGATGATGTATATAAGGCAGCGGTGAGTAGACATGTTGTCATGGCTTATTTTATTAATTGATTTATCAATTAAATACATTATTCAAAAGGTATTATGCTACATTCAACAAGGTGCAAATTTGTTTTGTACCATGGAGGTTTGGACCTGGTATTTGCTTGTCCGTGTGGGTCTGTGTCATTTAGACGGACAGCAGGGGCATGACATTGGGAACAAGGGTATTAGAGGAAAACTGCTCCTCCGGTTTCTTATGGCTCTGGTCGTGTGCCATGTCACACATCGTGGAGACGCGTGCAAAAGTCCAGCCCATTGGCATCAAGAGAAAAAGTCCTCAACTTTATACTCAGAGATTGTCCTCATGTGTACCTCTTCAAACACACTGATGGTTCTGGTTCATGAGGTTTTCAAGGCTAGCTGGTGAGCTCCAATTTTGAAAAATTAAAGATCAGAGATCACATTAAGATGTCCCGTCCCCAGTGGACATCAACTGGACATCAACCAAGGCCGTAGGAACATTTCAGAAGCGACTCATAGCGCTCCGGTTGCTCATCGCTCCCACAATAACTCTTTGTCCACTTATTAGACAACAATATTTATTTCTGTCAGCGTATTAAAGGCAGACCACCGTAGGATAGTTTGGCAGCATTGTCGCTGGACAGTTGAGACAGTTGGACCCTGAAGCTCTTATCCCCCTGGTCCCCGTCCAAGAGATGCCTGCGGCAACTAGCAAGCATTGGTCACATCTTTTGGCATGACAACAATAGAACAAAGCGACAGGTAGGATAGATGAGAAGAGGACGGACAGCTGTTGGCCTCAGCCGACCACCAAAAGTGCAGAGCACTGTTATCGCAAATCGGCCCCCGTGGCACAATCCTTCCAATTCTCCCCCCCCACCCCCCCCACCCCCCCGGCCCCCCCCGTCCCTCCCTACCCAGCGAGTATACACCCACCCCTGGCCTACGCATCCAACTGTGGCCTCGTGGGACCAGAATAGCAGGTTAAGAAAGTGCCATGACATTTCAGTCATATGGTGGTCGAGGGGGGTGGGAGGGGGCTGAGGAAGGCCTGGGTCCCTCGATGGAGGCCTTGGGTGGACCGGGGTCTTGGTGGTGAGGGTTCAAGGACACGGCGTGAAATGATATGTATCATAGTGGGTGGGATTCGGTGCATATAAACATGCATGTATTGTCATGAGATGTCTTGCACACGCTGCACGCGCTGCACATTTAAAACCAGCTGATTTTGGTACGTATTGCAGAATAAATATTGCAACTCTGTAACACAATGGGGTCATGGGTGAACTTGGGGATAGCAAGCTTCAACTGTCCTTACGTTCTATAAATCAAATGCCAAATCAATGTTTTTGTTATTATCAACACAGTGCAAGTACTTTGTTAATCTATATGATATAATGAAATGCATGTGGGCGTTTGTGTAAGTCAAATAATAATAACTAATGACACGTCTCTCTCTTTCTTCAGGTTGAGAACCTGACAGAAGAGCAGAAGAATGGTGAGAACCTTGGTTTAGCAATCCACATTAGCTTTAGCGTGTAGAAAGTAGGACTTCTTGTAGTATAATAAGTATAATAGCATTGGCGTGAATCCTTATTAGGCTACACTAATACTGCCACTGTAATATACATGCATACAACACAAATACAAGCGTTTGTACCTCTAGTCTTGCCCAGGGCAGGATACTCATGACTATACTAACTAAAATACATTAGACATTTTTCTTGGCGATTTCCGTTACTTCTCAAAGCCACCTATGTTTCTGGCCCTCTTTAGAGTTCAAGGCCGCGTTTGATATCTTCATTCAGGACGCCGAGGACGGCTGCATCAGCACCAAGGAGCTAGGGAAGGTGATGAGGATGCTAGGGCAGAACCCCACGCCAGAGGAGCTCCAGGAGATGATCGACGAGGTGGATGAAGATGGTACGTCAACAGCTAGTCATCATTGCTAACCTAGCCACATTTCTAGTCATTGCTTACACAGCATTGCTGATAATAAGTTGTATTATACAACTTATTTATACAACTGTTTTTCCAATTCCTGTACCAGGATTCTGCATATTATTCTGTATTTTGAGTTAGATCCTCAAAATGTCAGGTTCAGAAAATAATAGCCATCTTTGCGAAAACGTTTTTCCTCAATATCAAATTTGGTCCAACACACTGCGTTGTGTTCTTGCAGGCAGCGGAACCGTAGACTTTGACGAGTTCCTGCTGATGATGGTGCGCTGCATGAAGGAGGAGAGTAAGGGGAAATCAGAAGAGCAGCTCGCCGAACTGTTCCGCATGTTTGACAAGTAAGTTTCACCTCCGAGTTACTGTACACTTTAGAGCAGGGTCTTCAACCAGGGGTCCGCGATCCCCAGGGGGTCCGTGGAGTTACTGCAGGGTCAAACATGTTTGCTCAACAGGGAGCGTCCAGGTCATCCACATCGATAGACCTGGGCCTCGGAATAATTTGAATGAGCAAGCAGCCGAAGCAATAAGAGGTGTGTTCTTTTGTGTTGGAGGAATGGAGATGGCTACATTGACCTGGAGGAGCTGAAGTCCATGCTGGAGTCTACAGGAGAGTCCATCACAGAGGACGACATTGAAGAGCTGATGAAAGACGGTGATAAGAACAACGATGGCAGAATTGACTATGATGGTAGGCCAGGGGAAGGGAAAGTGGCAGTTAGAGGTTTTAAATGAGTTACAGGCGGTGTATAGGCATTTATTTGGTCAGGTATAACTACATGACATAGGTTAAGTGGTGTATTTTACTTGTTACGTTTTCTCAGTGTTTTAAGTCTATAAAACAGTTTCTGCCAGAGGCATGATTCGGAATTTCTTTCCAATCCTGTATGGTAATATAATTTTAGATTGTGACATTTCGGATTTAAACTTTGCACAGGTTGTTTACGATGTACGATTAATTTGGATTTTTTTTAATGAAAAGCCTACAAATGTTTGTTTTTTTATATCTTTCTTCCAGAGTTCCTGGAGTTTATGAAGGGTGTGGAATAGAAGAGTTCTGAACTACAAGTTGGATCCATCTTAAAACACCTGAACGACTCTTCCAAGCTGAAACGCAATCAGGGATGTCATTCGCTCTGTCCCGTATAAATAAATACACACACACCTATTCTTTGTCTACAAGTACTACTTTTTAGTAGTCCAACCTTTTAATTTTTCAAATCTTAAATTTTAAATATAAAACACATCCCTTCAGACCCTTCTGAACATGATTATTATGTATTAAATATTAATGAGATGTATTTGTTGTGCAGTGGGTTGATTAAAAGTTATGCCGTCCACAAAGTTTACATGCCACAATATGTTCTCTTCTCAAGACAACTTGAAGGTAAAATATTTCCAAAAGTTATTATTTGACCATATTTCCAACCCTGATAGCTATACACAAATGGAATACATTATAACAGAAAACAATGTATTTTGAATAAATAGATTTTCAGTATTAGCTGCTTTGTTTCTTCTCTGTGTGGTTTCTACTAAATTGGAATACAAAACAATATACATATACAGACTAATACAAACGTGTAGACATATACATATATTTACAGCCTACCGTTAATTCACAAAATAATATTGTTACAGCATAATAAACATACCGGCACACACATCACTTCGATGTAAACAATGTTTTCTTTTTCTTTTTTATGGTCTCTATTTAGAAAAGTCCACACTTGCGGACTATTTACAAGCGCGGAAGGGGAGCTCGTAGTCATTCGTTTTGAGCGAGAGAAACTTCACTCGACTGGGCTTTAATTTATATACGACCGAAAAGGTAGCTCGTTAACGCTTTGTACTTCACTCGTCAACATTATAACCGAGTACAATTACTCTGCAACATATTGTCGGCTTTTATTATCTTTAATATATATCGCTGTACCTTTGGCGGGGAGCTCGGCTTCACCTATTCCGGGTATTTTGGTACAACTACACCCCCTGGTGGGTGTCTGCTTGAATGTGTCGCCGCTAATGATGTCCTCACAGTGAGTTATATTGGAACGGTCATGGGTTCCAACTGTTTATAATACAACAATGTTTTAATTTGGGGGGGTGTGTGTATACATTTGACCAAATGTTTGGTTTTTATGTATTCAAATCGTTGTAATGAGTGTTATAAAGGACGTTACTAGTCTCTCCTACCGGCCTTCGATAGCTCAGTTGGTAGAGCGGAGGACTGTAGTGGCATATGTCTGATATCCTTAGGTCGCTGGTTCAAATCCGGCTCGAAGGACTTTTTATATCTTCTTCTCAGTTAAATCATTTTCAAATAACGTTAAGTGATAGAGACGCGGGTGCTATTCGTTTATTATTTTTCATTTGGTATAGTCTCTCATTATTGTGGAATTTTAAAAAAAAACACGGGGAAGCGGATGCGCAGCGCCACAATAACATTGATGGTGAGACCCCTGATTATATATAAATATATACATATATTACATAACATAACATTTACTGGCAGCGATGCAACCTGAAAATTGCCTCTCGTCCACATAATAAACGGCCGCCATTTCGGTGGCAGTCTTGAGCCCTGCTTCATATTTATTCAGCAAACCAACACGTGGTTTCGGATGTAGTAAATCGTAGGGAAGCTGATGAATGGAATTTCCTGTTGACCATTTGTAGGCCTCGTTAATATTGATGTTGTGAAGACCATTAAGGCTAGCCTTCGCAAAATCAATACTGCAACCATTAATATTGTGCTTTTGATTGAGCTTTATAGAGAAGAACAGTGTACCTGCATCATAAACCTTTACGTTGAACAGTGGCTCATTCTAATGCACACCTACAACGCTGGTGGTGGTGCCTGATGGAAGGGGACTATGGCGGGAGCGTGGGTAAGATACGGTAGGTGCCGTGTTTGAAGTAGTACCTTCTTTTAAAAAACACTTAAATTGGGCTTTTTATGTATGTTAGCAATCTCATTCGGTAATCCACATTTTTATTGAATTTCTTACACAGAAATATTTCCTATATATAAAACAGCCCTCATCATTATCCAATAAGTAAATGACCAGAAGATGAGCATCATTTGTATTTAGCACATCGCTTGTCCTATTCCACCTATGAAATTCTCATTGTTTTATTTCATTTGTGTCTACCATGAATGAAAGAGATGATGTGCTTGTACCTGAATATTTACATTGTTACATGGTTTACTGGTACATTTTGTCTGTACAAATAACATTTTTTAACATCAATAATATAATGTATTCTCAACTCTGATGGCAGTAATCAATAATGATCAATTCTGTTTTAATTTCCCTGTACCCGTGACCAGCCGAAATATAACTTTGCAACACATGTAGAAAACCAGCAGAAGAAACGCAACAACAGAGAGCAAAAACACCATCACGTCCAAACTGTGATATGAATACCAGGGCATCTTATAGGACTCGGTGCGTAGATGTGCTGCTCCTTTGTGCCTCATCACAAACTCTGACCAGAACACTGCTCGGTCCATGGGCTTGAGAGGCTGGTCGTGGTGAAGACGGGACATTTTGATCATGTTTTCCTTGTAGAGCATCTTCTCATCCAAGAGCTCTCGCAAAGCGTCGGTGAAGGTGTCCACATGCAATCGGGTGACGTCCAGCACCTTGGCCACGCCCCTGGCCTCCAAGCGCACCATGTTGTCAAACTGGTCGAAGATGAGGGGCAAGCCCAGCATGGGTACATGGCCTCGTATATGCCGTTGGTTCCACCGTGCGTGACGAACGCTCTGGTCTTGGTATGGCCCAGCAGGTCGTTCTGCGGGAGCCAGTCTACGATCAGTGTGTTGTTACCCAGTGTTGAGGGCTTGGCCCCCAGGTGCCTCCACACTACCTTCTGGGGCAGGCGGGCGAAGGCGGCTGCCACCGCCTCGGACATCTCTGGTAGGAGGCTGCCTAGCATGGTGCCAAGGGACATGACGATGACGCCGTGGTCACCGGAGCTCTGGACGAAGTCTTCCAATTCTGTGGTCAAGGGGTTGGACGGCCTGCACTGGAACCCTCCCATGTAGACCACGTTGGGCATGGTCGGCCTGGGGAACTCAAACACAAAGTCCACCCTCATGAGCCACAGATCCGCCCCTTGGATGAGGGAGTAGATGTTGGAGGCTGGATCGATGAAGTCCTCGCACAAGCTCCGGTATAGAGGTCTTACAGTGACGTGGTCAATGTACAGTGAGATACCGTAATGCAAGATGTTTTTTAGCTTGTCGCCGAAGCTCATCTTGTCTGAGACCAGGGATCCGAGTGTCGGCACGTAGGACAGAGGCGACGGTGCGATGGCGAAGTGGCCTTCGCCGTTGGTGATCCAACGGACGTTCAAAACCATTGGTAGTCCCAGGTATTTTCCCACCACCACCCCTCCGGCGAACCCAGGGTCAGTCAGCATCATGTCAAAGTTGGAGGCTTTTAAGCGGCCCACTAACTCCTGGTTCTCCAGAATCAGGCGGGCCATCTGTGCACTGGCTCGATGGGCCTCATCCAGCAATGAAATAATCTCCTTCTGGAGGGCGATGAAGGAGCCAAAGGTGTGCTGCTTGGTCCAGATCTCCAGGCTCCTCTCCAGGAACGAGGCCATGTATTTGGGGTCCTCGAAGTTGCTGGCCATGTGGATGGGCACCGTGATGGAGGTGTAGTGGGAGGCGTCCTCTGAAATGTACCAGCTGGAGGAGGAGCGCACAACACTTATGACGTGGCCCCTCTTATGAAGCTCCTTCAACAGGATGTTCATGTTCAGCCAGTGGCTGCCATCTACTGGATACACGAGGATATTACCGCCTTGTGTCGGTGATGGGAAATTCCATAGTGTGTTGGCCAGGAGGAGTTGAAGAAACCCTAACGTTGCGACCCTCCGTGTCATATTTTGTCTGCTGAAGAAAGACATTGAGACAGATTATCTGTTAGTAGTATAGTTGGTAGTGTAGTATAATTTCTACTCGGTGGAATAAGAATCTTTCTCAGAGGTCCGGATACTAAGTTCAAGGTATTTATTGAACAAAGCATCAAATTCATCAGTTGCAACGAGATGGAGCCTGCCGTGCCAATTCGCAGAACTGCCGACGCGCTCCTTTACCAAACATTATATAGACAATATAGCATCATAAAACATCCACTACTCCTAGTGGTCAAAGTAACAAACATCAACTTAATACTATTGGTCTGAGAGGTACAACCAGCACTCTGGTTGGTCACGGTGTCTTCATCGTCACGTCACAAGTTTATGGCTCAAACCCCCAAGGGGGGTCGTATTCCTGGCCATATCTGCTGGTCGCATCTCTGGCAACCCCAGGGGGTCGCATTCCTGGCAACGCCTTTTGGTCACCTCAACAAGCATGGCCCTTACAATGCATACAGTATCACAGATAGTGTTTTAGTTTTATACTTGGTGTATAAAAATACACTACAGTAGCAATATTCTGAATATACCGCTTCAATAGGTCAACTGTATGTCAAGGGATTAAAGGATGGAAAACGAGTTGGGTCTTATTGTATTACATGGTCTTAGTTACCTGCCAACTCTTCAAAGTTGAAAAATGTATTTATTTGTTTTGAATCCGAAAGTCATAAAACATAGGTATACAAACGGTATATAATTTCCTATATAACGTTCTTTTTAGTCCACACTATTTTTACAGTACAGCGAAAAGAAGTACAACACAACATGTCGTGTACTCGGGTAAACGGCGTGTCGGCGGGCCTTCGTTTAACGTGAATTCTCTTTAAAACAATATGCACTATAAGCATCGTCATAGCACACCAGTCCACTATAGTGCTCATCACGATATGTGTTTGTCATTATATGTTAATGTTTGTGCGAGTAGATACACCAGCGGAAAAAGTGGCGATGGGGTATGCAGGAGAACGCTTGCTTTGCAACTGATTATTAAAAGACGTTGTTGATACTAAGCATGTCTTGACGCGTCCAGCTATCTATGGACGCATTACAACGTGGGAACACAAAGGTGTGTGAGGTTACCCATAGCAAAGCCAACCATTTAAACTATCTCCTTTTTCGAAAAAGTTCAATACAATTATTCCTTCTTAATTGCATGTACGCATATAGAGAAAGACACCCGTCTGTTTGCATGTGTGTATGTTGAAGAAGTGAGCACTGAACGCATGCGTCGTCAAGCACACGAACGACTTACCGCTATACGGGTCCGTTAAACGGGAGGTAAAAGAGCCTAGTAGGTCTGCCTCGGCTGTGCTTAGTTGGGCTAGGTGGTCTCTGGACCCTTTTCTTGTCCCTTTGAAGGAAAACACATGTGTGAACTTTGGCATACATCTGACACATAACTCAGGGGTGGTTACGTTAGTGGGACGCTCCTACTCCAGGTTAGCAGCCTTAATGGATTATGGATTATGATGTATTACAGGTGAACAGGGCTAAACTGGGGAAAACCAGCCCTGGCATGGTTAGCCCCGGACGGCCCACCACAATTGGTCGGACAAGTGGAACACCCACTTTTGACTGACTCCCATGTCATTTAAATCATATTATGATGATACGATATGGACCTATAGGTCACTCAATGCAGTCACACAATGGATATATGTAGCTGTGACTGCATATAGGGAACTGTTAGCTACAAAAACAATGGCAAATAGCTTAATCCTTTGCATAAACCTTAGTGGCTGTGTCAAGCGAGGGATATCACCGGGTAAGCCGGATACAAAATGTAGATAATCTTTAACTAAATAATCACAAACTCACACTACAGGGACATTGTTTATTAGAAAGTGTGTAACCAGTGTGTAACTTCTCACATATACATTTGCATCATATTGTGTTTCAAGACGTATTAGGGTAAGCAGTGGCTATTATTCTATATTGTTAGCCAACTTATTGTACTTTTACCGTATTGTACTTTTACCTGAGCACTGGCTCGGTTATTGGAGACTTGTTAGGAATGAAATGCACTTTTGACTTCTGGTGACGAAAGACGTTGTTCTCTTGCCTGAAACAAATGTGAAGCAGTGTGATCCGCTTTTGCCTTTTGCACATTCACGCACTATTGGTAAGACAATGCAGTCGAATCTAGACAAAAATGATTACACTATATCCAATGTTATAGTCTGTATATAGAACAGTATTTAGACGAGGATAACGTTGTGACTACACCATCCAAGAATAAGACAATTTCATGCTATACCGAAAAGCATGTAGTGTGTAGTAATAAGTAGGAATAGTCCAGTGAGGCTATTAAAATGCCTATGTCCAGATAATAGATAAAGTGCAATAAAGGTGCCACTCATACACATGGTTAATGTTCAGAGGCGTTCAGTGTGAAGGCACTGTGTGTCTGTGGCCTCGTCAATGTGGTAGTATTAGCCATTTTTAGAAGAGCGTTTATGGTTAAAGACTTGTATGTTGACATTTTGACACATGGACATGGTTCTTGTGACTTCGAAGTGTTGAAAAAGTAAAATTATCAGTATTTTCCAAGATTAATCTATTTCGTTGATGTATTTATTTTTCTCTGACATTTTAGGGAGGATGGTCCTCCCTTACCATCATGGACGAGCCTCCTAGCAACAGGGGACTCCAAACGTCCCCCTCCCTGGCAACATGGACCAACTCTGACTGGGGGATCCCGAGGCGTTACCAGGCCAGCGTGGAGATGTAATCACCCCGCCTGTACCTCGGGGTGCCCCGTGGTCTCCTCCTCCCAGCTGGACGTGCCTGGAAAACCTCCCCCTCCGGGAGGCGACCCAGGAAGCATCCTCCTTACCAGATGCCCGAACCTCCTCAACTGGCTCCTTTCCACGCGAAGGAGCAGCGGGGTACTTACCAGTTCCCACTTTGTCTTGAACGCAACACGATTGCGCGGTGACAATACGGAAGTCCGATCGCAACAGCGTGTCATACGTATCAATGCGTTTTTGTACAATGCAGTATTAAGTATATTCTACATTTGTAAACGTGTTTTTAAGCCACACGAGTTCTGAGTTAATTTATGGTTCGCTGCTTTTTAGTAGTGTGCGTAAAGCAGCCGTAATGGCAACTGCCTGGTCAGAAAAAATGCTACAATTGCTCCGTAAAATGAATAACTTCCATTCACCAGGTACACTGTCCAGTGTGATGTGTATGTTGGATGGGACAGGATGTTGTTATTTAGTGTTTAACTTTATAAACCCACTTTTGTGTTAGTACACCAACCGTTGTGAACGGCTAATAAACAAACATCACACTTTAACAGTAGCTCTGTGCGTTTGGTTACGCCTTATGTAAGGGCTAATGTACAGCGAGCCAGTGATTACGGGCCAACCAATCACTTCTTCTAAACGCCTGATAGGCGGTGTCCACATTTTCCAAGGAACATTTTGGAAAATAAAACACGCCTAACCCAGATGGATTATTAAACTGTAAATTATATATTACCATGCACCTTACTGCAATATTTGAACTCTGGTTAGATGCCAAATTAATTTTCGTTGTACTGTACCTGTGCTGTACAATGACAATACATTTGAATCGAATTTAATCGAATTATTGCATAATATGATGTAAAAATTGTCAGGCTGAGAACCGTTATACAGTATACAATTGATCCTTTATTTAGTTTGGATCGAAGCACCTGTTAGATTCCTAAGTAGAGTAAAGGTTGAACATGCATACTTGAGGTTGATTACCTTACATTATGGTCCTGCCAGGCTCCAGTCGTGCCAGATGTTTGCGCTTCGAGGTGGCGGACCAACAGGTCGGTTGGATCCTCCCTCAAATGGCGTCCATTTTGAAAAACTTCCCAGACGTCTTTGATCCACCACACAACGGGGGGATTTCCCTCAGCTTGAGTCTCGACTCGCACGCCAAAAGGTCAGAGGTCTTCGACGGTGTCCTTCAAACCCTGAGACGGAACGACACCCTGACATGTTTGAAGGGATGGAGGGATGAAGTGAGTCTGTCAGATACGTTATTAACCGTGACTGGCTTCATCCGCACACGCACGCACACGCACACATGCAATCGTATGGAAAGCATCAAACATAAAAACATCTAACCCCCCAATGTGTTCCCTCAGAGGTATGACATCATGGCCAGATACTGTGACACACCACTGATGTCAATGGAGCGATCAGCCACCTGTAAGTCTTGGTGAAATTAGTAGAATTAGATTTCTTAGACTACATTTGCGCATACTCAAACAAACAGTAGATGCAAAAATTCAGCACCCTGTCAACACAAGTGTAGACAGACAGGGCAGGGATAGTGAGCGGGGGCATGATCGCAGCACCAGCTTTAAGCCAGCCTTGTGTGTCCGAGCAGGCCTGTTTGGGGTGAGGAGGTACGGAGTGCACATCAACGGGTACCGTCGGTGTGACGACGGCCAGCTCAGGATGTGGCTGGCCAGACGCTCTGCCACCAAGGAGACATACCCGGGACTACTGGACAACCTGGTGAGACCACACACTGCTCTGGATGTCGATCGCGCTGTACACAGTGAGGTGGTTAGAAAGCAGTTGTTAAGGGAAGTCTCGCTATAAAGTATTTACTTGTGACTGCTGCTTGTTGTTGAATGTATGTGCGTTTCTTCTCCTCAGGCAGCTGGTGGTTTGGCTGCCGGTATGAGTATCGGAGACACAGCTGTTAAAGAGTGTTGGGAGGAGGCCTGCATCCCCGCAGCCATCGCTGGGATGGCTCGACCTGTCAGCACGGTCAGGTGAGAAGTCGGGTACTGGTGTCCAGTAATGTACAATGCCGTCAGGTGAGTAGTCGGGTACTGGTGTCCGGTAATGTACAATGCCGTCAGGTGAGTAGTCGGGTACTGGTGTCCAGTAATGTACAATGCCGTCAGGTGAGTAGTCGGGTACTGGTGTCCAGTAATGTACAATGCCGTCAGGTGAGTAGTCGGGTACTGGTGTCCAGTAATGTACAATGCCGTCAGGTGTCTCAAGGCCTAAGCACACGGCTGCTGACTTCCAACCCTGACTTCCAGTCTTGACATGGGTACCACTGCTGCACAACATTTTAAAATCAATATGCTAATGTTTTCATATTCAACAGCTGTTTGCAAAATCTTGCATCCTGTGTCATACCATAATAAACCCATGTATTCTCATCAAATACATATGAAGGCACATATAAAGATCTAATTAAAACATTGATCCAATAGAATGGGTTATTGAAACATTAATCCAATAGGATATTCAAAAGCATACATTTTGCTGCATGAGTTAATGAATGACGCAAATTCAAGTTAAGTCGAGTTTTGTCACTTCACAGTTTACACGAGTATAAGCAATGAGTGAAAATCTTATGCGCAATACCTGACGACAGACAGCAGTTCTAAAAAACTGAATAGGATAAAAAGAAGTAAAAAAGAACCTTGTGTCTGAAGCTACACCTACGAGGACGAGGAAGGTGTTTTCCCGGAGAGCCAGTTTGTCTTCGACCTCGAGCTTCCTGCTGATTTCCAGCCCAGTGTTGGTGACGGAGAAGTGCAGGAATTCTACTTCCTGCCGATGGATGAGGTGGGTATTTTTAATGACTCAGCGCCCTTGCAAAGAACATATTCAATGTTACCAGTTAGATTGAATACAGTGCATGTCATTAAGGAGCATGGAGGGGTTATGAATCTTGCTCTCAGATGTGCATAGGTTGTGGACAAGGAGGATCGAACCCAGTACCCTTTGAGACACTACACCAGCTTGCCTGGTATTATAGTATTCTTTTGGAGCATTTTTTAGAATAAAAAAAAACCCCTTCTTTCTTCAGGTTAAAGAGCTGCTGGTCAGTGATGATTTCAAACCAAACTGTGCCCTGGTGGTCCTGGACTTCCTTATTAGGCACTCCTGTATAGACCCAGACACAGGTAGGACTTCACATCATCTAGTCCAGTGGTTCCAAACCAGTGTGGGATCCTGGTGT
Source organism: Muraenolepis orangiensis (assembly GCA_027704905.1). Lineage (NCBI taxonomy): Eukaryota > Metazoa > Chordata > Actinopteri > Gadiformes > Muraenolepididae > Muraenolepis > Muraenolepis orangiensis. Next base: position 16,573,534 of record CM051013.1, on the reverse strand, counting down.
GCCGTATACCCTTAAAGTTGGGAATCCGCTGCCCATCAAATTCTCAGAAGATTGTAAGCCTAACCACTTACGTTTTTTAAAAGAACATTTTTCATTGTGTTCTTTTGCAGAGCCTTATTATCAGGAGTTTGTGACGGGCCTCCATCAAACCTTATAGGAGAAGGTTCTGGAACACTCTCTGAAGGCCATATACTCTACTGCTGTATATTCCACCCTGTCCTGAATTTAAATAAACATTCTCCACAGTAAATAACTTTGAAAAGAAAACTGTCCTTTTGTTTTTCATAACCTTTTGTTTTGTTTCAAATCTCCTTTGTAGTTGACTGAACCAATCCTTCAAATCCAACGGGAAGAAACATATTAAATTAAAATACATTTTTAGTTGGGGGGGAGCAGGGGGAATTAGCATAGAAAATATATGGATTAGATTAGACACAAAGGAGCTGCCGGCTGGTTTCTAGCAGTTGTATTTAAGAGAACATGTTGCTTTCAAGATTTGTTTTATTTTTAAACATTTAAGTTTTTTCACCGTTTTTTAAGCAGAATTCGCAAAATATATGCAATTAATACAGAAGAACGTGGCAGTAGAATGTCACAAAGAAGTTAAAATGTACAAGAGACAGTCTAAAAGGGAAAATAAAAGACTTGTTAACAGACGGGAAAGACAATAGGTCCACAATTTCGGAAAGCACTGCCAATCTGAAGGAATTATCCCATGTTTATAAAGCTGTAATATTGAATCTTAGAAACAAATCCAAAATCATATCCATGTCATTATCTATGAGCCAAGCCCACTATTGGTTAACTGATATCTCAAGCAAATGAATACATGACATGAAAAGCTTAATTTGTTAGTCTCATTATCCCAAGTATGCACTTAGATATATTTATAGTAAAAGGCAAATAAAAACATCAAGCGATTTTAAATACATCAAAACTGCTGGTATTGAATGAAAGCAATATTCAACTGGTTGGTTCATCAGAGACAACGGCTCATCCACTTTAAAATAGTTAGTCTGTTTATCCATCCATGAAAAACAAAAGAAAATCACCTACGGAATGACAAAAAAAGACAAAGCAGCCCTCATTTTGTTTTTATAATATTAATAATAGTTTGGTATCGTTTCTCCAAACTAGGATGACCGTTTCAGAGAAAGCTGGACAGACCTGAAGGAAGCATGCTGTTGTATGGCCTGGAGACCCGGGTGTAGCTAACCTGATGCTAAATCACCTGATGGGCCGTCAAGCTCGGTATTTCCTAACACAAAGTATTGCTTCATACGCGTGATTGCAGGAGCGTTAAGACCAATGACCATTGGTCCAATTTGGAAAATAAACGTTAATGGTCCGATTCAATGAAGGTCACACATTTTTCACAACACCCGTATGAAGCAGTACCATCTAATATTAGAAAATAGCCAAGTGCGACGGTTGCCCTTTAAGACAACGGCCATCTTTCGACATCTTATGTATGATACTCTTAGGCCTCTGAGAGGAGTGTTGTTGTGGTAATGGCCACAGGGTTTTTTTTCCACCACGTTGAGGCCAAAGTCAAGATGGTTTACCTACAGAGGAAGGCTGCCAACCTGCATTATATGGTGGGTCTCGTCTAATTAAAATCTCAGGATGGGGCAGGGGGAGGGACTGTTTTTACCATGTGTGCATTGGCTGCCAAGGCTGTGTCTAATCTGGGACAAATGCCCCAAACGCACACTCTAGTCCCCGGGGAGAGGGAAGAGGTACTTAATATTACAAAGTTTATTCAATGTTGCAGAGGAGCATGATGGCCATGACCAGCCACTCTGACAACATTGCCAAGGGAAAGGCAAGTTATGAACCTTCATGGGTCCATGCACTGAGGCGGAGGGTATCTCAAGACGATGCCCCAGGTATACCTGCAGTGGCTGGATCTAGGCTGGGCACGTTCTCATTGACTCAATTTTCAAAAGGCTATTTGCAGATGGAGGAAATACACCATTGCAAGCATGACTATGAAAAGGGAGGCCCTCTGCAGGCTGGGGAGAGCAATAGGAAGCACCGGCATCTTTCTAAGGTACCGTAGACCTACAAGAGGCTAGGGCTGAACGGCTGCAAAGCGGCAATGAAGACACACAAGGAGATGGAGATGGTCAGGAGGGAAAGTCGTCCAAAGTAAGGTTCAGACACGTGTTGAACCACACTTACGAAGGCTAACCTACTGGACACACTTTCTCCACTAATTAGTTTTTGTTTTCTTTTGATAGCCTGAGGGGTAGCGGTAGCTGTGGAGGTCTAGCAACTGCAGGGTTGCTGGTACGATCCTTGGCACCTCCTGGCTAAAAGAGTTAATTTCCTTGAGCAAGACATCCAACAACATCCTAACTGCTGTCGACGAGGCGTCACAGTTAGAAGTCTTGTGCAACCGTTTGTGTGCGGCTTTTGAGTGGCAGCAGTGACTAGAAAAGCGCCATGTGCGACAAGATGGAAAGGGGCAGGTGTATATCCCTTCTTGAGTGTCATGCCCCCATGGCCTCTCTTGGATCTTGTCTTAAGGAGTGTAGCGGTGCCAACAACAGTCTGACATGTCCTAATCACCATGCTTCTTTGAGAGAACGGGTCATGCTGAGTAACGGCACTCCGGCATCCAGCCTCTCCCCTCCCCCCCCCCCCCCCCCCAATTTCCTTCAACATTTCAAAATAGAGGACGCAATTTCTAAATATTTTTCTACATTTATAAAAGTTTTCCCCAGGCCTTTGATGTGTACACCCCCCTACCCCCAAACCATAACTTAACCCCTGGCACCTATCCTAGGGAGATGCCAGAATCAGGACAGGAGGAGAAGAAGAAGAATGCAGATTTTTTCCTTGGCCTTGTTTTTGTTCCCCCCCCACCCTCACCCTCGGAACGCCCTATAACAGCAGGCAGCCTCTCTTCTTGTTCTTCTTCTTGGCCTGTAGCGCCGCCCTGGTGGCCATCTCAAACACCTCCCTCACGCCGTCTTTCGTTTTGGCCGAGCACTCCGAGTAGGAGTGGGCGTTGATGCGGTTCGCCATGTCCCGCCCTTCCTCAGACTTGATTGGCTCCTTTTGCCGTGGCGAGAAAAAGAGAGAGAAAGAGACATTGAGAGAGAGAGAGAGAGAAAGAGACATTGAGAGAGAAAGAGGAGGGAAGAGAGAGACAGAGAGAGTGTGAAGAGGTTGAAAATCGAAACGTTCCGACTAATATAAAAAGAAACAGCCCTGACCATTAAAAAATATATAAATTAAAAAGTATATATATATGCAGAAAGTCAAAGATAAACTAAAGGGATTTGTAAAGTGTTATGACTCCGTCATCTATCGGAAAATCCCTTGGATCCAATAACACTATGACATACACAACACTCTGAGATACACAACATTCAAAATATTCAACATTCATACACAATAACACAATATGTACAGCACAATGTGTACACCACAAGCCACACCCGTTCTTCCATTGTGTCATCATCATGCATCTTATTGAAAGAGCCCAATTCAATGGACTGTCCCCGCCCTGCTAATCCCGGCTGCTGCTACTACCACCACTACTACCACCATTTACTTATTTAGCAGGCACTCCAAAGCAAATAGATCACGCATCGTTAGGATAATGCTGTGCAGTGGCAAGGGTGATGGGAATCATGTTATCCTTTCCTTCCCCCCGGTCAGCTAGGGGCCTTATTCTACTGCAGTGTGAAGCCGGGTCCCCCATCCATTCGAACTGTAACAGACCTGCTTCATCTTGGCCAGCTCCCGGCGTGTGTGGTCGTCGTTGCGCAGGTCCTTCTTGTTGCCCACCAGGATGATGGGAACGTTGGGGCAGAAGTGCTTCACCTCAGGGGTCCACTTCTCCGGGATGTTCTCTGACAGCCCGACCAGAAAGGTACATTAACAGTCGGTTAGAAAGCAGTTAGCATGGACTTGGATCTGTGTAACAACAAAACATGTTTCAAGTGCTGCATGGACTGGACACGGCCTCATGGATGATTTCGGATCAATAGATGGATGGTTCCAGTCTCTTCATGGTTGTTTATCCCAAATTTATATTCCAATTTTTTTGTTGGTTTATACCTAAACTATCCGGGCTGTCAATGGAGAAGCACATGAGGATGACGTCTGTGTCAGGGTAGGAGAGAGGCCTCAGTCGGTCATAGTCCTCCTGGCCGGCTGTGTCCCACAGAGCCAGCTCCACCTGCAAGAACCACAGGAGGTTGGTATAGGGGAGTGTACTGGTTAGAGGGTTCCACTCCCAGACAGAATGTTCTGGGTTCAAAAGGCAAAGACAAGTCAAGTCACGTTTATTGTCACATCACAGTTTATACAAGTATAAGCAATGAGTGAAAATCTTATGTGCAATACCCGACGACAGACAGCAGTTATAAAAAAACAATAGAATAACAAAGTCTACAGTCTACCTGTAGGCATCCTTCAGAAAGATGCTCATTAATGACATATCTAAAGAAAATGTACTGTAAGCCAACTAAAGGGTTAAATGATCAGTTCAACAGACCTCTATGTATTCAGAATGTTCACTTGGGAATCAAAAAGAGCGCCATCCCCCCAGTACATCTGTGTCTGTCTTGGGAATATTCTATTGATTAATCGAAAACCAGCCCATTGAATGAATAAATGCTATTTATAAAATAAATGAGGGTCAGGGTTTAATGTGTATACAAGCTCACCTGCTTAGAGTCAACTTCAATATCAGCCACATAGTTTTCAAACACGGTGGGCACATAGACCTCAGGGAACTGGTCCTTGCTGAAGACTATCAGCAAGCAGGTCTTTCCACAAGCTCCGTCCCCCACTATCACCAGCTTCTTACGGATAGCAGCCATCTGGGAGGAAAACATCACGTCTGCGTTAAGAACTAGAACCAAACTCCGTACATAGGCCAAGTAAGGAAACACAACAAGGAATCAACATGCAAGGTATTTGACTTGGTGCACCGCTGCAACATTGGACAATAGAAGACATACAAAAGCAATAACAGCAAAAATACACAAAAAACACTGCAAGTATTGAACTAAATATAAAGTATTACATTAACACCCAGTGTGTTAGTTGTGATTGCTATATGTGTAACCAACACAGGTGGACTCATACCTGTGTACAATTGGGTACAATTGAACCATTGTCATTATGTCATGTCATTACGAGTCTTTTCATGAGCAGTTTAGATTCAAGATGTTTAATTGCCATTTGCTACAAGTACAATGGAATGCTTACTCCCCATTCCCTCCCGCAGTATACATTCCTATAACAAGTATGTACTATACTAAACAACACTACTATAACAATACTGTAACCAATAAAGTGGCTGATGGATGATATATACATGATAATAACATTGTTATTATTAGTAGTATTTGATTGTTATTATTGTGCATATTACAACACTCTGTGACCATTGTTTTTTAAAGTGAAAGTGGACGAGAAGATCTCAAACGAAGTGTGGCTTGATCGATAGTTTAAGAGCAAGTGTGGACGTGTTAACAACTAATTCCATAAGTAATACATGGTGGCGGGGTAGACTACATGCGATGCTCGTAGTGTGGACGGACCAGTACAGTCGGTCAGTCGGTGGGGGCTGAGAGTGAACTTTGCTGCCTTGTTGTCTTTAGGCTCGAGTCTCTTCCGTCGCCGTCAAACGTTAGCTTGTGTTAGCTCATTCGCTTAGTTTTTTTTCCAGGTCAGCCGTTTCCCAATAAGCTTATCGATTACGCGTACGATTCCGACGCCATGCTTTTAGTGAGTTGGCCGCAAGTCGTTGAACGAAGTGTCAGTGGCGCGTACGCGGTTAAGGAAAGTGTTATATTGTGTTATTTTCCCTACCTTTTTCTCTTCTCTTCTTTTCCTGCCCGACCCTTTAAACTCCGCCCCCCGTCGCCGTCACGTACATTAAGACCAGCCCCTTTGCGTTTAGCCAATCAAACATAGGAACTATATGATTGACAGGGCATTTATCCAATGCTTGTCATATACCAACTAGTCCAGTCAGTGCTTCTTGTTTGCACAGTAAATGACGGAAATAAACGGTGGCGCATGGTAAAGCATGATTATTGATTAGAGTACACGACTGTGGTCACGCCATTTACTACTAATACATGTTAAATGTATGTATGCCATATATTGGGGATTTTGAGTACATTTAAATTTACTATCGTTATTTTCCTAATGTAGGTCTTGCAAGTGACACGTTTACATTTCCATTTCGGGCATTTGGCAGACGCTTTTATCCAAAGCGACTTACAAGGTGTACATTTGTTGAAGCAGACAATAGCATAACACTGAGGTACGCGAACATAAAAATAGAGCAGTTCACAAGTATTCATATTAACAAGATGAATAACACAATTTCGTACTGCTAGGTCACCTGCTTAAGTAGCTGTGATAAGAGCGTGTTATCAACATTAAGGATATACACTTGCTAGAATATACAACATGCTAAGAGCTATTAATGTCAGGACTTAAGCAAGTTAGGGGTTCACAAAGGAAAAGGAGGGTTCAAGGAGAGTCCAGGTGGACTCTGAACACGTATTATCCAACTAGGGTAAATTAGGTTACAGCCAGGTATTAACACACATTCAGTCTATCATAAATACACAATGAAAGTCCACATACCAGCCAGGACACATAAACCACAATACAGTACAGTGAAATACTACTTCATGTGAATAAAAGAGTGACGTGCTTCATGCAATAATTTGTGCCAATTCAGCCTACTCATTTCAGTGCAAACAATAGAGTCCTTGAATGTTTTAGTTATATTTGGTTCAGTTGGATCTATATCTTCTACCTGAAGGTATAAACTAAAAACTGTGAATCTGGCATGGGTGCCGACTTCCTAAAATCAATAAACATGTCCTTGGTTTTAAACACATTGAATTCAAGGAATTGAATTCATTGAAACATTGAATTCTTGTTTGTAACAAGATGCTGAATGTGTTCTACCAGTCGGTGGTAGCCAGTGCCATCTTCTCCGGAGTCGTGTGCTGGGGAAGCAGGTTGAGATCAGCAGACGCCAACAAGATCAGCAGGATTGTCAGGAAGGCTGGCGCTGTCCTGGGGGTCCAGCTGGACTCCTTGTTGGTGGTGTCTGAAAGAAGGATGCTGCGCAAGCTGCGTAGTATCCTTGACAACAACTCTCACCCTCTCCATCAGGTGCTGACCTCTTATAGAAGCACCTTTAGCAACAGACTCATTCCACCCAGGTGCACCACAGAACGCCATAGGAAGTCCTTTCTTCCTGTGGCCATTAGACTTTTTAATTCCTCTACCTCGGGTCGTGAGAGGGACAGTGGGGACTCAGTGACCTGAGGCCAACGTACTTATTTTTATTTTTAGTCAACGCACTGTAATCATCTCATTGTACTTTGCACTGTAAATTCTATTTCAAATCCGAATTCACTTTTCACTTTTCAGTTGAGTTATTTATTAATATATTATTACTGCCAATTTGCACTATACGTATTGTTGTGTATTGTATATACCTACGTATTACTGTAATAATACTGTAAATTTATCTTCATTTATCAATACATTTAGAATTATTTTAACTATTTTTGTTTATAATAGTTTTATTTAGTTAGTTGTTTTGTTTTTTAGCTTAGGTATTAGTATTTTTGTGTGTGCATTTATTCCCCCTGTGTCAACTGTTGCACCTTAATTTCCCTCGGGATTAATAAAGTTTCTGATCTGAATCTGAATTCTGAAAAACTCCTTCCACCATGAAAGTCACGAATGACCAGCCCGAGGCCCCTTCAGTAGGCTAACTTTGTGTATATTCGCAAAATGAGTATGAAGAACCGTGGATATGTGGCGCTTGTATGAGAGGACACCATTAACTCTCACACACTGTGATCCATCATGAAGTCTAAAAATCCACCCAAAAACAAGATCAAAATCCAAAAAGTTAAGTTTGACCTTTGCATTTATGTTTCCCTTCTTATCATTAGGCATTAAAATGTATTTAGGCCAATCAAGTATTGTATTGTACTTGTCTGCCTTACACAACTTGTTGTTTGTTGTTTGTAGGTCAAACCATTAAAAATATAATTTCCAGCTCAGCTGACGGTAGCCATTTTGGATTTAGGGCTCTCACAAAATTTGCCCGCATTTTTGAGAGGGGCACCCCGCAAAAAAATTTCTTTGACCTTCAAAGATGTCAAATCCAGTGAGAAACAAACCTTTGCTCTCCACAGTCACGGAACTGCTTCAGATGACCCAACTATAAACCATTACAGGGAATCCGTTGGCTGAAATCCCTTCATCCCAAACCCCCTTCATTAATCAAGTGCATTACCACACTATAATAACAAAAAGACAACGGCAACAATCCCATATGACATTTAATAACATAATATTGAAATACAATTTACAGTTGAAGTTGAATACGTGGCTCTGGCCAGCACACACACACTCTACTCCTCTACGGCAGCAGGTAGCACAATCTTGCTGGGGTCGTAGTAGTCCTCCTCGATCAGAGTAAGGCCCTTGGCCTCTCTGAGCTTGATCAGACGCTCCGCTTCCCTCCTGGCCCACTCCCGCATGCTGCGGACAGGGGAGAGAGGAAAGACTAGGTCAGGCTCCAGCTGGGATTTGGCTCTCTCTATATTGTGTACACATCATGTGATGCCATGAGGCGTGTGGGTAAGGAAGGGTGTGGAAGGAGGGGCATAGGGTGGCTAGGCTCTTTATATTATGTCAAATATTAATTGTAATATAAGAATATAATTGGATTATATATACAATTGAGTATAACATATGAACATTATAAATGAAGTCCATTATAGAAAGGAATATACAATATATCTAAACAAAACAAATATGGGGGTAATTGAATAATAATAATAATTACATAGTCATAGAAAGGGCTGGAAAACCTAAAACATGCCTCCCTAGGTCTGAGTATTCATGCAATCATACCATGATTTACAAAACCAGATTTTACATGAACTTCCACAGAAGTAACTAAAACAGTTGTAAAAGGGCAAAAGTTGTCATCAAGATCAATTATATATATATATATAACAAGTAGTTCCCATATATAGCTAAATGGTTTTGGGCATGAATCCTTGAGCAAGAAGTCCTAACCCCTTCCTGCTCATTGACGACATAAAGAAGCCTGTTAAATGGCAAATAATAGCAATACACAACTGCAATGTGAACGGGTGCTTTTGAACTAGCACACACACGTTACCCGTGGTCCGGCAGGTAGTTGACAAAGGTTCCCCCGACCACAAGCGTCATAGAGATGCCAAAGAAGAAGGCCAGTCTCATGTTCCACTGATCCACCTCTGGATCGGCGGAGAACCCATGGTAGTCTGGATTCTGGAAAACAAAACCAAAAACAGTTGGTTTAAACCGTAGGATTACTCTTACGCTTACTTTCCCAGAGCCTTCGGATTGTAACATGGTACGAAACCCAGTGACACCGTACGGTGGTGCCACCGGGTATCGGCAGCCCACAAGCAGTAATCCGAAGTGGGGCTCTGTGTCAATACCAGAAGAAAAAAAAAGTGTGTGTACAAAACGTTTCAGGAGGTGAAAATAAAAAGAACATTGCCAGAGTCGACGCTGACGCCAGCGGCTCCGTTACCGTCCGCTTGGTCGGCGAACTCACCTTCAGGTAGTGGTTGACCTCGCCGTGTCCGTCGCTGTCCTTCGCGTGGGGAGGCTGGAGCTCCGACAGGGTGGCCGACCCGGCGGAGGCCGACGGCGGGGACTGGGACACGAACCGAAGCCCGCTGTTGGCGAGAATACGGGGCAAAGTTGGACCTAGCCGGGTCAATCGGGATAGCATTTTGGCCGCTTTGGTTGTCAGTTCAACATCAACAACAGACAGGAGGGATAACACCGTTGACCCGGAAGTAGTGGTGGTATCTTTCGATTGTCGTGTGTGCAAACGTTCCATCGGCGCCACCTGCTGGGCAAATGCACAAAGTGCGTCGGGGATGGGATTTTATTAGAAAGCCATATTGTGCAGAAAGCGTCCAGAACGCCGTCCCTAACCGAGAAAGACAAACAAATCAACGTAAAACTGTAATATAACAGATCAACAGCACAGATACGATTCTCATTAATTTTAATAAATTGTCGATCCATCCATCCATCTTCTCCCGCTTATCCGTAATCGGGTCGCGGAGGTAGCAGCTTCAGCAGGGGACTCCAAACTTCCCTCTCCCTGGCAACATCGACTAGCTCTGACTGGGGGATCCCGAGGCGTTCCCAGGCCAGTGTGGAGATGTAATCACCCCACCTGTACCTCGGTCTGCCCCGTGGTCTCTTCCCAGTTGGATGTGCCTGGAAAACCTCCCTCGGGAGGCGACCAGGAAGCATCCTTACTAGATGCCCGAACCACCACAACTGGCTCCTTTCTACGCGAAGGAGCAGCGGCTCTACTCCGAGTCTCTCACGAGTGACTGAGCTTCTCACCCTATCCCTCAAGGATACCCACCCTCCTGAGGAAACTCATTTCGGCCGCTTGTATTCGCGATCTCGTCCTTTCGGTCATTACCCATTGCTCATGGCCATAGGTGAGGGTAGGAACGAAGACTGATCGGTAGATCGAGAGCTTTGCCTTCTGGCTCAGCTCTCTTTTGGTTACAACGGTGCGCCAAAGTGCACCCAATACCGCTCCCGCTGCACCTATTCTCCTGTCAATCTCACGCTCCATCCTCCCCTCACTCGAGAACAAGACCCCGAGATACTTGAACTCCTTCACTTGGGATAAGGACTCCCTCCCTACTTGGAGTAGACAATCCACCGGTTTCCTGCTAAGAACCATGGCCTCAGATTTGGAGGAGCTGATCCTCATCCCAGCTGCTTCACATTCTGCTGCAAACCGATCCAGTGAGTGCTGGAGGTCACATACTGATGATGCAAACAGGACAACATCATCTGCAAACAGCAGTGATTCAATCCTGAGCCCACCATACTGAAACCCCTCCCCTCCATGACTACGCCTTGAAATCCTGTCCATGAAAATCACAAACAGGATGGGTGACAAAGCGCAGCCCTGGCGGAGGCCAACACCCACTGAGAACAGGCCTGACTTTGTACCGAGAATTCGGACACAGCTCTTGCTTTGGGAGTAGAGAGATTTGATGGCCCTCAACAGTGACCCCCGCACCCCATACTCCCGCAGCACTCCCCACAGTATTTCCCGAGGGACCCGATCATATGCCTTCTCCAAATCTACAAAACACATGTAGACCGGATGGGCATACTCCCAAGCCCCCTCCAGGATCCTTGCAAGAGTGAAAAGCTGGTCCGTTAATCCACGACCAGGGCGGAATCCGCATTGTTCCTCTTCAATCTGAGGTTCGACTATCCGCCGAACCCTCCTTTCCAGCACCTTGGAGTAGACTTTCCCAGGGAGGCTGAGTAATGTGATACCCCTGTAATTGGCACACACCCTCTGGTCACCCTTTTTGAACAGGGGTACCACCACCCCCGTTTGCCACTCCTCAGGCACTGTCCCAGACTTCCACACAAAGTTGAAAAGACGTGTCATCCACGACAGCCCCTCAACACCCAGAGCCTTTAGCATTTCTGGACGGATCTCATCAACCCCTGGGGCTTTGCCACTGCGGAGATGTTTGACTACCGTAGTGACTTCCTCCAGGGAGATTGATGTTTGCCGTCCTTCATCCTCCAGCTCTGTCTCTACCATTGAGGGTGTAGTTGGGTTAAGAAGTTCCTCAAAGTGTTCTTTCCACTGCCCGATCACCTCCTCAGTTGAGGTCAGCAATGTCCCACCCTTACTGTACACAGCTTGGATGGACCCACGCTTCCCCTTCCTGAGGCGCCGGATTGTTTGCCAGAAACGCTTTGGTGCCGACTGAAAGTCCTTCTCCATGGCTTCTCCGAATTCCTCCCACACCCGCTGCTTTGCCTCCGCTACAGCCGAGGCTGCCGTCCTCTTGGCCTGTCGATACCTCACAACTGAGTCCGGAGTCTCACAGGCTAACATAGCCCGGAAGGCCTCCTTCTTCAGCCGGACGGCTTCCCTGACCACCTGTGTCCACCACGAAGTCCGAGGGTTGCCGCCCCTTGAGGCACCAATGACCTTGAGGCCACAACTCTCAACCGCAGCTTCGGCAATAGAAGCTTTGAACAATGACCACTCTGGCTCAATGCCCCCAGCCTCCACAGAGATGCCCGAAAAATTCCGCCGGAGGTGTGAGTTGAAGGTCTCCCGGACAGGGGCATCCACCAGACATTCCCAGTTCACCCGCACTACACGTTTGGGCTTACCAGGTCTGTCCAGAGGCTTCCCCCGCCATCTTACCCAACTCACCACCAGATGGTGATCGGTTGACAGCTCTGCCCCTCTCTTCACCCGAGTGTCCAAAACATGCGGCCTCAGGCCAGATGATACGATAACAAAATCGATCATTGACCTTCGGCCTTAATAAATTGTATTAATACAATTAATTCGATCTTTTTTGTTTCATCTGAGGGTTCCAGGGTCTTCTCTGAATACCTTGAAGGCCCTGACACCACTGCTGTACATGATATATTACCATGCACTTTACTGCAACATTTGCACTCTAGTTTGATGCCAAATTATATTCGCTGTACTGTACTTGTGCTGTGCAATGACAATACATTTGAATCTAATGGAATCTAATATATTATTAACATGACAAACTTTCTGGTTAGAACATGTCATGGAAGAACAACAAAGGCACTTTTGTAACCAGTCAATTTTAGATTTGAGCGACTCTCTGTAGTCAGTGTAGCTGGTGCAATGATTAGCGCACAGGGCTTTAAATCAGTGATTCGTTTTGTGCGTCGCGGGTTCACGTCCTGCCTCAGTCACTACTATTTGAGTAGTGTTTTGCTGCATGTAGCTCATTTTAAATTAACAAACTTTTACTATGGAATCCTGTTCGGATAATCCTGTTTGCATAATGCCACGGCGTTATGTTTGGTTTATCACAAAGCCTTGTTCAACCAAAAACATGTTCTGCACTGTTTTCACATCCACAGTGTAGCTGAGGTAAATCGTGGACTCTAGAGGGACTCTAGAAGGCTTAATGTAACTTAAAGTTCCAAAACAGCGATCAATAATCACTAAATGTCTCTGGCTAGTGTCATTAGCACTTTCACCTGTCAAAATATCAAAACCTAAATCCTACTATAACAGAAGTTATGTTACATTAAGTGTTTTCCTCTCATAAAGCTGCGTTAAGACTTTTCCTTACTGGCTCAATAGAGAGGAAAACACTTAATGTCAAATAACATCCATAATGGTAGGATTTAAGTTGAGATATTTCAACAGGTAAAAGTGCTAATGACAAGACATATGCCAAAGAAATTTGGTGATTATTGATCGCGGGTTTTGTAACTCTTAGTTACGTTAAGTCTTTTCACGTTAAGCGATGCAAAGAAAGATCAAGTCAAAACTCTCAATTTAAGTGCACAACAATGCTTAACAAACTCAAGACAGCCATTAACTAATCATTCATCAAGTGTGTGGAAACAAAATGCAATAACCAGATCAACGAGACGCAACACTGAGACAAAACCAGTAAAGACAAATTAGTCTCACTCACCAATGATGTTCACTTAAAGACCAAATCCATTCTCCTGTCCTTCTGGATGAATTTTTGATCATAAAGCTGATCACTGCTTTTCAGATCCAAAATAAGTTGCCTTTCAATAGCTATGGACGCTAATGCAGTGAGTCAGGATTGTCCTGTTCTGTTCCTCCATATGTTTTTATCCGTTTGAGGGCGGAAAATGTCCTTTCCACAGACAGTGGTGACAGGGATTGTTACAACTTTTTTATAATGTCCATCTTTTCACTGAATGGTCGTCTTGTAAAGGGTACTAACAACAATTCCGCAACAACATCATCTTCACCTTTTGGCATTTTGACGTAAAAAAAACTTCGTAGCACTAAGCTAGATCCTCTGTCTCGAGCCAGTGAACTAGACCTTCTAGCAGACTATGGAACTGTGGGGAAATCTGAAAGAATACGGACATTGGCTACACATCACTATATGATTGGTTGACCAAATTGTCAATCCAAACGTACACTCTCATTCAGTCTAAGGGCCAAAGCATTTGGGAGTACTTTGGTTGAAGGATATTCTTCCCAGAAACCCAGAAAAATATCTGATTGGTTGCATTTTGTTTCTAACACAAAACCACTCAAATGCGTAGTGCATGGACCGAGAAAGACAAAAAATCAACGTAATCAACTGTAATATAACAGATCAACAACACAGATACGATTCTCATTTATTCATTTTATTTAAATGTTTTTAAAATGTTCTATTTTTTTTTGTTTCATTTGAGAGTTCCAGGGTCTTCTCTGAATACCTTGAAGGCCCTGACGCTTCACCACTGGCACCAGTGGGTGCACGCAGTGGTGGGTGTGCCCAGTGGGTGTGCTCAAGCTGGAGGAGGCAGTGCTGGTCCTCCACCTGCTGCTGGGATTGCAGAAGCCTCTGCTCTAGTAAAGGGTGGATTGATGGACTTGCCTGATAGAGTTACTGTACCTCTTAACCAGTACACATTGGACAGCACAGACATGGAACAGATTGCAACACCATTTGATCCACTTTAAATAAACGGTAGAAGCAAAGTTCATGTTGTAGCCTATGACCTGGTCAGTTTTGTTCATTACATCATATTTAATTTATCATTCTCATATTACAGATGTAGACAGAAATGAACATTTTGGATTATATTTCAATAATATGTTCCGCTGTTGATCAGAAGCTCCACTTTTACAAGTTCTCCAATCGTTTTAGTTTGACCTATTGAATGTAGATAAGTACCTAAAAAAAATCCTGAAGATGAAAACAGTCATGAAGGAAAACACTGTTTATTTATCTCAAATAGTCAAATTGAATTAACTAGTGGACAGATCATAATTCCCATACTTTGTAATAATTTGTAATGATTGGCAATAATTTGTGTTCTTTGAAATTTAGCCTAGCTTCAATAGCTATCTCAACTATTGGTAAACTATTGCAATATAATGCTATATTATTGGCCTTCACTGTGAATAATCTTGTAGATACTAATGCTAATACCCAATGGAAAAGCCAACTGTTGTTGCCACGCTACAGTACAATTTTATTCACTTAGCACTTTGAAATTCTTGTGAATGAAAAGCTAATTTGCAATACAAATGCATTATTATTACAATATATTTTCTAAAATAATCCTTATTCACTCACATGTTGCATTATAGTCAAATATTTCGAGATAGACTGAAGAATTAAACGTCAGAGGCAGGGTGCGAACTGGAGGGGAGCAGGGGGAGCTATAGCTCCCCTAGTGGTGACATGAGCTCCCCTGGGAACATGGTTTGTGAAATTTGGGGGGAGCTCTCTAAAATACTTAATGAGAGAAGGGCTATGTGCATCGTTGTGTTGTGTGTGGCGTCGCGTCTCTCCAGGCAGTGAGAGGGTTGTGTTGTGCTATAGCTGTATTATTAATATTAATATTGTTCATGGTTGGTGCCGCTGGCTGCTCTTATCGCGTGTGTTCGGCTCTGTGTAGGCTACAGCCATAAAAGGCTATAGCCCATGTGAAACAATGTAGCCTGTTTTTGAGTCATTTTAAGTTGATTTAATTAAACAGTCAAACGTTACATTGGTGGTCCGTGGATTATTTATTATCAAGTTGATTGAAGTTTGCGTAGCCCATACATGCTCGGGAAATCTGTTGACATGAACATGATCCATCGGGACGTTTCATGTAAATGTAGACCTGTGGCACCACCCCGTGTGCAACAGATTTTCTCTGTGCTGTTGCTATTAATGCACGGATCAGCATTTACTCAGTAAATGTATTTAATTTAAAAAATTAATTTAAATATCATATATAGAGGTCTTTAATCTTTATTGAAAGATCATATATAAACATGTCATTAGTGTTCAATTCATACTATACCAATTCATACCATACCATTAGTGTTCAATTCAGTAGGCTTGTTTACATGTGGGCGCCCTCTAGAGTCCACGATTTACCTCAGATACACTGGATGTGAAAACAGAAAATGTGTTTGGTTGAACGAGGCTTTGTGATAAACCAAACATAATGCCGTGGCATTACTCGGACCGAAACTGGATTCCATAATAAAAGTTGGTTAATTAAAAAGTTGCTACCTGCAGCAAAACACTACTCAAATGTGGTGTTAAAAAAACGAATATTGTACTATACAAACATAAATATATACGGTATTATCTTATGATGAGTCTCTACAGCCTGTGTAGAACCATTTGTCCAGGTCATTTTCTGGTTGGTTTGAGGCTAGTGAAGGTTGCTCTTTGGGATTCCCATTTTCTTCGGAAACAAACAGCTGATTTGTTTTATTAACTTGGAACATTGCTTTGGGATGATCCACCATAACAAGCGATTAGTATGTTCCCATTCATTCCAGAAGTAGGCCATAGTGTATCGCTTTAATAGCAATACTATTTTTTATGTTCCGCTTAATGTGCATTATATATTCACTGTGCTGGCCTGGCGCTTAAGTTGTAATACTCGGTCGTCTGGGAATACGATGTGCGCTGTTCAAGTAAAGTGCTACATAGTTCTACTACAACAATGATGACATCAATATGATAAAGTAACATAAAGCAGTATCATTCATACCGATCTCATGTGCAAAATACTTATTTTACAGCAACTGTTTCAATACTGACCTAATATTGTAGCGGCACAAGACATGCCGAAATAGCTCAGTTGGGAGAGCGTTAGACTGAAGATCTAAATGTCCCTGGTTCGATCCCTGGTTTCGGCAGGCGGTTTGTCCTTTTGGTAGTACTGCTGCTAAGGGACGCAGGAAGTCATGCTAATGAAAACGTTTAACTATTAAGACCATGAACAGCCCCAATTAATGATGTTGCTGAAGTCTTATTGCCAACATAATACATGACCCAAATTCCAAAGATTTCAATAAAGAAGCAGTTCACTATGAATTCAGATGATATACCAGTAAAATTATGCAGTTTAATAGAAACCAAAAGTTCTCCCTTTTGCAAGCAGTTTGCATTAAATAGGTATTTATTTGTGGATGATATACAATCATGGGTACATTATAGGCCTATGCATGAATACAAAGTTAAACCTTTGCGCACAATGATTTAATTAGATAAGTCATATTTTGTAGAAATTAGCATATATCAATCTAACAAGTTTCATCAATTGGCTATAAATATATTTCAAAATATTGAAATAGGCCCTACATACTATCATACAAAACAATACAAGGAAACAAATTGGAATAGTCAATGTTTACCAATAACCGTAGGTGTGTCTTTAATAAAAGTTTGATTATTCATTTAAAACCGATAAAAAAAAAAAATTTAAATGGTGGGGGGGGGGCTCCTTCTAGGGAGGAAAGATGTTCACATTCCCTGTTTAATCAGCATTCAGGTAAAAACAAACAATCAGCATGATGATTTTGGAAAAGCATTAAAAAACAACAACAATAACCGTGACTTAAAATCCCACGAGAACCCTGCTTCGGCTGGTTTGATCACCAGGGACCCGGTTGAGATGTTTGGTAGCAGCAGAAACACAAATGACAAGAAATCGACAAATAAAAAAGGACACCCATACAAAACGAAGATAGACAAAGAAAAATGCGTAGGCGTTTAGGACAGTTGGAAATTAGGCACTTTTCTGCCAAAAGGTTGTGTTCTATTAAAAATCACGGGCCGGACTCACTTGAATTGTTGTGTAGCAGTTGTCAGGATGACTCATCGATTCGCTTTTTAGATATTTTTTTTGTGGATTCTTTCCGCTTTCTTTGGTGAACAAAAAACTAAACAAGCAACATTTCTGTCGGAATTAAGACAGACATTGACGAAGCAAAGGGAGCTTTGGATAACACAGACAAGCTCAACTTCTGGCTTCTGGAATAAAACTTAAAACATAAAAATAAAAAAGGGTGAACTAAAAGAAAAGGCCACATTTTGACATATCCCTACAAGAAGAAACACACCCAGAAAATCGATCTTAATGTTTTAGTTCTCTGCTGAGAGCTCTTCCACGAAAAGGTTTAACTTTGATCTTGTCACAAACTACTCAGACTGCACCATTTTGCGCAATAAATCATTGAGTTGATTTCAATGATCCCAAAACGTGTTCTTCGGAACCACTAAGCTAGCACGTTCATTTCAATCATTAGCACATTTCCCCAAACCAGAGGATCTTATCATTTTACAAGTTCCCACTACTCAATAAAAACCTCTGATAGACAATAAATATCCAGCAAAATATGAAGGATCACAATTGACTGGCTCAAATTCGAATCTGAAACGGCAATAAGAAATAAACATAATCGGTCAGCACGGTTTTGTTCATAGTGTTTGCATACTCGATAAACCCGTCATACTCCTCGGCTCCTTCAGCATGTAGCTTTAACCTTCACTGGGATTGTGCGTCGGTCACGACTCCCAATCTTTTTTTAACTACTTCAAGGAAGGAAGACCAGCCCAGACAATCTTATCTGTTCATGACTCATGTCCATGTCCATGTCAAAATCACGGCTTAACATAATGCAGGATTAACAGAGAACCTTAAAAAGGTATTCTGTCAGTTAACCCAATCATGGGACTCTGACGACGTTCCCTACAGTCTAATTTAACACTGATCTTACCAGCAACAGTTTCCAGTGGACCGTTAGTTTGACAGAGTAAATAGAAGAGAAAAATAGAAGAATCAGGCTGACCACAATGTCTGTGAGATGAATGACGCCTACATTTAGTCCCATCAATGATCCTATTGGCTTCAACTGTGGATTAAAGTACTAGCCTGTGTCCTATCGCATGACCTAAGTTCTTTGGTAAAGACACTTTTGGGACAACGTTACTTGTAAACAAAAAGGAAAGTGCAGAATAGGCAAAAATATTTGCCGTTCGTCTGACATGACATTTTAAAGGCTTTCGCAAAAATCGACCAAAGAATTTGACCACGTTGTCACAGGCTGGGCACATCCTCGATATACACCCCATTAAAACAATAACCATAAACACACCATACTTTCAGGATTTCATAATCATAGCAGTATACTGTGAAAGGGTTCACATCTGCATTTCTGCGTGCGTTTGTTCAAACCATTTGAATCAACGCCTCAAATTTCCTCAAGCGAAAAATTAAATAAAACTATTAAAATGCTAACGATTAATCATGACTACATGAATAGGTATGGAGTAGCGTCTGAAGCACATACACATTTATATATACACTAAAACATACATATATCAAATCATATTTGCCCGATTAAGTAGGGAAGGCCATAGAAAACAGGATGAGCACACCTCAACAGGTCCGTTCTGAATGCAATACGAGCTCACCCCCCCTCACTCACAAGATCAAGATGAGGGCAGGGGGGAGGCGTGACTGGTGGGGGAAGGGATGGTGGTGGAGAGGTTGTAGGTAGAATTGGGGGATGATGTGGAGGGGGAACCTAGGGGGCTGAAGATAAGCCTGGTGGAAGAAGAGGGGGACGAGGGCGAGTGGAGGGGCTCGACGGAGGCCGTGACAGGGGAGTCTGTGCTGGCCTCGTCCCCCTCCTCAGAGTCCCACACCTCGCTCTGCAGGTAGTCGGCGAACAGTGCCTTGGCCCGCTGCAGCACGCGGCTCAGGTTGTGGCGGCGGACCAGGCGGTCAAAGTGCATGGCGAGCTCGTTGTAGTCCAGGCTGTTCTTGACGATGTGGTCGCGGTGCTCCAGCAGGATGGACAGACACAAGAACAGCATGAAGGGGTTGCCCTTGCCAAACTCCTGGGGCGGGGGCAGTGAGCAGGGCTTTGGGGCCGCGGAGGGGCCCGGGCCCCTGCCGGACGTGGGCGTTTCGGCGCCAGGAGACTGGCCGCCGGGCGACGAGAGGTTGCAGGGGAACGGCTTGCCGCCCGGTAATGAGGGTCCCCTGGCGAAGGACAGGATGGGGGAGGAGAGCAACGAGCGGCTGGGAGGGTAGGAAGGGGAAGAGACGGAGGACTTCAGAGTGGACGCCACGCTCGGGGAGGGGGCCATAAAGCCGGAGGGGGAGGCCAGAGTTCTTTGAGCGGAGACTCTACTGTCGATGGCGGCCGAACACGTGTACTTGGGCGGGGGCGAGTCTGGGGAGCTGCCCACCCGGCCCGGGGGCGAGGGATCAGGCTTCAGGGTGGCACTGCTCGTCATCCAGTTGGACGAGCCGTTGGCGACTGGCTGGTGTGAGGATACCGTCCGCTTGTTAGACGTCTTGGCGTCGGCGTCGAGGCATATGAGAGGCGACTTCTCCCCCGGGTCTTCCTCACTGTCCAGGGTGGACTGGCGGCTGGGGGCGCACGACATGGGGTTGGAGGCCGGGTCGAGGGGGCGGTCCCCCAGCATGGAGGCGCCGTCCATGTTGAAGCTGTCTCGTTTGCGAGCGCAGTAGTACTTAAACTCCCCAAAGCTCAGCTGCTTCTCAAAAGGAGGGGCAGGTGGCGTCCCCTCATCGCTCCCCCCGGCGCCTTCCATTACACCACCCGGGCCAGCAGCGTGTTTCTCTTCGGCGAATGCCATCTTGGCGCCATCTGGTTCCTCTCTGGAAGGTCGGAGCATGTGACGCTGGCGCTGGCCGGCATTCGGCCGGTCCTCTTCACCCAGGAGGCCCATGTTGGGTCTGACCGGGTCTGGGCGTGGAGACACGGTCGACACCACCGCAACCCCCCCACCGGGCTCCTCCGGTTCCAGCGGCGATCCCACAAGCTCAGCCTCGGTCTCGGGCGGGTCGGGGGGCAGCGAGCTCCAGGTGACCTCCAGCATCCTGAGAGCGTCGTCGAAGGCAAACTCCCGCTTGAGCTCCAGTAGGAGCCAGCGGTAGCAGAAGAAGAGGTCGTCGGCGCCGCGCGACACCAGGTAGGCGTAGAACTCGGGGTCTGAGTACTGCAGCAGCAGCTTGAGGTGCTGGAACTTGACGGACATGAGCTGGCCGTCGGGCCGGAAGTTCCCCTCCAGGCGCTTCATGATGCCGCAGAAGCAGATGAAGGCGTGCGCCTCGTTGTCCATCACGGCCAGTATGGGGGAGGCGATGTCGCTCATGCCCTGACAGTAGGAGATCTGCACAAGAAAAGGAAAAGTTTAAAAGGGGTGTGGTCCAAGTGGTCCAACTTTCTCTAATGAGCAGAACAACACAAGGTCACACAACATAGCAATGCATCACAAAACCAAACAATCGCACCACTGTCACACTCGACAATGTCAACAGCCCTCCTCCACACAACACCACCACAACAGCAGCACCCCCACACACATACACTTACACACACCACCCCCCCCCCCCCCACCTGCGGGTGCGTGATTGCAAAGGTGGTGAGCAGGTCTGTGAGGGCGGTGAGGTGGGGGCTGTCCTCTGAGCCGGCGTAGTACGGGTGGGTGCGGTCCGTGCGCAGCACGTCTTTCAGCACATTGCCGCGGATGAAGTCCAGCTCCTCGCGGCTGACCCGGGTGCCCCACTCGCCCTTCAGCTGGTCGTACTCTCGGGTCTTGCGCTTCATGTAGTCCATCCGCTCCTGGCCGCTCAGCCCACCCGGGTACACGTTGAGCAGGTAGCGCCACACCACCTGGAGTTCGAGGAGTGGGTCACCGAGGACCACGGTGCATTTAGAGTCAAGATTTGATATTTTAGATTGGATTTCTGCCGAGGGGGGGGGGGGGGGGTTTATGTATCCTTTTTGTATTGCTTCTCTGTATAGCACAAATAACCGATAATAACAGATTCATATGCGGGTCATAACGTCGCAATATGATTTCGTTTTTTCATCTATTTTGGTCAGGAGCACATAATTGCAATACAATATCAAAAGTGTATTTTTTTCTATTTTGTGATTTTGAGCACAGGGCTGTGGGAGTTGGGGAGCAGCAATCAGCAGTAGTGCCGAGGGGCAGCATGCGGGGTATTTCTTTCAGACAGGATACCTGCTAGAACAAAGAACAAGTCTGCTCGTCTGAACCAGAGATGGATTGTGACCGTGATTGCAACAGAAATTGGGGTGCATAGATTATTACTGCTTTGATTGTCACAAGAGGTTGTCATGACGACGCATGACGAGTAAAGGCACTTGTAACCTGTATCTATAAGTATCCCAATGTCATTTGAATTGTGACATTTTGAAAATTGTTGATTGTTGGGGCTGGGGATGGGGTAAGCGACTGACAATGACGGGAAACCAAAAAGCCAGGTCATTGCTGCAGGGGGAAGGCATACAGGTCAACATAATCAGCTGTGCACCAGGTTTGGTTCAGAACGTAAGTTATATGTTCTGTGCAATCTTTGTACTTGAAAATGTTTGTGTCAATTGCATGACTTTGCTTCTGTATTTCTAGCTTCCTGGAACAGCTCATTAATATTGAAGAGAGTCCACATAACTGTCTACTTGTTTCCAGAGGATGGAAAAACTATGAAAAATACATTTCCCAAAATTAAACTGAAATAATTTCTCTCCAAAAAAGGTTTTTAAAAAAAATAAACACCACAGCAATTCTCAGACTCAAATTACAGTAAACATCAGTATTTACAAAAAAAGCAGGAGAATTTTGTATAACATTATATTTACATTATTTCATGCAATGAAAGCACAAAATACTTCTGAGAGGGAACTGGTCCTATAATGCCTTATGCAATATATTCCAGGGGGTTTTGTCAGCCAACTCTTCTGTATAAGTGAACTAGACAATCACCTGGGGAACTGGTTCCTAGTTCCAAAGGTGTAAGTTTCAAGAACTAGTCTGGTATTTCTCAATCTAGCTCTGCCCACATGCAAGCAGATTCAATTCAACGTCACTCTGTTGTAAGTTTCGCTGTCATGTTACCCCTTATTCATGAACCTATCTTTTAATTGTATCTTTAAGTGTCGTCTCTATTTATCCTGGCTGGATAGTCTGGAGCCCCATATGGATTCCCCATAGAGTTTCATTCAAAACATCCATATTTAGGTTCTGCCTTTCTCTCTTGGTATGCTTCAACCACATATAAATAATGTCTGCATATAAATAAACCACATATAAATGGCTCATGTGATCATCCCAATGTGGATTCCACAAGTTAATGAAAATTCTGAACTACTACTAAACAAAACGGTCTCCAAATGCGTGTGTGGAAATGGTTCAATAAGGAAAGGGCAGATCTCCTTACCCATTGAGAGTCAAGTAAATCAGTTTCAAAGGGGTAAAGTGGGTACAGATCATAGACTTTAATAATACATACTGACTGCATTTGGTGATATACATATAATACGTCTACGAGAATGAGAAGCGCATGGAATTCCGCAACTGTCTGAACTTTGGAGTTACGCTTTCCTATCCTCCGGTCACGATACGCTTTCCCGTCACGGTACGCTTTGCCGTCACGATACGCTTTCCTATCACATCACTCCTCCTGTCATGATACGCTTTCCCGTCACGGTACGCTTTCCCGTCTTTTCTGTCACCATACGCTTCCTGTCACATCACTCTTATCTGTATTGTTACACTTTCCGGTCATGTTACGCTTTTGTACCTTGCGAAGCGACGGCTCCACGCCCCCGTGGTAGATGCGTAGCCGCAGCTCCTCTGGGCGTGTCAGCTGACCCTGGCCGTTGAGGTAGCAGTGGAACTCGGTGTCACTCAGCGGAGGCTTGAAGGGCTTCACATCCTCGCCGTACGACCAGCTCAGTGCCTGCTGCACCCGAGACAGGGTCCTGCCCATCTGAGAGGGAACGGATAAGACACACAGAAATTAGATATGCAGCCCTGTACGTTTGTAATACAGATGCATGTGCGCACACACAACCACATGCATAGCTGTATGCATAGCCACACACACACACACACACACACACACACACACACACACACACACACACACACACACACACACACACACACACACACACACACACACACACACACACACACACACACACACACACACACACACACACACACACACACACACACACACACACACACACACACACACACACACACACACACACACACACACACACACAGCACAGCACAGCACAGCACAGCACTGAGAGCAGGAAAGTTTAGCGCTAAAGTGGTCGACTCCCAGCTAAAAAAGTTCTGGGTTCAATCCTCAATTGAAGGTAGGCACCTTGCAGAAGATGCCCCAAACCCTGTCTGGTTGTGTATCTGTGACATGTATCTGAATTCACTGTGTAAGTCACTTTGGATATAAGAGTGGACTCAATGGTAAAACTTAAACAGTGACTTAGAAACAATGGCTTCGAGGATTCACCTGAGTCAGTGCGGCTGACAGCGGCTGGTAGAAGAGATGTCCGACTGGGTGGGGGACCTCATCTGCCACCTGGGACAGCAGAGACTGGGTGAAAGGGAGGGCCGTGGCGGCAAAGGACCGCACCTTCTCCCCTATCAGCTGCTCGGAGCCAATCACATCCTTGGGACTGATGATGTCCCACTCCTCCATCACGGGACCTGAGGTAATACAGAATACAAACAGCCGGGTTCAAGTTCAACTTCATTTGTCACACACAGCTTAGCTTAGCACGTGCTCAACCAGCGGTGAAACGCTTTCCTACCGACGCTTCACACTGTGCTTCATCAATGTGAGGCTAAAACTAAACAACGACGTAAAAATGTTAAAAGTAGAAAAGATTCACATAAATACGAACTGCACATGGGCACTTGGGTCAGAATGATAGACAATAAATAACACATACAATGTGTACAGGAACAAAACTATTAAAATCTACATAGGCTACACCGTGCACAAAGTAGTATGTTTAAAAACAAACAAAAAGGTGCATCAGTGCAACGTAAAAATAATGATACATACAATTTTGTGGAAACTTTTATCCAACATTGTACAATGCTTGGAAATGGTAATGCACGCAGGTCAGTTAGGCCAGTTATCTATCCTAGACTAAATGTTGATCTACAAGATGAACGTATTCTATGAATGCAATGGGGTCACAGTTGGTACCACTCACTGTCTTCCGAAGGCTTAATGTCGATTTTCAGCTGTAAATAGGGTTTGGCTGCGCTGGCAAAAGCAGCGTCTAAATCGCAGTCGGAAAGCAGAGACTGATACATTTCAATGCCGCTCCGATCCCGAGACAGGTAACTGATCCCAAAATTCCGCTTCCTGTTTGGAGGAGAAAAAACAACAACACGTTGACATTTAGAGGGAGATGTATCCTTGAAATATACAATTAAATGTTGCTCTTCATTATTTGGAATCGGATAGTCTCATAATTGGGTAATGCTTAACACTTAATGCATCAGTCACATACAAACACACACACTTAGTCTCTCTCTCTCTCTCTCTCTCTCTCACCCGTTGAGGTCGAAGGCTCGGATGAGGATGTGCTGGAGCACCTCCAGTGATGTAATTTGAGGATCCACCGCGAAAGAGCGAAACTCCGCCGGAAGGCCTCCGTCACATTTCTGAATAGGAAAAGTGGCCACAAAAAAACATTTAATTCGTAACCGACGCTCAAATGAAAAGCCACTGTGACTGTTATTTCCCAAGGGACGTCTATACTTTAGATCTGTGGTCACCAGCTAATTGGACTATTTAGCTATTGGACCTATATTGTGTTTATGGACTACCTGGCAAACAGGTATTGGACATATATACTCACTGCTCAGGGCTTCCCTCTTAACAAATAAGAAGTAAGGGAACGCCTCTGTCACATGTACGCCAACTAAATACAGAATAGGACGTGGCAGGGTTTTAATCGAAGTCTCACCACAAAGCAACCGATCAGAGACAATATCCGTCATATTATAGCTCATTTGTATGTGAGCTTTAAATTTCAATGTTGACAATGCTCTGGTGTTATAACGATACCGCTGCTTTATATAATATATATATATAGAACAATAATATAGATAGATATATGTGTGTGTGTGTGTGTGTGTGTGTGTGTGTGTGTGTGTGTGTGTGATACAAAAGGCAGCACCGGGTTCTATTCACAGAATATATTTAATGATCTATTAACGGTCCATAATATCGAATGTGAACAATGTGGTACAACATCGGGATGCGATCACACACTTATTAGGAGAATAAGTAGACGCACTGTCCTCGAGAATTCATGAGGGTTTTGTGACATTTCTATCCCATAATAAGGTAGTTTATTGTAGACCCCCCCCCCCCTAACAGCTGGGGGGGGGGGGGGGAGGGAGGCCGACGTTTACATTAGCTGACGTCAAGCCGACCAACTACCCTCAGCGAACTTGACACACGATACAATATTGCCGTCTTTTACCTTGACTTTCACCCGCACCACGCCGCGTTCCTCCTCGCCCTCCATCGTCAAAGTCCCCGCTTACGAATACAGTGGCCGTGTTGAATCGGTTTGCAATTAAGGCGACATTGTAATCAGCAACGCGAAAAGGATGCGGCAGATCATATTTTCACTGGCGGAGTCCGGCTCGTCTGTTTCCTGTTACGGTTGTTGTGTTGGGTTTCATAATAAAAGCTCCCCCGGTTGTTTGTCTCTCCTGTGCCGCTCCGAA
This sequence comes from Muraenolepis orangiensis, assembly GCA_027704905.1. NCBI lineage: Eukaryota > Metazoa > Chordata > Actinopteri > Gadiformes > Muraenolepididae > Muraenolepis > Muraenolepis orangiensis. Next base: position 16,547,036 of record CM051013.1, on the reverse strand, counting down.
ACGCAATTAAATTACCGAGATAGAAATATTATCGGAAAATAAAATACACTGAAGTGTAGTAACACAAGCTATCGTTTTGATCATCTCCTCCTAGTTCGAACAATAGGGGGCGGGACTTTTACTGTGCCAACCACTTCCTGTTATTACTTGTGCAGTGTTCCCAACTTCATGCTGAGGATGGAGAGGAGATGCGCATTACGTCATTGGGAGACATGAGCATGTGGAACAAAATAGGGTTTAATGCATATAAGAACTGCACATATTTAGCTGTATCTAATATGCACTTGGAGACAAATGTTTTTCACCCGGAGACATTTTTCCCTAAATAAGTGTAAATACTGATAGAAATAGCAGACATTGTTTTTACATTTGATAAAGTCTGCTTCATATCTTTATTTAATGCCTTTCAAATAAAACATGAATTTAAGTAATATTAATTATTAGAATCATTGTATTGTCATATCACAAGCCAATTGCCATTGGAAGGAAACTAAAAATGTGGTTAACCAGGTTAGAAGTTAACAGTGGACAGCTCACAGTATTGGTCACAAGAGCGACATAATGGCTACTAATTTGGAAAGGATTCTGGTTAATTGAAAAAAACTTGACATTCAGCCAACAAACGAATGCTTTATTTTGTAGTTTGACCAAGTTGTTTGGTATCTTGCCATCAGATGGCATATTTTTGGCCAAAAAAACAAAAGGGAAAAAACGGTTTCTTGTTCAGGGATGTACATACTGTGAAAGCAAGTAAACCAGTGATGATAAAATATCCTCATTTTCAAAACGGAAACTTTTGAGAGAATAGTTTGGGCTTGGCATATGGATTGATTGTGCTATGCCACACCACACAAATGTAAAAGGGTCATTCAGTAACTTAAGCCATTGATTTCTATCCGTTTTATTCATATAAATCAGTTGATGGATCATAGGACGTTGAATCTGAGGACAGCTGATCTCTTCTGTACCACATTGGACAAGGAAAAGTCACAGAGCATGGTTCTAAAGACCAAATACTTTAAGCAGCGTTTTGCTTTCAAGGCAGTATGAACTATTTACAAGAAACTACAAATGTGTTCCATTACTAATTAAAAGACTACAAATAAAAGCAAGGCGCCTACATTCTCGTTAGTTCTATAACGGTACCAAACTAAACAGAATCAAATCGGGTTACATGTATCAAAAATCAGAGAACAAAAATCATAGACTGCATTAAACAAAGTTTGTGAATTCCTCTCTTTTTTTTCAGGTGATTGGCACTTTTAAGGCTTTTTTTCTTTTTTTTTTTTCATGATATGGTATACCATATGATAAACACTTTGATGATGTAAGGCAGAAAATATATATAAAAAAAAAAAAAGAAAAAAAAAAAAAGAAAGTATGAATGAGTCTCATCAATATGACAATTCACTTTACGGTGCAAAATGAAAACACAAAATCTGCAACATGATTCTAATTAGTGCTTAACGTACATTAATGGGGATGACTTCTGTAATGCGCTGCAAATCCACAGGTCAACGCGAGTTCAACCAACCAGGGTCACCACAGATGACTGCCTCCCACACACAGTCGAGCAGAATGCGTAGAAACTATTAAGAAGTAGAAAAAAAACACCTTGTGGGTCGCAGAGCGCCTGGCGAGAAGGTGTGCAATTACAAAAACCAGTTTGCCCAGACCCTGCTGTGAAGTACTTGGTCACGCCACACAACATTCGTGCGAAAACACATGTTGTCTCCGCCGCCGGTGCCTCTGGCCACCATAGGTATGTGCATTTGAAAATATAAAGTCACAATTTCCAGAATACAAAAAAAACAAAACCACGTACGCTCGTAGCTGTACTGTACGGGTCGCGTCTACCGGTGGGGCTTAAGCTCCTTCCCAACTCTTTCCACCAGCGTCCAGTGAAGTGTACGGCACAGCATTATGTCGTGGGACCTGTAGGTACCAGGTACCCGGGGTACAAGCAGAGCGGTGTAAACCAGTTTCTCAGGTGTTCAACCTTCTCGCACTTTGGATGCCAGTGCAATGTTTTCCTCTCGGATGGCCTTGTAGTCCTCCAGGATCCTCTCCAGGTTGGCCACAGTCTTGTTGCCGTTCTCCGTCTCAATCTGATGGGGGAGGTGAAAAGGTTTTTTATTGAGTCATGAAAACCAAATAATTATATTAGTCATTGTTGGCTAAAACCCTTGTAGGGTTTAGGTGGAGAGTAATGCCATCAGTTATTATTGGGTTCTAGAATCACTGCAGTGTTCAGGTGGGAAGCAATCCTATTGGTTAGTGCTGGTTTCTAGAACCTCTAGTGTTTGGGAGGGAAGAGGGAGTGCTGTGGGAGTGTTACCTGCTCTTCTAAATCCCGAATCTCCCTCAGTATTGTCCCGGTGTCTTCGATGGTTTGTATCAGCTGGTTGCAGTTCTGTGGGGGGGACCGGGACAGGGTATGAGTCCAACAGAACAACATATGTTGACAATGCATTATAAAAAGGATAGGACATTCAATCTTACTTCGTGCAAAGCAGCCAGGTACTTGTAGGATTTTCGGACGGATTCATCTTTTTTGGCATCCTGGGGAAAAGAGGAATTAGTTAATGAATTGTTTAATCATGCATCTGATTGAAAAAAAAATCAACCAATTAACCAGAGTAAGAGAAGTGTTGTTCCCCTGGCATTCATTTTACACCTGGTTAAAAGGCTTAGACCTAATTAGCTTTAATCAATAACAGATCAATATAGTGGGATAAATGCACAATACACAACAGTCTGGCCAAAAAAGTTGGCCTTAGAGCCCCCACTCTTGCAGTTTTCTTTAATAATCAAACACCCACTAAAGACAGAATAGCAAAGCCACTTTTAGCCACTGCAATGAAAGGCTAACCTTACTGGATTTCCTAACAACACCTGTCCATAGTTTGAAATTGAAACCCAAACTTTTGTTAAAGATCAAGGAAAGTTCCCCATGGATGTGAAATTTCATTCATGGTTGTGCGTCCCAAGGTCGATTTTTGGACAAGGACTTTTTAAGGCTCTACAGAAATTGTTTGCAATTATTTGCATTTTTGGCCACAATACTATTTAAGGATGATCCGTGTGTTGGAACGGACAATTTCTCACATTTCCCAGCCCTCAACCTTCCTCATCTCTCCTTAATTCCTTCAATTACATCAATAACTAGAGAGCAAAAGCTTACATCTAAGGGCATTGGTTGTGCAAGCATGGGTGGTGCCAGTGTGAATCGAACCACCGAACCCTGGCAGTGTGAATGGTACACCGCCAGGGTTAGACACAGGGCTGATCTTCTCACCTTGAAGACCAGTTCATCGGTGACGGCGAACGTTCGGTCCAGTTTTCCGGTCAGATTGTTTATCTCTTTCTGCAGCTCCTTAGTGTCTGACAAAATCTATCAGCAACCACAACAAAAGAACAGTATAGTCTTTAACACCTTCCCATCTTATATCATGATAAGCGTATCTCAGGGAAGTAGAGCCCCCAGCTCCTCCTAGCATAGTGTCGAGGTGTCCCTGAGCAAGACACCTAGTGAGACACCTAACCCAAACTGCTCCTGACTAGCTGTCCCCTTGCGGCCACATGTCAGAAAACCATACCATTCAGTATTTCACTCAAAGAAACAGCATACTGTTGTCATTGTTCATCCACAATTCAACAGCTTATCGAATGAACAGTGAGCACATTGTTTGAATGTGAACACCTCTCCAGATGTCCTCCACAGAGAGCTAAATATTCTTCATGAGATCATTCACAGACACACAGCGCATGGACAGTTTTCACAGGCTTGCTTTGAGTCATTGCGTCGGCACACACACACACACACACACACACACACACACACACACACACACACACACACACACACACACACACACACACACACACACACACACACACACACACACACACACACACACACACACACACACACACACACACACACACACACACACACACACACACACACACACACACACACACACACACACACACACACACACACACACACACTTCCAGGGTATTTAAACATGTCAGTTGAACAAATGGTCTCACTGTAACTTCATTAGTCCCCTTTGTTTAACCCGAGGCTGGATTGATGCCAATACTCTATAAGTAAAGTAAACACTCAATGACACGTGAGTCATTGAGAGACACGTCAACGGACAGTCTTTCTACAGTCACCGTTGACCCCTTTACCTTTGTTATCTCCTCCTTCTGCTTTTTGATGTTGCCAACAATCTCCAGTATCCTGAGGGTGTAGGCCGAGCGAGAGACGTCCTTCGGAAGGTTCTCCAGCTCTGCGATCTAGTGGGGAAGGCGTACAGGTGAGCCACATACAGGTAAAGCACAACTCGTAGGGCTCCTAAACATTTACTCCGACATCAGTATTCAATGATGACCCTATTCAATGCGTTTCTTACCACACCGCTGATTAAAAGCTACGGTTTTCCACCAATGTTGTGAATAAATGACATGAAAAGTGCAAGTTCAAGTCATGCCTCACATTCACCCATTCATACACACATTCATCCACCGACGGCGGAGTCAGCCATGCAAGGAGACATCCAGCACGTCAGGAGCAGTTAGGGTAGGGTTTCTTGCTCAAGGACACAGACAGTATTTGCTCAGAGGAGCTGGGGGATCGAACCGGGATCGAACCAGCAACCTTTCGGTTGTGAGACGACCATTCTACCTTCTACCTCCAGCTAGAGAGGAACACAGCTAGTAGCCATTAGGGATGGCAACTAGCCGTGTTCCATTAGGAAACTAGCAGCTTCCTAATGGATACTAATAGCTGCAAACACTGAATCCTACCAGCTGTTTGTACAAAGTCTCCTTCTTCTTGGCCTTCTCCGCAGACTCCCTGATCTTCTCGTGGAGTTCCTTGATCTCAGAGAGCTGCCTCGACGACTCCATCTGTGGGAGGGGCAAAACATTAAATTACTCTAGTGATGAAATTTATATTGACCTAGTTGCCATTAACTACTTACTAATAACAGATGCCTTTATCCAAAGCTCTTTACAGTGATTTCATACATTAAGGAGCAGGTAGCAGTTAGGATCACAACATCTTGTTCTTGGCCGATACCAACAGGTAGCCTATATGTAGACACTGGTGATTAAACCTGACGTCCCCCCTGGCCACTTGACCATCCGGCCCCAGCGGGGAGACAAGAGGTCCTCAATGGAGATAAGAGTGCAACTCACGTCCTGATTGGTGCAGAGCTCTTTGAGTCTGCGGTGCTCCTCGATGAGCGGCGTGCGATGCTTCTCCCACTGGGAGGCCAGGCTCACCACCCGCTGGGCACTCCCCTCCACCAGCATCTGGTGGTCAAGACCAACATGACTGAGTAATTCATATGGTGATTCATTTTGAATCAGACATATAGATAAGCATTCATATATTATAATAATAATAATAATAATACTATTGTTAATATATAATGTTATTAGTATATTATATTATATTAAGATATAATACGATTAGGTCATTAATTGTGTGCCATTAGAGCCTCTCAGAATACATTATAAGTACCTACGTTCGGTTCTTGATGGGCACAAACATAATATTTACCCTCAAAGATAAGCACCCCAAAAAAGATTGATTGATTAGGTATTGGAAGTGAAACCCAGGTAGTGGTGTTGAAAGCCCCAGAACCTATGGTAAACCCAGCATGGGTGACGGAACAGGGAAATTCTCTTTAATCCATCAAACCACCCTAGCAGCGCCTCACACCTCCCCGCCCCCCTCACCTGAAGCTTGGCCAGGTTGTTCTCAGCATCCGGCAGCAGGTCTACCGTCTGCTTCTTCACCAGCCTCGTGCCAGCCTTCTCCTGGTTTCCCAACTCTCGGTCCTTCAGCTCATTGGTTACCTGGTGGAGAGGGGGGGGGGGATGAGATCAACCTCATCTACCCAAATTCATTTGATGGATTGCTGTGTCTCCATCTGTCTAAGATAGTCAGATGGATCTCCTATCCATCTGAGGTTGAGACCATCTTATCTCAGAGTATGTTCATCAGTATCCTGGGTGGGGGTGAAGAAGAGGAGGAGAAGTCACCTGGGCCACCGTGAGGTTCATCTGCTTCATGTGGTCGGTGAGCTGGTCGATGTGGAGCGCCACCTGCTGGAGTTTCTCCTCCAAGGAGGCCAGCTCCTCCTGCTGGCTGGCCTGCACCTCCCCCTCCGACTTTCCCCCCAGCGGCATGGAGCTGGCCACCGCCGCCATCTGCTGCACCAGCACCCCGGGGTCCTAGCCAGGTTTGAAACCGTGATTACAACGACGACACAACAGGGGGGTGGACACATACAATAAGTAGCAGAGTGTGGTGACACGGCACAGGAATGCAACAGAGTGTGATCAGGAACACACCATAATTACAACAGGGCACGGTTACACACACCTGTGATGATACACACAAAAAAATAAGATCCGCACAACACACACAATTTCATCCGCACACCCCAGCGCAACCACACACACAAAACATTGTCAATCCGATTCCAGAATCCTATAGAGCCCCGGAGGTGACATGAACGTGATTTATTTAATAGTTTGAATTATTAAATGTATTAATTAATCTTTATTTATATTTTTATACCTGTGGGTATTTGTATCGTGCTTTTGTCTTCACGCTAACCATAATCCCTGATAACATCATTATTTAAAATGATGAAAAATACATTCACTTGTTGAGATGCCCCACTGTTAGTCAGAACATGACCTCAACCGTGTGACTGTGTACACTCTTCGTAACGGAGCCTGAAGCACATTTAAAGCAGATTCAAATTAAAAACAAAAAACACACAGCCTGGGTTTCAATTGGGTCAATTCATGAAAGCATTCCTGTCAAGTTTTACATACCATTACACCAGCAAAAAAAACAAGTCAAGTTTCAAGGCAAATGCATATATTAGCTTGTAACAAACGTAGCGCAGTAACAAGAATAAGTAATCCTTGCAATATTGTGTTATTAAAGCAGTATATTCAATTCACTTTAAACTATCAGGGCTGTTGAATACAATGTTTATGTATTCCTCCTCATATACAAAATGTACTTTTGCGTGTGTGTGTGTGTGTGTGTCACCTGTGTGAAGGTGAACTTCTGGGTGTGGGTGAAGTGGGTGCCCTTGGGGAGCAGGTGGTCCCCGGGGGCCGAGCCCTGGAAGGAGAGCAGCAGCTGGGCCAAATCAGAGCTGGAACCAGACACCCCACTGGAGCTTTCCTGGGACGGGTCACTGGAAGCAGAACGCAGCTGCTCCTTGATGCGTTTGTGCAAGCGGGTCAGCTTTCTGGAACGGTACTCCTGGTGGAGGAAGGAAAACACGCATTGGGATATATTAACATAACATAGGTAATTCATTCAATAGCAACTCACTATCAACCAAAAGTGAAAGCCAAAATAAAATATGGAATTTATTACACTAATATCAGGTCATCATGAAGGAAATTACAGTGCCATTATAATTGTTCAGAATATAAATAAAGATATTGACATAAATATAAACATTTAACCAAATGTAAAAATATAAAAGGCATATAAAAAGTATATACATGTAACACTGAAATACTATACACTTATTGGGTATTTTCTGATAACCCATTTCCATAAAAAGCATGAACAGAACAAGCCCATCTGTATAGAGCTACATTCCAGCTGCACAGTCTAGCTGCCAGAACCACATATGAAGAGGTAGAGGGCAGCTGGTGGTGGTCCTACCTCCGGTGTGAGGCGGGACAGCAGGCCCTGGCTGTTCCACTCGCTGTCCCACTCCTGGGCAGCGCTGAGCTCAGCAGTGTGCTGCTGCAGCAGGGACGCCACCATCGCCCCCTGGTGGGAGGGCTGGGCCGTGACGGGCAGGAGCACGTCCCTTCGGTACTCCATCACCTCTGATTAGGCAGAATGTAAAAAGTGAATATGAAAGGCGGCGTCCGTTTTAAATTACTGAACAAAATAATACAGCAGCAAGCAGAAACTTCCGTATTAACAGACTAAAACTCTCCCAGCTGGGAACCATGAAGCTGGGAGTCAACTACCCTCACCGCCAGATTATCCCACACTTCCTTTGCGTAATCTGTCAAACCATCATTGCCTACCTCTTGGTGGCGTCTTGCCTGTAGATTTGGTGCTGTACGGTAAACTCAGCGGCTGAGCTCGGAAACTCAAAGATGGCCCAGCACTCTGAAACGGCAAAAGCAACCAATAAGAGTTCAGATTATAAATCTACGCAGACACCACCAACCAATACTACAAGCACACCCCAAGCTACTGCTGTTAATACTAATCTATTCGTTTTTGCCGTTAGTCACGTTGTTATTTATACAGATTTTGTTCTTTGGGGGGACGAATTGTGCTATTGTTAAAGGTGTGTTACCTGTGTTTTACAAAGGAGAGGCAGCCTGCAGTTGGGTGGAAGCCAAGGGAGGGCAAGCTGGGCTTTGATTTGAGCTGCGATGGCCCTCTGGAGCACCGCCGATTTCCCTGGAAAAGTCAAAGGAGAAACCTCACATTTCTTACTTTTAGATACTTTGGCCCACACTGGTGCAATCTTCTTAAAATATGTGTGTGCACTTCAATGTTCAAACCCGACCTCAATGACAAATAACAATAAATCACCAAACCACACCACAAGAGCGAACACGTGATGTATTGTGTTAGAGGGCCTATGTGTGATAAAGGGCCCATGTGTTGTGATGAAGGGAGGCCTATGGAGGCACATTGGACTTCACCTGCAGGTTGATCCGAAGCCTCTGCACTCTCTCTGGGCAGCTTCTCCACCAGGAACATGAGCAGGGAGCGGATCTCCGGCTCGTTGCTGTACAAGAAGGTCTGGTAGCCAATCTCCCCCTTGTAGCCCAGGTCCTGGAAGAACAACGCAGCATGAAGGCGTGTGGAACATCTCGTACGGTATTGAACTAATTCTCTCCGTCTTTATTTTAAAGACAAAAGCTGTGTGGACTGAATTAACAATACACACTTGTCATTTTAAGTGTGAGTGTGAGTGTGTGTGTGTGCGCATTTAGCGCTTCTGCTTCCTCAGTAACTTCTCACAGAAACAGGATGTCTTGTCAACATTGTACAGCAGTGCACTGCACTCTACTTTGGAGCACATGTTCAACAGCCAAGGTCAACAGCCTTCCCCCTGCACTTCATTGTGAAGCTATGGTAAACTCACGTTTATAGTAAATCATTGGCTCACTCTTGTTAACTACCGAGCGACAATGACTCCCGAGCTTGCATAATGGGATCAAAACGTGGTAAAAGGTGTATCATATTATATATATAATCCCCCTATAGGTTTGATTTCCCACCAGTGGTAGCAGCATAGTAATGGTTTTTGAGGTTTTGTTTTAGGATGAGTTTGGTGGCGGTGGAAGTGGTGCATAGTAAATCACAGCCATTCCAGCTGCATGTGACTAACTCATGATAGAAAACCACAGAGTAGCAAATCATACAATTAGCCATCAGAGCTCCTGGTCCCTGCATTGAGACACAACCCAAAACCCAGCATTTCCTTTATGTCGCTTCCTTTTTGCGACTAAGTGCCGTTTTAGATATATTATATATATATATCTATATATATAGATATATAGATATAGATATATAGATATAGATATATAGATATATATAGATCTATATATATATATATATCTATATATATATATATAGATATATCTATATATATATATAGATATATATATATAGATATATAGATATATATATATAGATATATTGAAAACATTATTAATTTATGGTTACATTTTTTTTTTCATGAGTTAATCCATCAGTAGTTATTTCAGATAAAGTTTGTGTTTCCTTTCTTAATCTAAATCTGAATCCTCTTTATTGGTCACACACATGATTCCAAACATGTAAACTGGATTCCATACGTTTATATCAGTTCACACTGCACTTAAAACAAGACTGGATAACAACAAACAAACAGGATTTTTTTTTACATTAAACAATCATATATGTTTGTGACCATATCATATATGTTTGAGTATCCATATTTATATTTTCCAATAACTAGCGTGAGACCTCTTACCTGACAGGCCTGTGCCAGGCTCATCCCTACCCGGAAGCGGGCAGACATGCCGGGGGGCAGCAACGGCGACAGCCCCCCTCCCATGGCTGGGTTGATGACCCGGACACATCGCACCACCGCTTCCACGATCAGCTCGCTGGTGAACTGCTTCACACTTTGGACGTCTTCGGCCACCTCTCTGTGGTCACAAGGTGGAAATGTAAAACTAGATGAACAGGGTTGTCTCAATACACAGTTCAATAAGTGACCAATTAAAATATCCCCCCCCCCCCACACACACACACACACACACACAGAAAATACCCAAAACATGCATTTAACTACATAACATAATCATTCATGCCAATCACTTAACGATACGTGGGAGTGGTTGGTGTAATTGCCAAGACTGGCACACATGTCAAAAACGATGTCACGTACTATACAGCAGCCTATAAATGTACCTGTAAAAGGTCTACACTGCGTCCAGGAACAGATAAGAGCCGAATGAATTGTCTGGGCAGACTTAATGTTAATGCAGAATGGGAACTAGGCTGTAAGTTGAATGCATATACGTACGTGCCACTCTGCCTGAGTGCGTGGATCAAAATCTTATCAACTTCCTCCATTGTACACGCTTAGTGCCGAGCTACGAAACGAGAGGTCAGCAGACAGCTCAGCTGATGTCAAACGGCCGGATGATGTGTTTAACATTTGATAAAATCATGCTAGCCCCGTAGCCAGCCTGATACGGTGGGAGCTGCTATAAAAGAAGCGATGACAGCCATTGCCCGAACGGCACAGACTCCAACCTATGTGCTTCTTAGCACCGCATCACTTACGACTTGCTGGATATATTTACACTGAGCAATAGAAGTCCGAAGCTGGTTTAGTTTAGCAAGCAACACTCAGCAAACAGACATTTATTTCAGCATCTGGTCGAGATCACAGTCATACAGCGCTTGTACAGCGGTGTGTTTCTGGGAAGTGGAGTTTTTACTATGTGACAGTTAACGGACGCAGAGCGGGGAAACGCAGAAGTAAAAACTCTGACTACCGTGATGCTTCGCGAAAGAGCGCGTTGCGAGTCGCATGACTCGCAACGCGAGTTAACCCTATCACTCCCAGGTCACTCCCTATGGGCACAACCCTAAAGAAAATAGAAGAACATTCTTCAACACCCAAACAGGCCCGTCGCCAATAATATTTCAGCAATATTAATTGATCAGATTTTTTAGTCAGAATCTGATCATCAATTAGCATCATTTGCATAATTAGCGAATTATCAGGTACAATAAAGAAGAAAATCAAAAATCATCACAGACTTCCCAGAGTTTGTTAATTTTAATGGTAATGTATAACATAGTGCATATACAATATAAGACAACATTTCTAGCCTCATTGTCATGCCGTTATTAGCATTATCATAAATAACAACACCATATTTATTGAAAAAAAGTAAAATTCCAAAATGGCCCAAATTGGCCCAAGTTAGCTCATTTGAAAGGTAAAACTGTGATTATAACAAAAATCCAACAATTTACATATTTACATATATAAGACAATTTAAGATATTTAGCTAACAAATTACAGAATATAGGAAACCGCAATAACGTCACTTAAAGTTAACTTTAAACAACAACCACAACCTCACACTCAATGGTCTTCACCCTCTTCATCATCTCTCTCCTCATTCCCTTCAGCCTCCTCCTATATCTTCATGTACTGTGAATGGGTCGCAGCAGCGGACCTCCCCTCCTTCTCCCTTGCAATAGTCAATGCAACTGAGACTTGCAGCATGCAGCTGGTGAAGTCCAGCAAATGAACTGGAGCCACTGCCTTGGTGGAAACGGGGCAGGACAGCCTCTCCTTTAGCAACCTCCCACCCACATGTAGTATGTCTCTGGCCTCTGCAGGTGGTTCCCCAGCCTTCCACAACATGACCTGGAGATGAGCATGCAGTAAATGCAGCATCACATTGACATCAGTTGGAGGAGGCTTTTTAAGTTCAGGTGGCTTTTTCCTCTGACTGTAGATCTGGTAGCGAGCGTTATTCATCAATTTGGCTTTCTTCTGCCCATACAGTGCAAGGAAGAACTGTATCAAGACAATGCATGGTACTTCCTTGCAGTACTTTCAGTGCAGATGCCTTGCCCTTTCCACAGGGGTAGGAGACAGTGTCACATCCTGACAGCACATGCATTCCCAGGAAACCCTGAAATTTGCCACCCAATGCCCTGATGGTGGAATTTATGTCGAGGATGGTGCTATCCCACTTCTCCATCTGCACTGCTGATTGAATGTTGGCCTTCCAAGCCCAGTACACTAACAGGACGAATACAACAGTGTCATCACTTAGGATACGTATGGTGGGTGCCCCTAGCTGCTTCAAGCATGTAGCTAATGATGTCAGCCTCCTCATGCTTGACAATGCAGTCCATGTGGTTCACAAGCAGGATCTTATCAGCGGGGAGGTCATATGTGCACAGAAGGCGCAATAGCTGTGTCTTGTTTGATGTGCTCTTCATCACAGCTTCTCGACCAGGAAGGGGTGTGTTGAGTGTCAGCTTGTATTCAGTTGCACCAACTCCTGCTCGTCTTCTCCTCTCATGATCTTTGGCACTGGGCTCATCATTGTAACAGTCAAAGATGACAAGGGTCTCATCAGCTCCAGCTGCAGTATAGGCATTGGCAAGGCGTGCATTGATGCTAGAGGCAATGTGGTAGAGCAGCTTACTTGCATCAAGTTGAGCATTTTCATCAGGTACTCTCAAATTCTTGACAAGGACAGACTTGTCACCTTTTCTCAGGCAACCAAATTCATTGATGAGCATTTTAGGAACAGGGCTGAGCTCATGATCAAAGACATCTTTTAATTCTATGCCGCGCTGCTGCCGAAAAACTAATAATCGAGGAAAGAGGGCCTCCATGTTGTAGATGGGCTTGCTCTTCTCAATGGTGCTATGAAAGCCATCTGGAAGAGAAGCTTCAAAATCTTTGATCAATCTGATGAGCATTTTGCACATTCACAGAGTCTGGAGCCACCTGTCCATTTACGATGTTGTACAGGATTTGCTGATTGTCTTTCCGTGGATGAGAGTGTTTCTGGAACTCCTCCATGATTTTCTCACAATCCCTTTGATCCAGCTCTCGTCTTCTCTCACCTTCCTCCATGTTTTCATCTACTCTGCTTCTCATTTCCATCTTCCTCATCTGGATTATCTGGCATTTCCTCCACTCTCTGGGAAAGATGGGAACAAATCGGATGGGAATTGATCCACACTGCAACTTGCTCCTCATTGGTTGAGATGCCTCTCAACCCACCTTGTCCTTTCCCATTTTTTATGTAGGTCTGTTCACCAAACTGGTCAGCAGGTACAGCAGTTCCTCCGTCAGAGTGGCGGCAGACTTGAGCCCCAGCTAAAAGGTCCTGCTTGGCCTCATGTGGAAGATTCATTCCAATCCTGAGGTACCAGATGATGTACTGTGCCTAATTATGGTGCCTAGCTGCAAAGAAGTACCATCAGGACCATCAGCTTGAGGCAGTGCTGCTGTCGGAGGAAGTCTCAATGAGTGCAATGAAGGTTGGACAAATCACACAATCCACCCAGAGGCTGCCTGTAGGGTGGTAACGTGCCTTGTCCAGATATTCTGTGATAACAGCATCAGTCTGTGGTCCATCTTTCAGAAGATCTTGGAGGAGGAAAGCAATTGATGCACACACTGCATTTGTCCAGGATCTACCATTGAGAATGTTGGTGATGCCACTGTAAGCAGTGCTTCCATGCCAGAAGCATTCCTTAACGTTCCAATACAGCCAAGGAATGACATCAGAGTGTGCATCATGCCGGGATGGATGGTGACCGACTTCCATCGCACTGGGTCCCTCCACTGGATAAGACACGCCCTGATGTAGAGCTGCAGATCCAGTGTGGTGTGTGCATACTTCATGCCAAAGCTCTTCAGTGACTTTTCAAAGTAGACAAGAGTTGTGATCACGGTATCTGGGTGTGAAGGTGGAGAATCGATAAGGGGCCCAAACACTACAATAGTTTTAGGCTTGATGGTGGTCTGAGATGTTCTGTCTTCACATGAATTATAGCCTGTCCAGTCAACTGGTTTTGAGTGAGAAAAGAGCTGGGATAGCCACGCAGCTTCTCTTTCCTTTGCTCGTATCAAGCTGGCAGCAACCTTCACAGGAAGTGCTGGTGGTTTCAACTTGGGGGGACCACTACACTAGTTGCAATCCTACCTAAGTTATTCATGTTGGCTAACAAACTATTAGCTAATTGTAAACATAACAAGCTTGTTCTCATGAAAAACGTATCAGTAAGCTAACATTAGCTAGGGAGCAATTAAGCTAACATACAATGTTAGCCTACTGCCCTTTTTTCCCCTCCTTTTTTTCTTTTTACGCCTTCAGTTCCAGATGGAAATGTCATTTTTGGAGGTATTATAATTCATGATGGGTATCCGTGGGTCATTGTGGGGGAGTCAAGTGGAGAGTAGCAGGTGATGTCGGTGGGGGAGCTGGACTTTCAAACATTTTTTACAACATATTATTAAACATTCAGGGCTTTTGGATTTCTGGACATAACAAACATGGACTTAGCTCTTAGATCACCTTTCTAAGTCAAATAGAAGCTAAATGATAGCCATTTCCTGTTTTTGGCGATTAATAAGCTTATAATGCTAATAACTAAAATTGCCCGACAAGCAACTCTTAGCAACCAAGCCGAATCTCATTTGCTAAGCCAATAGATTACATTTAAATCATAAAAGTTTATAGTAAAGAACATTGCTGTGTTTACTCTGGGCAGTATCGGGATTATATAGCTACAAAGTTTCTCAAAATCAAATTGACTCAAATTAAGTTGTAGGACATGCATTTAACCAGCAGATGTCGCCAGCGTTAGTTCTTTCATGCGTTTTAAAAGGAAAACAAGTTAATCATTTTACGAGCTTTCTTTATAAAGTCAAATTTCTTTCATCACTCCTGCCCTCCACACACAACTTTGCTACTTACAATCTTATGAGGCGTATCAGGTCAGTGATATATATTTATACCAGTAAAGTTGTAGGCCTACCATATGCAGATTGCAAGAATGGATGACAACTATCTGATATGACCTTTTATTCATTCTGATGATGAGGCCTACCATTGCTTTTCTTAATCTAACCGTATTGAAGATTCCAGTTGTACATTTCATTTTAGATTATAATTGTATAAGTACCTCTAATAGGCCTACAACGAGCCATAGAGAGATATATGGCTCTGGGCCTACTCACTAGCGCACGGCACTTGTGGGCCTTAACATAGAGTATTTTGGCCCCTCACACATAGCCATTAGCCAATTTGCGTCTCATTTGAAAATATGCGCTATTCAGTCCGCAAAATAAGATTAAAAGCGGACCTCGTGCTTCGCCGTTCGTGGCTTGCAATCTTTCCCGCAAACCACGTGTGTACATACAAGTAGCACAGGGAAATACCGTGAAAATACCAACTGGAACAAACATAATATATTAAAACGTAATTTTATTATGTTATTTTTTTATATCTTTTTTTATTATGTATCACTTTTCAATAAAAATGGGATAGATAGAGCATCAGCATGCGAACATAGGGTGGTTGTGTTTGGTTCTCTGCCTTTTCTTTCTTGATGTTATATCTTGTTTAAAACAAAAATAGTTAATTTCTCTGCCTTGAAATATGATGTTATATCTTCGCCATTCAGTCGGCCTACTCGATGCAGTATTCATCAGTTTGATCGTGTGTAGGCCTATATTTTAACATCACCATCTGTGCTCGGACACCTGTAGGTTCTCCAGTGGGGACTCTTTTCAGGGGAGACTATTTTCCAAGGCCGCCCTTGATATCTGAACTGAGCTGACCCGAGACTCTGGCCCTGCCAGGGATGAGTCTTGAAACCAACAATTGAGTAGAGAAGGAGAATATTGAGAATTTAGAACCTTTCTACTTTTCTCAAGAACTTCTCAATTAACCAATGGGAACCAGGAAAAAAACAACACTCGCCCTCACCTCGTCGCCCTCACCTCGTCTTTCTCTGAGGCCCCTCATGTACAAGGGCCCATTGGCCTAGCCAGCTTAGCCAGCTAAAATTGTTTTACAGTTGACTAGAGCAGTGGTTCCCAAAGTGTGGTCCCCGGACCCCTGGGAGTCAGCAATCCACAGCAAGAGGGTCTGTAAAATAATTAGCTATTAATTGTAAAATTGTGCTGTAAAAATGCATATCTACAGACAGGGACCATTTGTGACAAAACAAGCAAATTGTGTCCATTACTCCCACCCATGTTAGCTTTGGGCCAATAGAAAATCTGTCATTTAGATAAGATTCGAAAATAATTTGCATCTAACCATATATAAGTATATAGATTTACTCACATCACTCGCAACAAACCCTTTCTGCTGCTGTGAAGTTTGGCCATCTTATTAGCCATCTTATCTAGCTATCTACCACTCTACCGATCTACCGATCAATATTTCCGTCAGTCCGGTCAATCCAAATTGTAATTTCACCCTAAACCCAAAAGTTAATATATTAATAATTATATTAAGAAAATATTAATAACAATTATGTAGAGTTTGTTTTTTATGACAACAGCGACGGGAGACCGAAGTGCGTCATGTGTCTTCAGGTGCGAACAAAGCCATGAAGCCAGCCAAGCTAAAGCGACATCTCATTACAAAGCATCCGGAATATAATTATATAATACAAGGGCAAAACTATGTAGAAAGTAACAAGACATAGTCCTTTGACTATGAACAATAACAAGACTGGCATAGTTAACCCAGACATTTAAAATAACCTAGTCTAAAGCTGACTTTCAGTAAGTGTTTTAAAATAATGCACTTATTGCTTCTTAGTTATATCATTGGCAGACAGCTCTGAACAAATCATAACAGAAGTTATCATAACAGTGTTACAGAACACATAGCAATTAAGCCCATGCCCGTGTTTTTTGGCGGGTGTATTCCTCGCTCTTTCTACATAGTTTTGCCCTTGTATTATATATAATTATATTCCGGATGCTTTGTAATAAGATGTCTCTTTAGCTTGGCTGGCTTCATGGCTTTGTTTGCACCTGAAGACACATTTCGTGACACACAGAAAGTATTTGTTGCGTGAGTAAATTAATATACTTACCTCATTTAAATACAAATACTTGTATACTTACCTGTATATCTATATATATATATATATATACACCTTCTTTAAAAAAAATGTTTTAATCTTTTTATACCTAGTAGACTGTCTTTACATCTTATTTAACCACTGTAAATTCTATATTACCATGCACTTTACTGCAACATTTGCACTGTGGTTAGATGCCAAATTATTTTTGCTGTACCTGTGCTGTGCAATGACAATACATTTGAATCTCATCTAATCTAAATCATGACAGATTGATATGATGTCACAATCATATCAGATTTTGTATTGGCCCAAAGCTTACATGGGTGGATGCACACAATGCACACAATTTGCTTGTTTTATTGGCACAAATGGTCCCTGTCTGTATGCATTTTTTTATGATACAGCACAATTTTATAATTAATAGCAAATTATTTTGTGGACCCCCTTGCTGTAGATTGCTGACTTCCAGGGGTTCAGGAACCGCACTTTGGGAAACACTGCTCTAGTCAACTGTAAAACTATTCCAGCTGGCTTAGCTGTCTAGGTCACTTTTGATTCTCAAAATGGCCAATGGGCCCTTGTACATGAGGGGCCTCAGAGAAGGACGAGGTGGTTCCCATTGGTTAATTGAGAAGTTCTTGAGAAAAGTAGAAAGGTTCTAAATTTCTTAATATTCTCCTTCTCTACTCAATTGTAGAGAAGGCTGTTTCATGACTCGACCCTGGCAGGAAGAGAGAGGGAGAGGGCCAGAGTCTTGGATCAGCTCAGTTCAGTACAGGGCCCTGATATGGCTAGGAGCCAGGAACTGTTATGCTCAGTTAGCAGCAGCATGCTAAGAAGTAATATTGCGTGATCGCTGTAGGCTAGCAATTGAAACATCCACTATGGGTGTGAATCTTTTGGTATCTCACGATTCAATTTGATTTGGATTCTTCTTTACATTTGATTCTCGATAGGGGTTCTCATTTCAGGATCGGCTCCAGGCGAACATAAGTCAAAAGAAAAATATAAATAAATAATTTAAATGTTACATTTTTGGAAGATGTAAATCTATTCAGTATCATAGAATATTTTATAATCGTGATTCGTACATTAAAACCATTTTTTTATGCAGCCCTATCGCGCACTGTTAAGCATACACAAGGAGAGGGGGTGTCTCATGCACTCATGTGACCCAACCGCTGAAGACCACTGAAACGAAAGAGAGGGTCATTACGTGTCCATCCCCCCCCCCCCCTCCTCCCTTCTTTGGGTAATTATGTGAGTAAAATTAATGTTGATGTCTGTGTACCCCCCCCCCCCCCCCTAACCCCAACCAATAGGCATGGGAATGTCCTTGTCTGGTACCACCTGGTGTTGACACAGCACCGTTCAGGTGCCGTCTGTAATGTTCCGGGCTGTTCTGTCCTGTGTTTGCTCTGCTGCTTTACTTTGTCCCCCTTGTGTGCCTCGTCTCCTCAAATTAATGTCAGTCACACTATCTGTGTGTGTGTGTGTGTGGGGACGGGACGAGACGGACGGGACGGGATGGGACGGGACGGGATGGGACGGGACGGGATGGGACAGGACGTGGACGGGACGGGACGGGACGGGACGGGACGGGATGGGACGGGGGGCACAGTTGGGGGAGTGTGGGTTTGAGGGTTGTGTGTGTGTGTGTGTGTGTGTGCTTTTGGATACGAGGGTCCGCTCTGCATGGAAACAATTCCATAAGCCATGCCATAAGCAACCAGATGCCCCCCCCCCCCACTCACAGCCATCCATCAGCAACATGCCTTGTGTGTGTGTGTGTGTGTGTGTGGTGTGTGTGTGTGTGTGTGTGTGTGTGTCTGCAGGGGAGTGAATGGGGGTGTGTGACATCAGACAAGTAACTTGAGGCCAATGAGCAGCCCTCCTTTTTTTTCTCTCTTCTACACGAGACCGCCTCCTCCTCTTCCTCCCACCCTCCCTCCCACCCTCTCTTTTCCGCCGTCCGCCTGTCCAGACCCTCTTTTCTGTTCAGTTCCTCTCCTCCCCTGCTGGCTTTTCTAAAGACCCCTCAGCCAGCTGGAGCTAAGCACACCTTCTCACCTGTCACTTGCAAACCCCCCCCCACCCTCCCACACCCCTCCTCCTCCCCTACCTTACTGCAACCTTCCTAGCGGGACCGGGCTGTTCTCGAGAAGTACCCCAGCGTCTGGAGGTAGGTGAGTCTGTCTTTCCTAAACTATGAGCTTCTCTGCCACGTGGTTTTCCCTGTGGAGAATATCTGGTCAAGGAGCGAAGCAACCGGAGGACTGTAGATCTGTGTGTGTGTGTGTGTGTGTGTGTGTGTCTGCAGACCTTTGTCAAAACACTGATCTTGCTTCCAGTTATTCTTGTATTAGTTTGAGAAGTTTTTCTTATACAATGTATTAACTTAACTTGGTTTACTTTTTGTTTGTTTGGTTGGTTGCTCTTAATTGTCCTTCCCTATTTAAAATAGGTGAATGCATTGTCTTGACACTATCCCCTTGTTGTTGTCAGGCTTCATACCGTCTCTGACAAGAGGTTGTTTTTATTTTGAATTTTCGGACATATCTGACATCTACATGTTAGCTGCACCAGGGCAAATTCTAGTATAGCATACAATGGAATGTGTTGTTCATTTTAGGGAGTTCATGGACGTAAGGAAACAGAATTACTTGTGTTACTAAGAATGGTATGGTATAATCACTTCTGTGCGGTTCTGTGCGGAAAGAACGAAAGAAAGAAATACAAACGGAACGTGAGACAGAACCAAACATCGGATTGTCTTGACTCCACCTCTATAGTTCCAGTGAGCTGTAGATTCTAAGATAATAAACGAACTGCCACCACAGTCTGCAACGCCACGCTCACAGCAGCCCCACGAGAACGGACAACATTACATAAGGTGTAAATCTACACTTCTCCCTGCCTGGGTCAGGGTCTCTCACTCAGAAAACAGCCTGGAAACTCCCACCCCCTTCCTGTACACAGTACTGTGTGTATGTGCTCCCCCCTCTCTCCTCAACCATGTCTGTCGGTCCACCCACAGCACAACCGTACATATCCCTCTCCTACTGGCCATGTCCTTTGGAACACTCAACATGGATCTGGTTTCCTTTTAAAACCAGAGCTTTTCAAGAGCAGAGTTCAGGCTCTTGACTTATAACAACTGTTTTTAAATGATCAGTTAGTCAACCCGGAATATAAAGAGTTATCATGTCAGACCTGAGATATACTGTAGCTTAAATGACCTAGTGTGGTTCATTCTGATCAAAGTGTAATTGTTCTCTCCAACTGTGTGTGTGTGTGTGTGTGTGTGTGTGTGTGTGTGTGTGTGTGTGTGTGTGTGTGTGTGTGTGTGTGTGTCAGTCATGTTTCCCCAACTACATTCATCAATCACTCAACCTGAAGACCAATGGAAATACAATCTCTGGCACATTCTAGACAGTTAGGTTTGACGTGTGCGATACTTAGGCCCAACTCTCAAGGCTGCTGGGAAAATCACAGATGCTCGAACGTTGTAGCAAAATTTGGCTAGGAATAGTTCTGTTCTAGAGCAGAAATGTCATTTTTGACCCAAAAAAGTTGAGGTCAATTTTTTGTGTGTATAAATTGAGCTGCTTTAAAGTTTCCTTTTAAAGGTAAACTTTAAAGGTAATTTACCTTTTAAAGGTAAATATGGAGCAATATCTAAGAAATATCAAACCATTTTGTAAAAAGGCTAAATGGTCAGGGAACTATTCTCATCGTTCCACAGTGTATGAATGTCCATAGACAAAAAAAGGCCTCTCGTTTACGAGACACAGGTGTCAACTGTTGCCCGTACAATGTGAAGGCAGTATGGTTGTTTAATCAAGGTCAGAACAATGGGGCTTCAGCACCGGGACGCCCCCAGGATTAGCCCGGAAGACCCCCGACCCTCAGCACAGTGCAGTGGTGCCCTGACTTGACAAACAGCACACATTTAGTTTTAAGATCTCTAGGCATGCCCTATATTAAGAAGACTTAAAAAAAAAATGTTATAGTATAATGTTTAAGAATATTCATACTGTGGGAGGGAATGGGGAGTAAGCATTCCACTGTACTCTTGGCAAATCAACTTGTTGTACTTGGCTAACACAAATCTTGGGGGGGGGAGGTATTGGATTGATAAGAGAAGAGAGAGAGAGAGACGATGACTGTTATGTTAGAATCAAAAACAACAACAACAACAACAACAACAATGATATGTGTCTCTGTTGCCACTGGACTGGGTTCCCTCCCATGTTCTGTATTGGTTAGTTCCCAGGGGGACCACTGGCGTAGAGAACACACAGGTGGTGATTTAAGCCGGCAGGATGTCCAGGTGTCTGAGTGGGCTGTCAATCATTTGACAACCCACACTTTTTTTTCCCAACTGTGAAAATGCGTATTTTAATTGCATGGAGGATGTGTTTATTTACTTTATCTGCATTTTACCCCAGATTCAAGTGAATGATTACAAAACTGTGTACACACAACCCATTTTTTGGGGGGAAGGAAACCTACCCTGTAAAGTGTCTGGGACGAACTCTGTGTTCCCGGCTGAGGTCGGTGGATATTTTTTCAAACAGACGTAGAAATTAGAGTGAGTGCTTATTTTTATTGGAGTGAACTCCACATTTTCTCCCCCAGCCTGGTGGCCTCTTCCCAGACAAAGAGTGCTGCCAACGCTGTGAATATAACCACTGGGTCAAAGTATGATTGAACAAAGCCCACTATAGTATCTGCACGCATCCTTGAGCAAGAAGCCTCACCAACACATATACCTGGTCCTTCATGACACGTGACTGAATCCAATGCAGTGCGTGTTTGGATCAAAGCATCTGCTAGATAACAAAAGAGTTTATAATAATCTGAAATATGTTGTGTATATGCATAATGCACGAAATGCGATGTATGTTCCCCTTTAAAGTGATACAATGTTAACCTTGTATGTCTGATTTCTTATGGCTGCCCTGCACTTCATCAGTTAGGCTGTGCTGTGCAGCACTTTGACGTTTTTTTTGGCTACTTCTACAATTTAGATCGTATGCTTTGTTTGTTCTCAGCCTCACGTGTAAGTCGCTTTATGACCGCTGAATGACTACGTGCCATGTAAACGCAAAGCAGACAGACACGAATATAGGGGGGGGGGGGGATCTTTTGGTATCTCGCGATTAGATTTGATTCGATTGTTGGGGTCACCATTGGATTCAAAAATAGATTCTCGACTCAGTACATTGTACATTGTGAAAGTGTGCATAAGATTGTGTATTTTTGATATTTAAAAAAGTTATATCAACTGAGTAATGTTTACACACATTCCTTTAAAATGTTTATTTGGAAAAAATATTTTCACACACCCCTTCGGAACGATTTTTTTTCACACACCCCTGAGAATACAGTCAGTGCAGTGGAACAGGTATGCCTGTTGAGACAACTTCTTGTTTGTCTTGGAAGGTCAGCAGTGATAGTGCCAACTTCGAACCACTTCATCAGAGCTCACATGGCTTGGAGGACCACAGGGGGCCGACATAGTTAGTAGCTGGTGTCAGTCCTCAGTTTGTTTGTACAGTTTGTGTGTGTGGTGTGTGTGTGTGTGTGTGGTGTGTGTGTGTGGCTTATGAGAACCAAGCTGATCCCACCCATGTCAACGCCCCATCCTCCTCACCCCACCATTCTGCTGAGACGAAAATAAATCCAGCATCAGAAATATATATATATATATATATATATATATATATATATATATATATATATATGTACACAGTATAATTATAGATGAAGTAGTTCACTCGCTGTGAAAAAAGATGTGGTCGTATATCTCACAGAAGACTTATCAGGGTTAGTTATCAGTAGCATATGAATAAATACAAATTCATCATTGAATATGTATAACATGTACTGTAAATGTGCCTTCTGTGTGGTACTGCACCTCACCATATTTACCACCAATTGGTGGCTCTTAGGAACCTAGTATTATGTTCTTTGTTTTATGTGTTGTATTTTAATTGCCGTGTTTGATTGCACTAGTGCCAAACCTAGGATACAGTAAAAAAAAAACATGTTTTATTTTAATAGCAGTCCATTACTGGCTATTTAAAGTTGACCAAGGGTTTAAGGGAAACTTGGTGGGTTTTCCAGGACCACAGAGAATGTAAGATGTGTGTTTTCTGTTCCGTGGACACGTTAACCAACGGACGTGTGGGCCAACACTGGTAGCTTTAAGTTTGAAAAGTTCAACCTCAAATCTATTTCCTCCCTGTGTTTTTGACTTGGAAATGTAAAGTCTGGAATTTATTGTTTCCATTTTCATTTATTTGACTTTAAACAGGAACGCTTTTTGGCAAGCACTGAACCTTGACCCCCACCAAGAAGAAGCCCCAGCGCCCCAAGCAAGCCGCAACTATGGAGATGCAAAAGATGTCCAACGGTAGCCACCATGAATATGAAACATTGGACAAAGGGTATGTTCACCAGTGTTTCATTATCAGATGTGTATTACAACATGATCTTTTTGGGAATTCTTGTGACAAGGCAAGAGTTGTTTACATACAAAAACACAGAATAGTGATAATAAGAACAACAGAAAGTAGCAAAGGTAAGTCTGGAGACAAAAGTTAAATATCAAAATAGCCAATGTAATCACATAAAAATGTCCCATCCAACCATTTTGCCGAAAAACAAAACATCCACTTCACAAAAGTTGTTAAAGAGCAAGCTAAATGCTACATTTAAGGTCAGGCTTAGCACAATTTATTGAAGAACACACTGATAGTAAACAGAATCGCTTGTTACTGATTGGCTCATACTGGAGGCAGAGGATGATATTGGCCAATGACCTGCGAGGATCATCAGACACACCAGTTGCACAATTTGTGTGTTTTTGGCAGATCGCAATAGTTTGATTTCAGTGTTTGGTTACTCAACTGTTAAATGATTGATAGTTTGTCATGTGATTATCTGTTAAAGGTACTATTGATAACATTTTTATGGAGACGAATAATTTAAAAAAACAAAAAAACATCCACAGATCCACTTTTACAAAGGTGCGGAATAAAAGTATATATATATATTTTTAAAGAATTACGATTGCGAATCAATCATTTGAAAAATGTTGACGGGTCCAAAATGTATGTTTTGTTTATCTCTGTGTAAGATGTCTGACATTTGGTTTGCGGTTCTTACAGTGCTTTGTGAGCCAATCATATAACAACGTTACTGTCATGTGGTATCTCTGGGACGTCAGTGATTTGTATTTGTCAGTCAGTTACTGTGTCTCTCAATACCACCTTTAATGTTAGGGGTACATGATTGTTTGTTGTTGTTGTTGTTTCAGAATTCAGCCGGAGGAGGAGTCGTTCCTTCCAGAGAAGACCGATACCGGAAAGAAAATACAGTTCAATGACGTGAGCGAGACCATTGGAATCGATTTTATTCATGGTTATATAATGTAGAACATCCCTGAGTTTAGTATGTGAAAGTGTTTGACACTTATTCCCAAAGTAAACATTGATGTTAAAGCAAGTACATCAAAAATATGTATAAAATCACACATCACACAACATAACAAAATGTGCTTAACAAAAAATATATATATATATATATATATGTTTCAATGCTAGTAAGGTGCATGCAGGAGTTTAATTTGAACATGATAGTTCCACAAATGACAAGAATAGTATCATTGATCATTTCCCAAAATGTTCTAATGATATAAACCTAACCAAAATGTTATTAAAGCTAGTTTGTGTTGTGGTGTGTGTGTGTGTGTGTGTGTGTGTGTGTGTGTGTGTGTGTGTGTGTGTGTGTGTGTGTGTGTGTGTGTGTGTGTGTGTGTGTGTGTGTGTGTGTGTGTGTGTGTGTGTGTGTGTGTGTGGCAGTTTGAAGGCAAGACCTCGTTCGGCATGTCCGCCTTCAACCTGAGTAACGCCATCATGGGGAGTGGGATCCTGGGTCTGTCCTACGCCATGTCCAACACCGGCATTGTCCTCTTCCTGTGAGTGCCAGACTCCCACCTTCACCTGCAGACACAGAGACAGAGAGACGGGCAAACATGACGAGACCCTGCCAAACAGAAAGATACACACACAGCAAAAGCCAGCAAAAGCCAGCAAAAGCCAGCCACCCGTGTGCTAAATATTTACCAGTTCCATGAATCTGTTTTTAGTGTCCTTCAACAATCAGACCCACTGTGTATATTTTTAGCAGTGGACTGAAATGAAACTGGAGTGTACTTATGTTACATATGGAAACACAGTGCCCAAATAGATACATAGACAGTCTACTACACTCACTTGTTGAGGAGTCACTGAGGAGCAAAAGCATAGCTTACACACCAGGAGTTAAACAACCGTAGTTTCTAGTGCCAGTGTGAACCCATCCGGCCCTCTGGTCAAGCAGCCCATGGAACCACATTCTGATAGGCTCACATTGTCGTTGGCACAGCTCGTTAAAGTTTGAGTTACGATACTCTCGTATCGGATCAGTTTTCGAATCTATTCCGGTCCGAGACACAGTCTGCACGTTCCCCGAGAATGCTTCCCTGGTCGGCGATGCCTCATAGCGGACCTATCTGACCACGTAGAATACCTTGTGGGATCTCTTTGGGCTGCACTCCGCATACCAAATTGAGGCTAAACCCTAGCCAAAATAAAAATTTAGAAATATATATTCAGTATATATACTGACAGTTTACCAGTGTGACATTACCCAACAGGAACACTCTTTACAGGCCATACCTAAAATAAACAACCCCCAATCCCCATTGTCCCCACACCACCCCAAGTGCTTGGCTGGAGGAGGTGTTGCTGGACTAGGGTTGGGAGGAGGCTCCACACCGTGGTAGTTCTTCGGAGGGCCCAGAACAGCCCTCGGCAGGGCAACCCTCCGCCAGGGCCACGAGGCATCATCTCCATCTCCCTCCCCGAGCATGGGGCCTTGCTTCCAGGGCCTGCTAGGCACAGACGGTTGCTACTTGCTTGTAGCGATCACTGTGCTGCCTCCCCTGTCCCCCACCAGTGACCGTTGTTGCCGTCGGGAGAAAGGGCAGCTACAGAGTGGCAGCTGTCCTGAATGGCTGGGCCCCAGTGCGTCCTTAGGCAGCCCTTAGGTGTCCCTTACCCCCCGAGTGTAGCAGTTAACCATTGCTACACGACACCTGAGTTGCTTTTTTTTTTTTTGAGTGGCTCTGACAATGACCAGGACAGAGATAGTTGTCGTAAACCAGTGTATTGCAGTGTTGGCAAGATGTTATCGCAAGAGTAAGTGACGCTGCTTAAACCAGCCACCATCCACACACTCCACAGTGACAAAAAATATAAATTACCTTATCTCCACAAACGGTAGGTGGAATATGTAGATGCCAGGAGGGTGGAGTCTTTTGCTGACCCAGACGACCACATGGATCCAGTACGGCAGCGTTGGACTCTCATTGGTCGAGGGCCACGTTTTATATTTGGCCTGGAAGGCCGTTGAAGATCTGAAGGGTCTGGTTTACCAGCAGTTGGCCTGGCATGAGTTTCTCCAGTTCAGCCTCTCTGTTGAAGCTGGGAACCCACCGTATTCCATATGGAACCTTTTGCAGGTCTGGGGGGGGGCAACGTAATAATAATAATAATAATATTTTCTTTTATTTCAAAACACCCAAGGACACCTTACAGAGTATATATAGTACAGTCAAATTAAAAACAGTGGACTTCACAAAGTGTCTGCAGGGTTTAAAACAAGACAAACAACAGGAAGTAAACTTACAAGAAACACATGGTACCGTTTATATGGAATATGCCAGTTTGAACAGATGGGTTTTTAGTTGGGTTTTGTAAGATGTTATGGAATCAGACTGTCGGATGTGTAGTGGCAGGGAGTTCCAGAGTCTGGGAGCCGAGCAACTGAAAGCTCGAGCACCCATGGTGCTAAGGCGTGAGCTGGGGACGGTGAGAAGTCCAACAGAGGAAGAGCGTAGGGTGCGGGAGGGGGTGTACTCCTGAAGGAGGTCAGTGATGTAGATGGGGGCTAGATTGTGGAGAGCTTTGTACTACACTACAATGTAGTGTTGGCGATGATCTACTCCCAGCCAAATGGCACTGGGTTGGATCCCCAATGTCCACAGCCTACCTGTACGCATCCTTGAGCAGGGTACCTGACCCCTACCTGCTCACTAATGTCATGTACATGACTTCATTGTTAAAGTAGTTTTATACGGGATGTAAAAGTGTCTCCAAAATGATTGGCTCGTTGCCAGCAGGCAGGGTTAGGGTCAGGGGTCAGGGGTCAGAGGGTCAGGGGTGAGGATGTGAGGGTGTTTAGCTACTTGGTGCACCAATCATCTTAATGTGTTAATTCTCATGGAAGTGTTTGCACAGTGTTTAGCGTTCTAGCTACCTCCAGCCTCGTACTGCTTGCTGATGCTCTTTAGCCAGGCACTGGCCTTGGACCTCCGAAAGGTAACACAGAGCAATTTTAATGAATTGGAGCGTTCCAAGCTCCGGAATACACATTGTCGAAATACATTGTTTCATTAGTCAACACATCTGTTTATCTGGGTTGTTTCTTCCTTCACAAGAGGTGAGATTCGGGCTGTCCTGCGACTCAAACCCCAGTCTATCTGTTTACTTTTATCCTCTATGCAGAATCCTTCTGACGGCCATTGCCCTTCTGTCCAGTTACTCTGTTCACCTTCTCCTGCGCAGTGCTGGAGTAGTGGGTGAGTTCACCTCCTAGAGCCCTGCGGTCCTCTGTCACATGACGTACACACACACACACAAGTCTTTGTGGAGGTCAAAGCAAGGCTTCACGGACACCAGGATAGGCTCATGGCTAGGGGGGGGGGCGGGGTTGGCCAGGCGTAACCCTGACCTGCTCCTTGATGACCATTCACACCAGTCACTTTCACTTTTGGAAGCTTCGGAAAAAATGTAGAATTTCTAGACAGCAGGTCATGTTGGGCTTTGTGTGTGAGTGTGGGTGTGTGTATCAGTGTGTGTGTGTGTGTGTAAATATTTACCCTCTGTGTTTACCCTGTGTTTATTTAGGTATTCGCGCCTACGAGCAACTGGGTCTCCGTGCCTTTGGGCAACCAGGAAAAATACTCGCTGGTGTCATCATAACCCTGCACAACATTGGCGGTAAGGTGGCTGCTGTCGCGCAGTGGCTGAGGGTGGTGGGTGAGGAGGAACCGATATATATGGGGTAGTAGAGGAGTAAGCAAGATGACCTGAAACTTTACCTGGCATGTATCTAAAATTCACTGTAAATCACTTTGGATAAAGGCAAATCTACTTGGTCTGCTACATCAGAAACTGAATGCTTTTATTGTCATTGCACAAGCAGCACGAACGGAATTGTGTAGCAATCCTTACGGTCACTCAACAGCAATTGAAAAATACAAATTATAAATATTAAATATTTAAAGACTAAACTAAACTAAATAAACTGATTTCAAATTGCCAAATATGAGTACAGTGATAAACAGTATATAATCATATTGCAGTGGCCCTATGTACCGTAGTTTAAATTAGAAAATATATACTGTATATACATACAAAGGTGCAGTGGGATGTAAACATGTAACTATTACATGTTATTATAATAGTTACAACTATTGTAGTGTTGATGCAATACAGTATTGTAGTTACACAGAACAGTCAGTGTTAGTGTTTGACAGTGTTCAATTCTCGTATGGCTCCAGGGTCTATAAATCGTCATACATATATAAATAGTTATAAATACAAGCAGCCTGAGAAGAGTCTTCTCTTCAAGATTCAAGATTCAAGATGTGTAATTGCCATATGCAACAAGTACAATGGAATGCTTTCTCCCCATACTTTAGGGTGGACTTTGATTAGTATCTTTGGGATTGGTTGAGGACAACCTCATGTTTAAACTGCTGCTTTTAGCTGCTGTTGGCTGACCTTACCTTAATGGTTGAGATCATCGAAGGGCCTCAAAACGTCCACCTCATCCACGCCCCCCTGTGCTCCCAACCATGCTGGTGCATTATCATTTTTGAGTCTACATATTTTATCCTTCAACTTATCACTTTTTCCATGCCAAGCCAACAGATGTTTGCTTTTCTCCAAACAGAGGGGGAGGGGGAGGGAGAGAGAGCGAGGGAGGGAGGGAGAGAGAGAGAGAGAGAGAGAGGGGGAGGGGGGGAGGGAGAGAGAGAGAGAGAGAGAGAGAGAGAGAGAGAGAGAGAGAGAGAGAGAGAGAGAGAGAGAGAGAGAGAGAGAGAGAGAGAGAGAGAGAGAGAGAGAGAGAGAGAGAGAGAGAGAGAGAGAGAGAGAGAGAGAGCATGTGTCTTGGTGGGTTTTCCATGTTGTCACCCATTCATGTGATGCAGGAATTCGGAGAACCGTAGAGACTCTTGTAACATGAGCTTGGCTTCTGTGTTGTCGGTTTACTGTTTAACTCTTTATCTTCACACAAACAATAACACAATAAACAGAAGTACTTGTTTTATGCTTGTAATTATTCACGCCACATTGTTATGTATAACATACAGATATAAGATGTATTAAACAAGAAAATATAAATTTTCTATGTATTAATGAGACTTTCCTTCTACAACTGTTCTATATACCTACATACCTCAGTTTTAGAGTTAGTTTGAAATATTTTAAATGGTAGTTTTGTGTGCTCCTCAGCTATGTCCAGCTACCTTTTCATCGTGAAATACGAACTTCCCCTTGTCATCCAGGCATTCCTTGGACAGACATCAAGCTCCGGGTAAGTACCCGTAAAAGAAAACGAATCACACATCTGCCTGCAACTTATTGTCAAAGCAAACCTTTTGTTCTGCTGCCTCTTATACACGAGAGCGAGGTACTGTCTTTCATGTCATGAGCCTCATAATAGCTTTAGGAAGAAGGTCTTGAAATGTCTCAGTTGGTGGATGTATACGTTTATATTTAAATGGTTACAATTTCAAAAACCAAATGCAACGTGTTCCAGAGTTGGATTGGACTATTTTACATATGTAAATATGCCGTTTTTTGTGTATGTGTGTGTGCGCCTATGTGTGTGCTTGCGTGCGTGTGTGTGTGTGTGTGTGTGTGTGTGTGTGTGTGTGTGTGTGTGTGTGTGTGTGTGTGTGTGTGTGTGTGTGTGTGTGTGTGTGTGTGTGTGTGTGTGTGTGTGTGTGTGTGTGTGTGTGTGTGTGTGTGTGTGTGTGTATCCAGGGACTGGTTCATGAATGGGAACTACCTGATTGTCATCGTCAGTGTGACCACCATCCTTCCCCTGGCTCTGATGAAACACCTCGGTGAGCATAAAAAATATCTAGTATTATTTGTTCATGTGTTTGTTGTAATGTCATTATTTAATTAATTATTATTTCATTATAAATCAATACTATATTTACCCCAAATTGTTATATAGGCCCTATATTTATCTCTGGTGATTGTTGTGAAACCCTGAATTTCTGAGGTCAATAAAGTTTGATGGTATATGTATTAAACATATATATCTCAAGCCAAAAGCACACTGTTTAGATTGACATGGATTATATGATGTCATCCTACAGGTTACCTGGGTTACACCAGTGGATTCTCCCTCACCTGCATGGTCTTCTTCCTCTCCTCGGTGAGGGATTATTATGGGATGCTACTATACTGTGTATGGAGTGATAATGGAGGGTTGGCTTAGCTGGAATTAGTTATATTCTATTTTACCCTTTTACACATTGATTTATTACATATCATTATGGCTATTATGAGGCTACATTTTGTGTGTCCCCTATGAACTAAACAGGGGTAGGTTAGTGTAGTGGTTAGGGTGTTAGGCCAAAGGTTCTGGGTTCGATGCCGCAAATGCCTGCAGTCTAACATGTAGGTCTTCTACAGCAAGATACCCTTACCCTTTACCTGCTCCCTTATACTTAAGACGTGTATCTCCAATACAATATCCTCACGTACATCTCTATCTCTCTCCCTCTCCAATCTCATCTCTCTCCTCTCCCTCCTCTCTCTCTCTCTCTCCTCTCTCTCTCTCTCTCTCCTCTCTCTCTCTCTCTCTCTCTCTCTCTCTCTCTCTCTCTCTCTCTTGAAACCTCTCCCGTGCTCAATTGTCTCAAATGGCAGGTAATCTACAAGAGGTTCAACATCCCCTGCCCGCTAGAGGCTTTCGGTAACTTCTCCAACAACGCCACCATCCCCGAAGACACCTGCACCGCCAAGTTCTTCACCATCAACCAAGAGGTCAGAGACACTCACTCTGCCACAGGAAAACACACCCCTGTTCAACTCTCACAAACCCATAAAAGTCTCACCCTCTGAATAGTCTTTTCATTTTTTGGGGGGGGGAATTTCCTCTTTTTCTATCAATCCTCTCATCAAATTAATTTAGCTTGTGTTTGTTTTGCGCTTGGAACATACGAGTCGTCTGGCCCTAGATGTGAAAAAACCGGACATTTGAATGGGTTATGGCTCTGAACCCCATATGGTCACGAGCTATTTGTGGGCTGCTGCTGCTTGGGGCGTGTCCATCATCGAATTTGCCCACCCACAGACCCCCTCCCACCCCCCCCCTTAGGTCTCCAATTACTTCTAGTATCGCATTACAACTATCTAGCCAGTTGGCTTGCTTTAAACAGTGGACTATGGTTTTAGACCGCTCCATGTGCTTCCTCCGTTATGATTGGTTCCGCCCGTTCCCTGAAGGGTTGCCAGTTTTTTTCTGTCAACCCACTTTGCTTTTTATGGGGTTTTTTGTTTCAGACGGCGTACACCATCCCCATTTTGGCGTTTGCCTTCGTGTGTCACCCCGAGGTGCTGCCCATTTACACCGAGCTCTACAAGTAAGACGCAGCCATGGAATATTCTGCCGTCTCCTCATGGATAGAATGAAAAACACATTGATAGAACGTGGAGACATTCACGTCTGCTGTCATATGTGCTTTTCAAGAACCAATGTGATTGCATAAACATTGCGTATATAAAATGATAATAATAATAATTATGTTTATTAAAAATATATTAAAATAATATATATAATACTCATAATATAATATATATTATATATTAATCTATGTAATAATCTCAAATCTAAAATATGAATACAAACATTCGTAAAAATAATATGTATCTTTGTGATAAATGTTAATCGTAAAGAATAATGATAAACTATTTAATAATATATTTTACCATCTTATGCTATTCCATGACATCCATATCAATACACATTTTAAACGGTATCGTTCTGTATCTTCTCCACCGTGAAGCCCGACCAAGCGGAGAATGCAGGGCATTGCCAACGTCTCCATCCTGGGCATGTTTGTGATGTATCTCCTCACGGCCATCTTTGGTTATCTCACCTTCTACGGTACCAACTATTTCACAATATATATTCAGATTTTTTGCACTGTGTATTCTTTATAGTTACTTTTATCCTTATTCTTATATTGTTTATATGTGTGTGTATGTGGGTGTGTGCGTGTGCGTGTGTGTGTGCGTGTGTGTGTGCGTCCACAGCCAACACGGAAGCTGAGCTCCTGCACACCTACAGTAAGGTGGATCCGCTGGACACCCTGATCCTGTGCGTGCGCGTTGCTGTCCTGGTGGCAGTCACCCTGACGGTCCCTGTGGTGCTGTTCCCTGTAAGAACACACACACGTACACACACACACACACACACACACACACACACACACACACACACACACACATACACACATGCACACTCTAGAACTTTGACTCTTGACCAAAATAAGACTTTCAGGAAGTGTTTGTCTGACTTCTGTTATTTGTTCTGGAAATTATTTCATAGTATTTATACATAAACAAGGGGTACTGCTTCAGTTCATAGTTTGATTATATAGTTCCAATGACAAACCCTAAAATCCATCTGCTGCGTATAAAAAACACAGGTTGTGCAGTTAATGTTTCTGGTTGGTTCAAACTGGTGCCAATTTATGTCACTTGACACTTATGTCTATAGGGCCAATTGATCAAGTCGGCCAATCAGATTTAGCATTAGCAAAACAACCTTAAAATACCCTGATCAGTACTACTAGTAGTACTGAGTAGTAGTAGTATCCAAATTTAGTTCATGTGTGAAGGCTCTTCTCTGACCTAGCCCTAAATTGGTGGAATGAACCTCCCACCATCTTCCGCCAAAGGCTGAAAACTCACCTCTTTAGGAAACACTACCATGGGTAGTGTTTTCTGAAGAGTCCTCTTCCTCTTAGCGCTTTTTTCTAGTGTACTAGCATTCAAATCAAGGCAAAACTTCTGGAAGGATCACCGTTGGCGTTTCACTTGGGATGCGGATCTGTAGATATCTCACCCTAAAAACACTCGCCTAAGCATGTCGCAATTTGAAGTCTAGGAAGCAAGTAGAGAAACAAGAAGATCTGGTCATAGGGATCAACGATCTGCGACCAGTACATACCTAAGTAACTAGCGTCTTTTTAAGTAGATTGTTTGCTTGTTAGTTAGATATTGTACTTTTATCTGAGCATTGGCTCAGTTCTTGGAGACTTAGTTAGGAATGAAATGCACTTTTGACTTCTGGTGACGAGTTGTTCTCTTGCATACCTTTGTTGAACGCACTATTGTTAGTCGCTTAGGACAAAAGTGTCTGCTAAATGACTGTTATGTAATGTAAAGTAGACATTTTTGTTATTGAGCTGATTTATGTTACATACAATATTTCATGGCTTAACTTTTTCATAAAGAAAAAAACACAAACGTGGAACACATTAAAGTCATTATAGCAGACGACGCTGCCGGAAGCCATTAAAATGGCTGCTTGAGGGCTCCTCCCAAAGACAAGGACACAGAGTTTTGCAGAGTTTTGAATCATGGTGAACAGAGCAGTCGGTATCTGCTAGAGCTCTCTCCTCCAGTGTGTGTGTGGTGGTGGCTGTTTTAACCTGTGGGCCTTGATTAACAATGGCCCACAGGTGTGGAGTGTGTGTGGCTGGTTTAAGCAGCCTCCTCGGCCTGAGTTAGATGCTTAAACAAGCCACCAACCACACACACACACTCCACAGTCATGAACACAAAACGATAACTCACACACACATGTGTTCTCTTACAGCCCCACACACACACACACGCTCACTTACTCTTTACTCCTGGCTTGTGGCTCTGCACCACGTGTGTGTGTGTGTGTGCGTGTGTGTGTGTGTGTCCAGATTCGCCGGGCCCTGCTCCAGCTGCTGTTCCCTGAGAAGGCGTTCAGCTGGATCCGCCACGTGGCCATCGCTGTGTGTCTCCTCTTCTGTGTCAACCTGCTCGTCATCCTGGTCCCCAACATCCGGGACATCTTCGGCATCATCGGTGAGGAAGAACCACTCAACTGCGGCGGAATGTTACCATTCAAGATGTCTATTTGCCATTTGCAACACGTACAATTGAATGCTTACTCCCCGTTCCCTCCCGCAGTAGGAATTTCTGAAACAAAATACAATACTATACTATACTAAACAACACCACTCCAATACTACAACTACTACTATACTGTAAACAACATATGTATATATGTACTCTCTTATATTACAAAAAAGCAGAGCTTAATGAAAATAAAGGAAATGTATGACAAATGTTAGGCTGCTATTTATATTTTTAACAACTATGTCATGTACTCCATCTACCTTGTACAGGAGCTACCACTGCCCCCTGCCTGATCTTCATCCTTCCAGGGCTCTTCTACATTCGCATTGTCCCTATAGAACAGGAGCCCATGTCATCCAGGCCAAAGATCCAGGTACATTTCAACAGGGCCTTCCTCCTGTTGTGTCCCAACAGTTTCCTGCACTGAAAGACTTTTTGGTCTCATGGTTGTTGTCCTTGATCATCTTTAGCAGAGTAACTGGCAATCGCACATGGGTGAAATTAAAACTGCTGGCGAAACATAGGGCATTGCAATATACGATTGTAATGCATAGCCATAATAATGTGTCGTAATTGGTCGAAATAGGTAGCAGTGGGGGTTACTAGGTTACTAGGGTTACTAGTGTTCTAGTTAACTAGGTAGCAGTGGGGATTACTAGTGTTCTAGTTAACTAGGTAGCAGTGGGGGTTACTCAATCCATTGCACTGACTAGCGAGTTTGTGTTATGACGTATTTCCGTGTTTCAAAAGAATAGTCAGAACATTTTGATTGGTTGCCGATATGAGGACCAAAGCATTAGAACTAGGGCTGTCAAAGTTAACGCGTTAACGCATGTGATTCATCTCGAGACTTTAACGCACACTATTTTGGAGTTTTTAACTCAAATTAATCATAGAATCCGGTTTAAACTGAGGAGATGAAACGCGGAGTGCTGGGGGGGGGTATCATCTCGTAGAAAAAACCAATGGGCCGATCTGCCTGTTTTATGGGCCGGACCGATCAGACAAGACAAACAAGTTGTGTCGGCCCAAAAAGCCCCTCGGCCCGCGGTACGCCAGGGGACCAGTTCAGCCCTGGCGGAAAATGTCACTGCATTCTGGATTCTGACATTATAGCCTATATGTGCGACTGTCGGTCCCATATTGTAAAAAAATATTTAAATCTCAAAATAATATTTTATTTTTGTTCTCAAAATAATAATAATAATAATAATAATAATAATAATAATAATAATCCTTAATTTCCCTCGGGATTAATAAAGTTTTCTGAATCTGAAAATAATCTGGGCCAAATATTATTGCTGGTGGGCCACCAATGGCCCACGGGCCACCTGTTGCCAACCCATGCACTATACTATACTTAACTATACAATACTTTACTATACTAAACAATCCTATACTATAAACAACACTATATACTATACTATATATTATAAAGAACACTATTCTATAACAATACTATACACATATGGTGAATTGTGCAAAAAGCATTTTAAAGTGCCAGTAGGGCAGCAGCATCATGAATACAGTGCAGTACAGTGCAGAACAGTGCAGTAACTGTAATGAGTCAAGGAAGTCAAGCAAAAGTATGATAGTGTAATGTAGTAAGTATAATACATGTATAAATGGTCTATCTTAAGGTCTATCCTAACGTCTCGTGTGTGTCCTGCAGGCTGCCTGCTTCACGTCAATGGGCTTCCTCTTCATGACCATGAGTCTGACGTTCATCGGGATGGACTGGATGAGTGGAGAGAAGCGGAGCGGGGGTGGCCATTAAGCGGCCCTTTCCACATTGGGAGTGGTCCGACACTGCCGACCACGTGTCGGTGGGGCGGGACAGCGCACGGTCGCACCTCGCCTTCCACCGAGATCCAATCTGCTGCCGCTTGAAAAGCTAGACACCAGGGGTTTAAATTTGTTGTTATATTTTGGTAAGACCTCCCCACACACACACACACACACACACACACACACACACACACACACACACACACACACACACACACACACACACACACACACACACACACACACACACACACACACACACACACACACACACACACACACACACACACACACACACACACACACACACACACACACAAACAAACACACATACACCCATTGAAATCAAAAGGACACTTGTTTTCTGTGCTGTGTTGATTTGTTTCACCACGGAAGCAAGGCCGTACGGAGTCCAGGAGGCCGCCAGTGGTGTCCGCCTCACTGCGGATATGATGAGTTATATCTACCTCTACTTTGTATTAAGGAATCAAGAACATGCTGCCTGTGAAAGACAAACCAAAAACAAACATATAAGCTGGCTTCATAGGTCGGAGTTAGGCACAGATTGTAAACGTGGGATGCTATTTCTAATGCAAAGGAGTTTGATTCGGGTAAAAAACAATTCAAACGATTGCAGGCAAGAATATGATCAATAACAATTTAGGTCAAATTGCATTTAGCATTTTGGTCATTAGTATGACTGTTACCAAAGGAGAAAAAGTATCCATAGCCGGAAAATCATTGTGGTTTTTAAGAGCGTTTTTCGTTAAATACTATAACAAAATAGACATAGCTGTCTATTTTGAATTATGATACGATTTTAACATGTTCAATTAAAGGTTAAGCCATATAACCATAGGCTTAAAATCCACTGGCCAGTTTTAGTGCAGATATTTAACATATGACATAAAATAGTAAATTAAGTTTAAACATGCAATCTCTACAACACTATGGTTACACAGAGTATTAGGACTACAATAAAAATGTGTTGTTTGCTATCAAGATTCTAACTGATAAACTTGTGAAAATCAGTTAAGTAAACCAGATACAGTGTTCATATGCATATTAAGTAATTAAATGTACAGAGATGGATTAGTGGTGGGTAAACGGGTCCTTAATTAGGCCAACAAATTCCCTAATTGAAGATATCAACCTCTTTTGATATAAAAACAAACAGACTGTGTTTACTGGTACGGATCTGATATGAACGTCTAATTCATCTCTTTATTGTTCAATCGTTCAATAATCAGAGTGTTTGATCCCAGTGAATTGAAATCAGTGTTTTCAGTTAATTCACTATTTGTTTACGTCACATGACCAAAAACAGAGAGAAAGAGAGCAGTGGAGAGGGGGGGGCAGTGCCCTCCAAGCATCATCGGATTTGAAGAGTTTTAAACTACCGTGAGCCAAATTATTTTCTACAAAGTAATCCAATGCATTGTACTTTCTTAAAAACTAGTTTCATACATATTTTCTTTATTTTTTCGCTTCTTGATACATGATTTGCTTTTGTATGCATGTGCTTGAAGACATGTTGAGACATTTTGTCAGATGTCATTAAATGTAAACAATGACAGTATTTATATGGGCTGGTGATTCAGCCGGAGGGGCATTCGGAATGCAGCAAAAGACAGAAAAGCGTCTTCACAGTATCAGCGTCCTTCATCACATGAAGAGTTACATGGGTCATCCAGAGAACATCATTATGGAGGGGTGAAACCTTTAGAAAGTAATAAACCATGTGAAAGGGTGAACCATTGATAAAGGGGTGTATGCCATTATGAAAGGGTTTCTCCTTTATGATGAGGTGAGTTCCATTCTCAAGGGGTTAACCCTTTATGGGAGGGTGAATTCCATTCTAAAGGGGTTAATACTTTATGAAAGGGTTATATCCTTTATTAATGAGTGAATTGCATTATAAAAGGATTGTATCTTTTAATAAGGGGTGAATGCCATTATAAAAATGGTGTATCCTTTTATAATGGGGAGTTCCATTATGAAAGGGTTAGCCCTTTATAAAAGGATGCATTTCCTTCTAAATGAGTAACCCCTAAAGTTAAGAAGGGGTGAATGCCATCCTTAAAATGTAACTAACAGGTAGGCCCATTATGAAGGATTGCTCCTTACATATTTGTCTATTGCTAAGATGAACACCAAGGCATGTCAAATACGGATCATCGACTTGGTGCCTTTTTCATAATAAAATTAATTTGTGAGATCAAGATATTGATTCATTGGTTTCTTCTTTCCTTTTTGTTCATGGTTGTATTATACAAATCTAGCCCTTGCCCCGCTCTCCTGGACACTTTTCTGTAGTTTGTGGTAACTTTCCACAAAGCTCGACCCGGGTCGGGATCATGGGTGTATACTAAGAACTAAGATATGCCTGCATGCTCTTTATTGCCTTACTGTGCAGTAGACAAAGGCCATTAGCGCCCTCTGGTGCTAAACCTAAAATGCAGAAAATCATGAAAAGGTCTTTATACATAGGTATTCAGCCTCCTGGGGTGAACAACCTTTTTGTGTCTATTTATAAAAACAACCAATTGCTGAGCCCATAATTTTACTAGAAACTAACAATGATCAATAAATATAATTGAAAAAACTTGGGCCGTTTTAGAAAGTGCATATTATTGTCTAATACGTCTTTGTGACATACATCGAAACGCACTATTGTATATTTTGTTTTTCAGTCATAACTTTGAGCTTGTGTCTGACATAACATGAAATGGGAAGCTATTGACGGATCATAAGCAGATTTATAATGTGTATTATCTACAGCGAGACGATCCTCTATATTCAAACTGGGAAAGGGTCATAGGGAACGTCATGTCCTACTCCTCCCCACGCGTCACGGTCACGTGATATTACACTGGCTGTCGCTCGCCTCAAAGCAACCAATCGAGTGTGAGCACCACGGTTAAATCGTTCGTGATTGGGCGGTTCAAACGCGACTGACGTATTTCAAACGCCTAATTTTCTCTAGTACTCATTTTAGAGTGTAACTGTTGGTTTGTTCACCGCCGCAATTTCCTCGGATAAGTTGTTATAAGGTAAATTGTTGCTTTCTTTCCTTATGGTTTGGTTACCGTCGAGAATGTACCGCCAAAAACCATTTCTTCTTTCTAAATTGACAGACTTAATGTAAAAACGTACTATTGTATCTAGTACCTAGCTAATATTAAACTCCAAAAGCGTCGATATAGAGTCTATAGACTTATAGAGTCTTGACATATAAAGTCTTAAATATATATCCAATGCATGTCTTGAGTGTTGTTTTCATTGTAGGCCTTTGAACACCGAAGATGGCTCTAAACGAGTCGGTTGAGAACAGTTACGAGTTCGATGCTCCCTCCCATGTTATTGACTTGAAGGAGTACGATCATGCAGACAACGCAGACCACTGGTTTGGTAAGTTGCTTGTTTTTTTTAAAAGTCCTTTTAATATCTGGGTGTCTAATGTTGTATACTCGGATGTGGATTGTTTGGATTGTCATCAGCATGTCTTTATTGTCAGTGAACAACGAATTTGTTTAGCAATCCTCCCGTTCACTCTTACACACGGCATGTAAATTGAGTGGTAGCTGTTTTACTCAATATTCTAAAATGGCTTCAAGGCGTCGTTGCATCGGAGGTACCCTCAATCCTCTTTCTTACTACATATCTGACATGCTTTAGTTCCCACTGCTTTAATTTCTCATAGTTGGAACCTATTTGAACATGCACAGCTGGCTTGACCATTATTTACAATGGAAGTTAATCTTCGATTATCAATCCACATTTCGAACTGTAGAAAAACGACCAAGTCTGCCTCTGCACGCTAGAAGTGACCTGCCCTTTGGAGGAGCCAATAAAGAGAACTTGCCGAAAGCTATTGTATGCCCCATTGTAAATACTGATGCAAACCCAGGTATGTTATGCTTTCCAACAAAGTTGTTGCAACAAAGTTGTTGCAGTGGACTAATGTGACCATTGATTTCGGCTTGTTAGTAATTTTTCAATGTAATATTGAAAAGCGACCATCGCCCATTTCAGATTATCATTGCGGTTACACCATCTGCGGTTTAAATGGTGTGCCCTACACATGTTTTCTCAAACTAATGTCAGGATCTTTGTCTGGTCCAGAACCCAGAACCTCCTCCTCATCCGTGCCATCTAACATAGTCACCTCCTGGGGTGACCGAGCACCTGCCCAGAGGGCTGCTCAGAATGCAGCCCAGGCACAGATGTTGCCCCCTGCTAAGCCACGCAGGTTTGTTATGGTTCGGCTTGTGTAAAGCAACAGGATAACCAGTAGTAATGCAAATGTAATCAATTTGGTGGATGCCGTTAATCCAAAGCATCTTGCGTTACTAGGCCAGGGCATGCACTCAAAGTGGTGTTTTCAGTATTTAGTCCCATTTCACCCAGACACCAGTCGGTGCATCCAGGTCTGTCCCATGCACTGCATCAGGGAATGCAACTCTCAAGCCCTGGCCATGTTAATGTCGGGCTCCACCAGCTGAGCTACACTGGACCACATGATTAACAATCAAACTGTGTTCCTGATCCGGCCTAGGGGAAACTACTGTAGAATGATCTTTTTCCATGAGTATGTCCAGTGATGTTTGGTTCTCTCTCCTCGTGAAGGGTCTCAAAGAGAAAAGAGGCCAGTGAGCCAGACAATGTGGCTGGGAAGAAACCAAAAAGGTTAGATCAAATTTATAATTTTGCCTGAATGGCATTTGCTATATCTGCTATATTGTAAACTATTTTTGTGCCATCTTGCCTTCAATGTCAACTTTCTCCTGTTTGCTGATGTAAACAACCATTTGACAGCTATGTGGCCAGCGGTTTTGTAAGGCCAAGTCGTCCATCCAGAAGGTGATTCGCCTTTCATGTTAAACTGAGGCTGCACAGAAATTGGGCTTTTTGTTATTGTGCAAAATAACCCATGTTCCTCACCCAGAGGTCAATCACTGGTCAATCTGTAAAACTAATTTACAAAAGGCATTCAAATTGTTTTTTGTAGTGATTGTACAAATTAGTGATTGTTTGGTTGCCGACCAATCTCTGTGCATTCCTGATGACTGATCTCTACTTTTCTTCATCGTTGGTTACTCTGCATACGTTGGGAAGCAGTTGTCTGTCGTTGTTTTGCACTGGGTGTTTAACTCAACACTATGGCCAGCATGGTGGTGACTATAATATGAAAAGTGCAATATAAATAAAATTTATGATAAAGATAGTTGAAGTCAATTAATGTGCCTGACTATGTGACTATAATTTATGCTACAAATTTAGATTAATTTTGAAAGTTCTGTTTAGGGCTGGGTGATTGACTTGACTGAACACACAGGCAGCGACCCAAATGTATTTTTCGGTTTCTTTGCGTTATCAAGGGCGCACTGTTGAGGTCTCTTTTTTACGCCCTATTCAGGAGCTCGCTGAGTCGCACCACTCGTCAACCCAGCGGAAACCCTCGTAGGAGCTGCCGAACCACAGCTTCCCGCAGCAGCCCTCTGTGAGTTTACCTTTAGAGATGTTACGCCAATAGACTTGACTAGGGAATGCTAAAATGGCGTAAATGACAATGCTGGATTTCTTACAATGAGCTACTTTAGCCTTTAGAGGCGTATCTGCATAGGCTCTCTGGACTCTGACCTCTGCCCTGTGTTCTCCTGAAGGCCGAACAGTAGCGAGGCCAAGGAGATGGAGCGCATAAAGACCCTGCAGCAGGAGGTGGCGGATCACCGCAGGAAGAATGAGGCCAGCTACAAGGCGGCGCTCGCTGGCAGTGGGTGGCCTTGTTACTTTCCCTGGGGATATTATTGGCTGCATACGTGTTTTCTAGAAGACTCTACCCTCTGTGGCTGGGCAACATGTAAAAGTGTATTGGTAAAACCGTCATGGGGAATTCAACGCAATATGGTTATTGATCTTGTTTTTCTCAATTATTGGTGTTGGTTTCAGTCTTGTTCTGTTGCTCCTTCAGTTCCCCCACCAAAGACACTGGTCCTGTCTACCACCATTCCCAAAGAGTTCCACTTCTCGACGGACTCCCGTGTCAAGGTCAGATCCAGTACTGCCGACGACGAGGTCAACTTCAAGGCACAGCTCCGCAAACACCCCCCCT
Source organism: Muraenolepis orangiensis (assembly GCA_027704905.1). Lineage (NCBI taxonomy): Eukaryota > Metazoa > Chordata > Actinopteri > Gadiformes > Muraenolepididae > Muraenolepis > Muraenolepis orangiensis. The sequence goes on along the minus strand of CM051013.1, from coordinate 16,504,621 downwards.
CTCCAGTAAGAGCCATGTTAAGGACCGGACTACCATACTTGACAATAGAAAGTTGAATATTGTAGTTTGTTGTTCGACATTAATTAAATATACTGTGTATAATATTAAAAAGTCTGTACGTTTTTAGAAAATATGGAGACATTTCCGATTTGGATCAGAGAGTTGAGTTGCGACTTTAGAAATGCTTTTGCAGTTTTAAGTTTGTCATTCGAAGACCGTGACGTTATCGGTCTGGATTGCGTCTGTCACCATTGCTAGATAAACTTTGTTGTCACCTACCTCAAGTGAATTACGTTATTCTAGCCATTGACGACCACCAGACTTGAGTCCCATTCAAGCACGAATCTGAGCTTATATTTATTTCTGTGTTGTAGGCTAAGGGGCCGAAGGGGGCTACAGTGCCCAAGCCATTCAACCTCTCCACAGGCAGCAAGCGCAAGGCAGACGACACCGCTGCCTACGTCCCCATGGCCGAGCAGCTCGCCCAGTTCCAAAGACGCACCCCCGACCGCTACCATCTGCGCAGCCGTCAGGTGCAGGAGAGGGGTGAGTGCGGTTGAAGTTACACGTAGCTAGCCGGGCCGTTGATTGATCGCTTGGCTTTTGAGATGGGCCCAAATTGATTGGTCTGGTTATGGTGTTGGTGTAATATGATTGCCTTGTCTTATGGCATTTTGCGACTTCCACTGATGCATGTACTCTGACCCCAACGTTCAGATTTTCTATAACGTCTGACTATTTGTCCAGTAGGTTTTTGCACTATTGATTGCATTCTTTTGACCTTAGCTTAGCTTACTTTTGGATTTAAAAAAAATAACCTGCTACCTAATGTTATACATATGCTAGTGTTATACATTAGTTTGTCATGGTAGTGTAGTTACGGTGGTGTGTATTGTCTGTTGGCTCCCAGGTCCGTCCCCAGTGAAGGGGAGCCAGCTGAAGGTCACCCAGCCCCACACACCCCACCTCATGACCCGCCAGCGCAGCCGGCCCACCCAGCTGAAGAGCTCCGCGGTACTGGAGGCAGAGGAGGCAGAGAAGCTACAAAAGTATGTCATCTCCTCTCACACACGTTTCCATCCATACTAGTCCTGGCGGAAAGGAAGTTTTGTGTGCAAGAAAGGCCAAAATGATGCATTACATTTAAACTTGAGTGTGAATGTAGATATGTGTGTTGGCTCTGACCATCTGTCGACAAAGTATATAAAGGCATAATCAGTCTCTTCTTCATCAAGGTTTAGGTTCAAGGCCCTGGAGCTGAACAGGAAGATCCTGGAGGGCGCGCTTCACCCCATCAAGCCAGCCGCCAAAGAGCCCACGCGCGCACACTGCTTCGAGCTGCAGGTGGAGCGCAGGCTGCAGCAGCGGCAGGCGGAGCGCAAGCTAGACGAGGTGGAGGTGAAGCCCCACACCTTCCACCCCCGCCCGCTGCCTGCAAAGATCCTTAAGGAGGTCGTGGTGAGTGCCCCACTTTGTTGGCGTTTTTGATGGACTATCAAGTAATCGTGTCAAACAAGACGCAAGTTGACCATGCATTGGCGCACCAATTTTCTTTTTTCATTGGTGTTTGGTGCTTTCTGACCAGTTTATACAGTAAACAAAAAATGCATTTTGCAACTTATTATTCCGTTGACAACAGGGAGTCCCGGACAAGGTGGTGGCTCATCCCACGGTCCCAGAGTCCCCGGCCTTCACCATGAAGAGGAGGGTCCGCATGGAACCTAAAGAAGAGGTAGTGAAAGCAACCCTGTTCTAGTTCCTAGTCTTCATTTTAGGTTGACATTGGCCACGATGTCATTGGACTATCTGAGTTCCCCCTCCCTACATCTGTTATTATATTTTAACCTGTATTTTCCATCTCTCTTCCCCCCCCCCCCCAGGTAAAGGCCCCATCCTCCATTAAGGCCCAACCGGTGCCCCACTTCGGCCTCCCCTTCCAGCCACGGTTGCCCGACAAGACCCAGCTCGAGCTCTGTCCATTCTCTTTCGATGAGCGGGAGCGTGAGAGGAGGGTGCTGAAGGAGAGGAAGCTGGAGCAGATGAGGAACGAGGAGGTAGGATCACCCAGCGTTCCGCTCCTAAAAGACACGGGGCCCATGGTGACGCCGCTTATGAATTTGATGCAGTGCACTTAAAAGGAGTGCGCTGTATGGGTGTACTGCAGGCCTGTATTGCGATACTTGACTGAGATCTGGAGAGGTACAAATCTGAAAGCTGACTTAATATTCAAACTTTTTGAAGAGTCTTGAGTATAAAAAATGCTTTAATGTATGCATTGCGCTTTGTGCTTACCAAGGGAAATGGCACAATGATAAGTAATTAAGACACTGGTGGGAACATATACACGTACGAAAGTTTACTCACAAATGCTGCACAATCCGACTAGTCTTTATTTTTACATAAATCCTCTTACTCCTGACTATGCCAGGTGCCCAAGTTCAAGGCCCAGCTGCTGCCAGACTTCAGTGAGGTGAACCTCCCTGAGAGGAAGTTGTTGGCCACCACCAAGGTGGAACCCTTTGCACTGATGGTGGACGAGAGAGGGGCCACCAAGACCGACCGCTGGGAGCACATGGTGGGTCTTTTTTAAAACCTTTGCTGAACAACTAAAGCGTTCATGAGAAGAGGGTGTTCGGTGGCTCTTGGTGAGCTGGCCCAGCGTTAACTCTGGGTGGTGGTTGTCGGTCTTAAGGTGAAGGAGGAGCAGCAGCGCCAGTTGGAGGCAGCCACCTTCAAGGCCCGGCCCAACATGGTGATCCACCAGGAGCCCTTCCTGCCCAAGAAGGAAGAACGCAGCATTGGTAAGTGGGCGCCACAGACTAGGGCTGGGCGATATGGACCAAAAATCATATCCTGGTATTTTTAGGCTATCTATATCTCTCTCTCTCTCTCTCTCTAATTTTTGGGTTTTAACTCAATGCCACATGTATGATGTCACAAGCACTTAGTTTAAGAGAACTCATATTCACAAGAATAACAGGCATTCCCTTTTTAGAAAATATACAGCAGCGCACTACATATTAACACGTAAATGAAAACCATCATTGAAATAATCAAAATCCATAAAATAAATAGCCTATATTAAATACATAGGGATACCTCTGCTCCTACAGAGCTGTGCAAATTACTAAATCCTTCGTTATATCGCACCACTTGGAACTTTTCTTTTCACAACCCTGCTAAATGAAGCTTGTTTCAGAGTGTAGGGCAGCGAGGGCTTGGAGGCTGCAGCAGCACGCAGCTTTTACACTTGGCGTCGCTTTGCTCATCTGAAATCCCAAATTATAGAGCCGTTTTTTCTTTTAAACTAGCCCTTCCACATTACCGACCGGCACTGTCCGTCTCCATGTTGCTGGAAAGTTGTGAGAGCCTGCGTGCAGAGAGGAGGAGGAGGGGGGGGGGGAAGCAGAGAGAACTGCCTACATTATATGGACTCTGAGATGAGAGGGGACAAAACGGCTTTAATGCAACAAAAAAAACAACGGTCATAACTTCAGACATGACGGTATGGTCCCATCTACGTATCGCCTTATGAAATATACCGGTATAGTTCATAATACCGCCCAGCCCTACCACAGACCTGCCGAGTAGCTTTACTTGGTAGACTAAAGGCCCGTTACCAAATACATGGATTACTTAAACCGTTTAAAAGCACTACATCCACAACCCAATTTTTGTATTCATTTTTCACCACAATTCCTAACACCGTGAGTTAAAAAAGAAAAACACAATCTCGTAGGTCTAGGTCGAGATCTCTCCCGGCTGCTTTTGCTAATTAAGGGGATGTTGTCCTGTGAGCACAATGCACGTGTGCCACTGTCAACCCCTTCTCTTCTCTTCTCTCTTCTCCCATCCCCCAACCCACCCTCTTCCCCCTGTAGCGGTCACTAACCATTCCACAGTTTCAGAGGCCTTCCAGCTCTCCACAGAGCGGCGCGCCATTGCCCGGCAGGAGTTTGAGCACACGGCCGTTGAGAACGAAGCTCTGAGGGCCCGCGTGGACGAGGAGCGGCAGCGTCTGGACGAGGAGCACACCAAGGAGGAGGTGGCAAAGATGCGCCAAGAGCAGGTAAAGAAGAGGAGACTTGGTGGTTTTTTGCTGCACGGGATTGTGGGTGTGATCGACCGATAGCGGGTGTTTTTGATTGAATTGTTGTGGTTAATGTGCAACATGGGCCGCTGCTTGTATTAAATGCCCAAAACTCAATGTTGCTGCAAAACTGGAATATGCTGTTCCTCTGGACCCATTTAAAAAAATATATATATTTGATTTTGTAAATCATCAAATGTCTACCATGCTACACAAATGGCTCGGTCAAGTTCCAAGCACGATTGTATATTACAATGTTCTAGCCAAAAGTATTTTTGGTAGTGCTCCTATCAAGGTTGTGTAATGTACTGACTCCTCCCTCCCCAATGTGTGTCCAGGTGCACAAGGCTCAGCCCATCCGGAAATACAAACCGGTGGAGTTAAAGAAGTGCGACGTCGCCCTCACCGTGCCCCAGTCTCCAAACTTCTCCAAACGGTTCCACATGTAGCTTTCCCAAAAACTCTAGTTATAGATAACTGCTAAATGCCATGTTTTAAGCCTCTTATATATTCTGTTATTAAAACTTTTTAGCAATCGTTTGTCATGTTGCTGATATTCTTAATGTGTAAATAATGACTTTTTATGATTTTAATAAATGTTCTTTTATCTCATGCTAGTGTCTTGGTATGTCCATGTGTTGCATTGATTCTCATCTTTTGGATTAGTTTTGCTGTAGTAACTAGAAATGTGTCTGGTTTTGGGTGTCACAATATATCGGTTTTAAATAGCAAATTGGAGACAAAAGTTTCTTAGACTTGACTAGTACTTCCGTGGTCAGTTATTTTTCAGGCTTTCCAGCTTCTGACATTTACTAATGTAATTTACTCGCATAAGTACTGTACCCACATGTCTGCCTCAAACCATCATTTCTTCTATCCTTTTAATGGCCTATAAACATGCTATTTTATTGTGGTACTTTAATTGTGTACCTATTTTAAAAGTTCAGTTTTAAAAAGGGGTTCTTGTTGTGGGCCTGCATGCCTCTCTTATCATCGGCCTGTTCCTGGCCCTCCTTTGGACTATTTCTGGAGCTGGTGCTGGACAGGGGCTAGAGATAACGTCTGTGGCTGGAGTCCTGTTTTGTCACACTGGACCAAATGCCTGAATCGCTCCACAAACTCTTGAATCGTACTCCTGTTCGTAAAGCTCTGGAAGTAGATGGGTGGAAAGTACAAGAAATTGCTTGATTATGTGAGAAGATCCACATCTGCTATGGGTGCTTTCCATGACCATGTTTGAAGTTATAGGCTGCCAGGTAAGGTTGTCTTGTTTTGGGTCATTGGTCAGTAATTTAAAATAAAATTGTTAGTCGCAGGTCTGTATTGGGAACCATGGGTTCGCGACAGGCCCAGTTGCCAGACACCCCGGCGTGTTCAGATAGATTAGAGGCAAAGTTGGACCGCTTGGCCCAAAAACTGAACGCACATTTGGCGAGGGCAGAGGCGACCACGGGAGGCTGTCCGGCTTGCCTTACCTGCTGCAAGCATGCTGAAAAACACCAGGAGACGGACCGCAAGGTGGAGACCCAGGCCCACCTGCTGGATATACTGGACAAGAGAACTCTGGAGATCCTGGGGCTTCTCCAAAGGATGGTCAAAGGTGTGTAGAAAGTTGCTCTGAACTTTGTTTTGGAAACATGTGCCTAAATAATTAAGCCAAAAAAAAAGTTTGCTATACAGTATATTTTGTATTCTCTTGCCAAGATGATCTCAAGACAAAGGACAAGTGTGCTCCGACTATAAGCTCGAAATCTCAAGCAGCAGAAGACCCTGATTCAGCCACAGCTAGGCCCGCACTGATGACTGTCACCCCCACCGTCAGCATCAAGGTGCATACATTTGAATGATAAAGTAATGTTTTTTATTTTCATCTTTAATAATAATCATAACTTAAATGTAGTCCTTGAATGTCTTTATGAATTGTAAATTACAACATGGACACCAGGGAGGTTATTTCTTAAAACAGACTTGTGTAAAGCTTAACCATAATGCCACAAACAACTATTTTATGTCACATTTGTATTATAGTTATAGGCCTATATGTCTACTGTTGTCAGAAAGCTCATGATTCATTATTTTGTTTTAGAAGACGGCCAACTGTAAAACATTAAGTGAACAGTTAAAAACAGTTAATTTCTTCTAGGTGCCTGTTTTTCATCAGACAGTAAACAAACCGCAGAACGTCAAGCAACCAGTAACTACCAGTCATCATCCCATTTGCAATGCCAAGAAAGGTAGGCCTCATTCCGACTTAAGGCGCAAGTAATAACATGGATAACATTCAGCCACTAGATGTCCCCCCTTCCGTGCCATTCCAGTTTGTTGCACAACCCGCATATTCAGACAGACTCATATCGATAAAGAATATTTGACCCTGGTGTTATTCCTACTTAACTCCATCAAGCCATTCCCCCCACCCATTTGGTCTACAATAACTGCAAACCCCATTCATGCATTGTGGATGCAGCAATACCACGTGACACCAACGTCGTTATACTATTGGCTCACAAGCCCTGTTAGAAGTGGCAACCAAATGTCGGACATCGTACACATAGATAAAGAAAACATACATTTTAGACCTGGTAAAGTTTAAAATATATATTTATTTAAGTATTGGTCTACATACAAATGTTATCAATGAAGCAAACTTCATGTAACTAGTTTTTTAAATGGCTCTTTATAAAGGTTACCTAAATAGGTTTTAAGAAACAATACCTAAATAGACTTTAAGATCAATGCCCAAATAACCTAAAGTTTATATACAAGTTAAAACGTATAAGGAACTAATTCCGTTTCATGATAAAATGTTCAAATTGTTCAAAAAGTTTTTGTTTTTGACGTAAAAAGTTCGTCACTTGTTTACAGAGGCAGCGCCAAGAGATCGTGAAGCTGCAGTGATTGGCTCGAGACCCACTGGGGGCGGGAGAGATTCAGCAGATCAGCCGAAGGACAAGCCAGACAGTGATTCGCTGACAGCCCTGTTGACACCTGCCAATCAGGACAGAAAATTCATCGTGGCCGTTGAAGAGGTTGTTGAAGAAGTGTTTGTTACATGATAATTATGCCGATTATGCCAAAGAACACAAACAAACAATAACAATGCATAGAAAGAGCATGTTCTTGACAGTACACAGATGTATGTAAGTGTGTGTAATGCAAATGTGAAAACATACTGGATTAGCTGATAATAGCTAAGTGAGTTAATTAACTAACAGATATATTTGCAAAATCAGCTCAGTCAAAAATGGGGAATCCACATCATGACTTTTTAGAAAGGTGAACTTGTAATTGTAAATCACCATTAAAACCTTACACTGTAGGTCCACTGCTTTAACGTTTCAGGTCCAACAACATAGTAAGCTTCCTCTCGCTAGCCAGCAGGGCGGCATTACTCTTCCTCCCGCCAAAACAATGGAAAAAGCCGCCTTGCCGCTTCGCTCCAAAGAGGTGGAACCCTCCAAGCAACCAATAGGAGTGGAACCGAATAACGCCAGTCAGGTGATTGTGATGCCACTCAAGATCGCAAGTGCAGGTGCGCACCCCAAGACCTCAGGAGGCGGCAAAACCTTGGCGCCGCCACTGCAGATTGCAACGACGGTCAAGCTGGCTGTTCCCATGGCAACAGCTGCGACCCCCGCCCTCAGACATGTGTCGAGTTGTCCAGAGTCTCTCCAAAGGTTGTGATGCATATGGACACACACAACACAGAGGGACACACACACACAGATATACACACACAGTACAAAATACACGTTGTGAAAATTGCCTCATCTATAAGACTTGAAGTGATTTTAAATTTCAAAGCATTTAGGCATAATCTACTGGGCATCAACTGTTTTCTGATCTTTATGGTCATAGGCTCCAGGTATCGGCACTCAAGTCAGCAGTCCAGACAATGGAGCCAGGGCCCAGGAGTAAGGGAGAATCTAAGCCTGCAGGGCCCGGTCCAGATAGTGGGATCCAGATCCGAGTCTTCCCTGCTGCTCAGGACATGGCCAGCCATGGCTCAGCAGTCCAGACCTGCCAGAAGGTTATAGGTACAAAGTCTCAAACAGAAGGTCATATCACACATGAGGGGTGGACATTTAGGGGCAGGACAGGCTTGTGTTTGGGGCTTTGACTCACAGTGTAAAGGTTGTGGGTTTCGACCCCCAATGTCCGCAGTTTACCCTGAGATGCTTAACCTGCTCATTATCGGCACACATATCGAATAATGTGGATAAAAGTGTCGACTTAATGATTGATGAATATTAAATAGCCGTGTGCGGTTTTGGACATTTTAGGGTTTGTAAATTAAATGTCCTCTCAAATGTATTCTTAGCCAACAATGTAGTTTTGGCACACCCAATCAGGTCTATACAAACAGAGATGGACTTTCCTAACCTGAAATTGTATTTGTGTGTGTGGACATTTAGTAAGGAAACTATGTTGCCTCCAAAACAAGCTCCCTTTTCTCTCCTTTCATTGCTCAGAATCTGAATGCCTTTTATTGTCCAACTTTGTTCAACACAATTGTCTAGCAATCCTCAAGTCACTCCAACAAACTATAATATATAAAATATAAATGATGTAAAAAAAGAAACAAAACAAAATAACCAGGTTAGATGCCATAGGTTTGTTGCCATGAAAAAGATTGTATATGTATATATACATATTGTGGTATTTTATCGTTCACGTTCTCTCTCCTCCCGCCTAGACGACATGACCCCCCGACCGGCTCTGTTCCCCCACCGCTGCGTCTCTCCCAGCTCGGCCCCCATCTCCGATGACTTCCTCATCCACACCTGGGAGGTTCTGGGCAGGTCAGCGCCCTTCGCTTTCTCCCCTTGCGGGCTTGCTCCTCTTTAGACCCTTCGGCACCTTTTTCACACAATATCATAGAATTACACATACAAACATTACTTTTTCGTCCAGTCGTTATGGCGATACACGCTTTGAACCCTGTGTTGTCATGGCGGTGTTTCCAGCGGACGCTTTGGGAAGGTGTATCGCTGTAAGGAGCGGCACTCTGGACTGATGCTGGCAGCCAAGGTCATCAACACCCGCACCGCCAAGGAAAAGGTCAGGTGCCACACAAACGCACGCACGCACGCACGCGTGTGGTATAAGACGCATGATATTAAAGTAACTTGGACACAGGGTGTGTCTGTGTGCATTTGTGTGCAGGGGACGTGCGTCTGTGTGTATACACGTTTGTTTGTTTGTGTGTGTGCAAAGAAGTAATTGACTATAACTGTGGGTGTAGGTGCTTGTTGTGATCATCCTTTGTTGTAATTTTCGCCAAATATGCATTCTTACTCATTTAAAACGTTTTAGCCTTAGAAAAATCATAAAGTGTGTGTGTGTGTGTGTGTGTGTGTGTGTGTGTGTGTGTGTGTGTGTGTGTGTGTGTGTGTGTGTGTGTGTGTGTGTGTGTGTGTGTGTGTGTGTGTGTGTGTGTGTGTGTGTGTGTGTGTGTGTGTGTGTGTGTGTGTGTGTGTGTGTGTGTGACAGGAGATGGCTCTGAACGAGGTGCAAGTGATGAACCAGCTCAGCCACGGCAACGTGCTGCAGCTCTATCAGGCCATGGAGACCCGGAACCAGGTGGTGCTCATCCTCGAATAGTAGGACACTGTTTAGTACTGCAGCAAACCTGCACATTCTCGTCTTCCTCCTCCTCCTTGTCCTCCTCTTCCTCCTCCACTTCCTCCTCCTCCTCTTTCTCCTCCTCCTCTTCCTCCTCTTATCCTAATCCTACTTTTCACAGCAGAACAATACATTCAACAACACAAGGCCCCTAGCCTAGAAAGCTGTGTGTGTGTGTGTGTGTAGTGTGGAGGGGGGGGAGCTGTTCGACCGCATCGTGGACGAGAGCTCTCCGTTGACGGAGGTGGACGCCATGGTGTTTGTGAAGCAGATCTGTGAGGGTCTGCACTACATGCACCGGATGTACGTTATCCACTTGGACCTCAAGGTAGGATCTGTGTGCGTGTGCGCGTGTGTGATTGTGAAATGATGGTGGACAATATTGAAACTATTTTGTCATGGTTTAAGCATCTAGTCTAGTCCAAAAGCCTTTACTTTCCATCCATGTTGTTATCACATCATATTGATGATATTCTTTATTATTTATATATTATACAGGTATATCATTTTATTTCTAACATTTGACCTGCCTTTAGCCAGAAAACATCCTGTGTGTGGACCGTACAAGTCACCAGGTGAAGATCATTGACTTTGGACTGGCCAGAAGGTAAGACCACCGGAGTTTAGTTAGGCTATCACTTGTAAAAATGCCTCAACAAGTATGAATGCAAATCCATCATCCATCCCATCCCATTGGACAGGTACAAGCCAGGCGGGAAGCTACGGGTGAACTTTGGAACCCCCGAGTTCCTGGCTCCGGAAGTCGTCAACTTTGACTTTGTCTCGTTCCCAACGGACATGTGGACCCTGGGGGTGGTCACCTACATGCTGTGAGTGTCACAGTCTCTCCAGCCACTGTCTCTACAGATGGCTCCACAATGTCAGAAAAACCCTCCCTTGAACAGCAGAGGGCTGTTCGCTCCCAACCTGTGGTCTGTGAGGGCACTGCAGGTGGTCAGTGGAGAAATAAAAAAATATATATAGATAAATGGAACTTAATAGAAAGAAAGAATATAGACAATTGAAAATATAATAAAACTGCAATGTTGTCTTAGTAGATATAGTACGACGGCTTCTTATTCTTTTCCAATGACCTTTCCTGGAAATAGTGGCTCTTTGTGTATTTGTGCATCAGTTGGAACCGTTACAACACAAGTCCAACACAAACGCGCTTTTGAACCGTCTGCATTTGAGGCAGTGGGCAAAATAATGTCTTCATAATAATGGAGTGGTTAAAACATGATGGCCGTTTGACCTGGCCAACCGCCATCATGCTCCCTGCTCTAAAACACTCCTGCAGGAACACATTGACTGTGTTGAATCAAGCGTCTCAAGATCACAGAGACAGACCTGTTAGGGTCGTCCAGAAGGGTCCAAGCTAAACAATGGGACTGGATTTAAATTCTGTGGACAGAGTGGTACAATCAGCTGGGAATATACAGTATTATATGTACACAATATTTTCCTAGCTGATTCTCATATGACAAAGATTAGTCTCCTCTCTCACTTCACGTTATCCCCGTTTTCCTGGACCAATTCCCCGGGGATGCAGTGTGAGTGGCATGTCTCCGTTCCTCGGTGACGACGACAGCCAGACCCTGAGCAACGTGCTGACAGCCCCCTGGTACTTTGACGAGGACGCCTTCGAGCACGTCTCGGCCGAGGCCCGGGACTTCATCTCCAACCTGCTCATCAGGGAGAAGGGGTGAGCAGCCACGCACAGTTTTATTACGTTGATCACCTCACACACAAGATTAACTTAACATTAACTCATTATAAGGAAAGGTTCAAGTTTCAAGAGATTCAAGATCTTTTTATTTGCCATTTGCAACAAGTTCAATCTCCTCTAATGCTTACTCCCTATTCCCTCCCGCAGTATGAATTTCCTACAACAATACTATACTAAGCTCAACTTTACAAAACGATACTATACTAAACAATACTATACTGTAAACAACACTACCTTTGATATGCTTTACGATACAAACAACACTATATACGGCATTACACATATATAGTGCTATGTACTATACTATATACTATAAACAACACTATATACAGCATTACACATAAATAGTGCTATGTACTATACTATATAAACAACACTATATACAGCATTATACATATATAGTGCTATGTACTATACTATATACTTTAAACAACACTAAACTATAACATTACTGTACACAATGAAGTGACTGATGGATGAGACAGTATACACATGGTGAATTGTGCAAAAAGCATTTTAAAGTGCCAGTAGTGCATGAGCATCATAGATACAGTGCAGTAATTGTAATGAGTCCAGAAAGTCCAGAAAACCTATGATCGTGTCATATAATACAGGTGACAATGTTATGATAGTGTCATGTGATACGGGTGACAATGTTATGATAGTGGCAGTACTCAGTGCTTATTTAAAGACGATGTGAAACATCAGTCAGTGTTGTTCGTCTTTGCACAGCGGGGTTCCCTGTTCCCAATTTGTTTGTTCTGCTCTGATATGCGTTTGCCTGCTTGTTGTCCCTGTGTGTATGTGTGTGTAGGTGGCTTCCAGTTTTCCTTCTAGGGATCGAGAGTGTGTCTCTCATCATAGATCACACCTGTGATACGATGAATTTCAGAGGACATGAGGGCACAGAAAATACGGGACGCAATGTCGGAGGACATGGTTACCCTGCTGGTCATTTCCACATTTGTTTTTTTGTCGCTATCAGATTTCCTCCTCTGCTCCTATTTTCTTGGAAAAAGGGGCTTGGCTGTCCACTGCTTCTCACTGCTGGTCTCTGATCTACATTATTGTAGGGTCTTACATCAGGTCTCTGGATGCATGACCTGGCCTGAGGTCTTGGAGATTAATCATAATATCATTATCATGCCAGCTAATATTGCCATTGGGAGGTTTTCATAATGCACACTATAAAATACTATCTAGACTGAGTTAATTGAATTCCTTAGTATTAGTCATTGACCAATGACAACCAGGGTATACTACAATACTACATTGAAGTAGAAAGGACTTTTGCTGGCATAACACATTTGCAGGGGAATTGATCCTTGTTAATGTTCATATACATTACCCACATTGTAAAGATGAGGGTTGACTGATACAAGACACTGTGTGCAGGGTGAAAGGCACCAGAGGATGCTGTGATTCCCGGCTAACTGACTAGCAGGTCTGAGCTCTCAGGGTTTTTCGGTGAAGCTCATAGTGTGTGTGTGTCGGACGACGGGGAGCAAAGTCACTTTCAGAGCACAGTCTGTTCCTCTAGGAACAGATGAATAAGGGTCAGTGTGTGCTACTTCCAAATGACCCTTTGCGACTCATAAAAGTCAGCAAGAAGCCTTGTTAGTGGCCCCCCCTCCTCCTCCTCCTTCTTCGCCATCTATTATGGTAATCGGTCATTAAAAAAAATCTAAATGATCGTTTTCTGGTTTCTTCAGCTTTTTGGCTCACATTGTGGCCGCTTTGTAGCGGGTTACAGTTCTCTAACTGATCTCTATCCAAACAAGTAGAGTCCTCTCACCCTCCTCCTCCCTGAAGCTTAATGGAGCGTAGAAGTCAGTCCATTGTGTGTAGTCTATCCCGCCTGGAAACCAAGATAGGTCAGGAGCAAGCAGCAGTTGATCGTCGGGTCTGGATTTGTAACAAACCCTAAGAAGGACGGCACGGTGCTGGTATTATTTTGAGATCCGCGTTGAGCTGCTGAAATAATACACACATACGGCCCGGGAAATATAGATTTGGGCACAGGGAATGACTGTGAATGAATGTTGTGACACAAATTCCCCATGGGTTGTGTTACTCTATATTCTCTGTTCAGGGGTCGGATGAGCGCTGCCCAGTGTCTCAAACACCCATGGCTGAACAACATCTCGGAGAAGGCCAAACACCTCAACATCGTGCTCAAATCCCAAGTTTTGCTCAGAAAGTACATGGCCAAGAAGCTGTGGAAGGTTAGTTTGTGCACACATACAGGACATGCATGAGCACACACACACACACACACACACACACACACACACACACACACACACACACACACACACACACACACACACACACACACACACACACACACATACATACAACCTTAGGAACAGCACCACCTCTGGGTCAGTAGGATAAGAAAGGATGTACTTTATTACTCCCAGTCTAGGAAAGGGATATATATTTTTTGTGTCCACATTCTTATTTTTCTTTCATTATTTTTGTCGTTGTTGTTGTTGTTTGTAGAAGAACTACATAGCAGTAGCAGCCGCCAACAGGTTAAAGAAGATTGGGAGCTCTGGGTCTCTGACGTCTCTGGGAGTCTGAGTGAACACTGATCCCCCCAGTGTGGACCTCGAGAGCCGGGTGTCACCTTGCCCCATCCAGGCTCAGCTCTGGTCCCTGGATGTCTTTGGCTTTGTGTTTGTTTGTGTTTTCTTGTAGATGGACTCAAGAACGATAAGTAAATATTTGTTTTAGTCTGAATTTATCAAGGCAGTATAGGATAATTTAGCTCTTTCTTAATTTGCATATGCAAATTGTCTGTGATTTTTCCAGCAACATAAGCTTTTCACTGACTGAACTAATGCACTTATAGAAAGATGCTAATAGTATTATATATCGTATATATTAGACCATTATTAAAATAGATATATATTTAAAAATCGACTTAAGATATCAAAAAATCCTTCTTGTTTTTCGTTCAATGGCTGATGAAATGTATGGCCTTATGGGACACACAGAGAATTTGAAACTACTTTGTTTATAATGTATTCTGTAGGGTTAGAATGACTGCTTGGTGCATGCAAATATAAAAGGAGCCAATGGATATTCATGTAATCATCACATCAGGGTTTGTGGTTTGTCTGAGCCAGTTACGGCAAAGCTTACTGACTCATCAACAAAGAAAAAAAGTATAAGCCTGCAGGTCAAAAGCACAGCATGTGAAAGAAGCAACGCAGAGTGGGGAAACAGAACCATGAAACCATTTAAATCTAAAGAGTGATTTATTATGCATTTTGCGTTATGCTCTGACAGTTAGAAAATAAAAGCATATCAACTCTTTAATTCTTGATTTAAACCTTTTACTAAGCTATCGGGTGATACTACAAATGCCTAATACAAAATTGTTCTAATTTGACAAAGTTAAAAGTTGCCAATGATTCTTAGCCAACTGAAATACGGGCGTCACAACAAATGCGCGGACGTAGCCTCATTTGTGCTCCCTTTATGTTGCTTTTTCTGTGCTACTCGGCATACGCAAAGCCTTCCAGACGAATATACCTGGTCATGGACCTGGTGATCGTGTCCACACACACACACACACACACACACACACACACACACACACACACACACACGACAATATAAAAGCACACAGTCTGTTCGTCCGGTACCAGTCTGTGTTGTGGCTCTGGTTCAGGCTATGGTTCACCGAAGCGCGTTTGATTAGTCGTCACACTAACCATTTCATATCCTGAATATAGATAGGGTCATCGGTTCCCGAAAAATATGAAAACACAGCCCGCGTTTAAAGTCACACCCATTCACACGCTTGGGAACTAAATGTGAACGCCCTTGACCACAAGAGACATTCCGTTTGCATCGGTGAACACCTGCATGGCCCTTCCAAGTGAATGTGTTTTTTTGGGGCCTAAGGGCAATGTTGAACTATTTTACTGGGTTAACACGACATCATGACAGGAGAGAAACAAAAAACAACAAAAACACTTATTTTGTAACACTCCTTGTTACCCACATAACAGACCATAATATCAGGGTCTGGTCTATTTTGAAATAGAAAAATAATGACTAATCAGTCTAATCTATTAAAGGCCATAAATGGGACAATGCATTCGGCATTCGGCATAGCAACGTGGAAATTATGTCCTTTTGTCCAGCTGTCTGCATCTGAACAGCAATGTCATACATCTTTTCAGCATAATGAAATGGAATTACAATGTGTCATTGTTTGCCCAATAACCTAAACCAAATTTCTGTATTGGGGGGTGGGGGGGGGGGTCGTCCATTTACTTTCACTTAGAATTGTTATTGGTGGTCAGGAAGAAAACAAACAAAGCAAAAAACAAATCACTATCACTGTGCATTTCACTTGCATGCTATTGTCAAAATTCCTTCAGTCATACGTCCAGATAATTCAGCTTTGTAAACATCCCAGACAGAGTTGAGGTAATAATGTGATAGTAAGGGAAGAGCAAAATGTCACATGGGTCGTTGTTGCTAAGCAACACAGTACTCAATCTCGCTAGAAATATTTATTTCTCTCTCTCTACGGTTCTAACCTCAAATATGAAAATGAAAGAAAAAAAAATAAACTAAACAAAACTATGACCTACTAAGGTATGTGTGCTTGCTCGCTCACGACAGAATGAAACTATACAGAGATCTGTCCTGTAGCTATAGGTGAAGTGCGGGTTGTCGCTCTTCGCTTGAGGTAGTCAACATTTAGAACAATAGAACATATCTTCACACATGAGGCATGAACAAACAGCGTCATCCCAGTACTCCAGAAACCTGACGCGGAGCCAACGTCTTAAAAAGATTTTTATCTAAACAATTGAACACCTTTTTTTTTTTCTCTCTCTCTCTCTCTCTCTCTCTCTCTCTCTCTCTCTCGCGCATATCGGCCTTAATTGTTAATACCATTTGAGACGATTTATTTTTGCAGAAGAGGAATCTAAATTACGGAACGATAAGAGGTAGGACATTTTTGTAAGTGAATTATAAAGTCAAGGACTGTCGCTAAATAAAGAGTTCTGATTCATAAAAATCTACCATTATAATTTCAACCTAATGGCACAAATAAGAGCCCAAATAACTAAGAAGCCAAAAAAGGAAAACAGAAATTATATATATATATATTTAAAGAAAAGAAAATGACAGCAATGTCAGCATGTTCTGATGAGGTAAAATAGTTCAATTTCATCCTTGTTTTTTTTTTTTGTTTTTTTTTCATAAAATGTCATAAGTGCTTTCACCCTGCAAAGAGGTCTCACACTCTTTCAGAGGCACAACAGTAGCATTTTAAGACATTGGTGCAACTTTGTGTGGGGGTTCAAGGAGCTTCCTTCAAAATACAGCAACGATGGAGGTAAGGCAGAGCAGTGAGGCTCTCACTAAATCTATCCCACTAAAAAAAAAAACTCTCAACTCAAAACACTTCCTTGTTAAAAAAACAAAACCCAACCAACCAAAAAACACACCGTTATCTAGCACAGCAGGTGACCTTTTGAGTTGCGTCACCCGATGTGGTGGGCAAAGGCGCGTCGGTTCAGGGCGGCGAGAGGGAGGGCTTTCGATGAACTTCCAACGGGGCAAATGGGGACGCGCGGTCGAGCTCCTGGAGTCAGCAACCACTACGGACAGAGTCTTGTTTATCGACGGGATGCTTCCCGAACGCCACCCTCTCCCTCTGCGATCACCTGTTCTTCACAGCAGAAGGGGCCCCGTTGGCCCCTGAGAAAAGGCAACTTCCTGTTTGTTTATCTGAAGGAACCCCCCCCCCCCCTCCAAACCCCCGAGATCCAACCACATCGGTGTGTGTGTGTTAGGGAGAAGATGTGGATGTTAATAAAACTTTTTTAAATTCGGTTACGGAGCTTGCACCATGCTTGGAACTTGTATAAACATTTAGAAGAAGTGCGTGTGTCCCTTTTTTTAAAAATAAAAAATAAATGTGTATATTATATGCTTCTTGCATCTAGCAGCAATAGAATTCAAACGGTGGTTTTCTCTTTCTAAGATTTACTTGTTAAACGCAAAGCTTTTTTGTTGTGAGAATGTGGTAGCGTTTCAGAATCAGCTACTTAGTCATAGTGTGGTAATACTGTTTAACAGCCGAGCAGAGAGAAAGGGTTGGTCGACGTACTCCTACTAAAACGCCAATTACTCGTTGGTTATTTGGTATGCTCAGAAACATACATTTTGAACCCTGATCATTATGTGAAAGATGCTTTAAAGCCACATCTGCTGTGATGTCCCTAAACGGAATCATCCAGGGTCGTTTTAAAACTGCGCATTATTCTTATCATTAGATATATTCAAAGGAAATTAAAGATATAATCCACCACACGATAACAGAGACTGTGTGTTGAGGTTTTCAGAAAGATAAAGAGTGTGTATCTGTGATGAGTTGTGGTTCAAAAGGTTAATTCATATCCAATGCGTTTAGACAGATGAGATTCTTATAACAGAGTCTCCACTGACCTGAGGTCAAACATGGAAAGTCCACGTTATTAATATTAGTATTTCACTGTCTGCTCTTGTGTAAAAATACAAAATATAAAATAAAATACTGGTGTTTAGTGATGTAGCGGTTTAGCAGGCAGCTATCCGAGCAATGTGTCACATGTGTGTTGCGCTGCACCTCCATGTACTCTCTGGTTTAAGTGCAACAACTGTTTGTAACAGGATTGACAGGAAGTACTATATTTTGGTTCGACTGAGAATAATCATGGTTCCCTCCCTCCCTCATTCAAGCTTTCTCTTTAAATAATGAGGTAATACTGCTGAGGTGATCTGTTGTGTTAAAACAAAAAAGAATAAAAACAATTAGCATTATTAGCATCAATAAGCTAAGTTACACCCCCCCCCCCCCCCCTGAAATAAAAGCACAATAAGCGTCACATACAGTATGTATGTGAGTCTGCCTGCCTCCACGTGGAGTTCCTCCACAGTGGCAACCTCCTCCTTTAAACGTGGTGGGACCTAGGGAGCGTCCTACTGCTGAAAGGCCTGGTAGTATCGAGGTAGAGGGCTGGAAGTGCTCATAGCAGGGCTGCTGTACCCCTGAGGTAGCTGGCTGTGGCTGTGGGCTCCGGGGCCCTGGGGTACGTGAGCCTGGGGGGGCTGGATGAGGGCGAAGGGGCTGGGCGGCTGGGGCGACAGGCCGGCGGCGGAGGAAGACGTGGAGGAGGCGTTGGTGGCCGAGGTGGACGGGTAGCCCATCATCAGCCCCCCCATGCCCATGTGGGCGCCGTAGGGCGGCAGGCCGAAGGGCAGGAAGCCCAGCAGGGGGCCCAGGTCCATGTTGGTGGCACAGGACAGCTCACTGCCACCACCCGCCATCACGGCCCCCTCGGGCAGCAGGGCGTCCCGCTGGGGGGGGGAGGAGGAGGAGGAAGGCACCGCACTGAGGTGGTTTGGGGGCAGACCGCTCTGAAGGTCCAGCAGGAAGCTCTCCATGTCCACACGGGGGTAGGAGGTAGAGCCGTGCTGGTACCGGGGCATGGCGCCGTACGCCTGCTGCTGCGGCGGCTGCTGCTGTGGCGGGGGCTGCTGGGTGGGCGCAGGGGACTGCAGGGGGTGGTGGTGGGCGTGAGGCGAGGGGGGAGGAGCCATGTGGCGACCCATGGCGGAGGACAGGGAGGTCTGCATGAGGCCGTGGTGGTGGTGGCCCATGCCAGGGCTGGCCATGGGGTAAGAGCTGTACATGTCCATGGAGAAGGAGCTCTCGGGGGGCTCTTTGGGGGCGGAGCCTACATCGCAGGTCACCGGGCTAGGCTCCTCCTTCACGGTACACAGGCCAGGGGGTGTAGGCGTGGCCACGGGGCCACTCGCCATCCCGCCTGGCGTAAGCCCCGGCTCTTGGGCGTGGCTCTTCTTCAAGTGGCGGGTCAGGTGGTCACGGCGCCCGAAGCGCTGGGCGCAGCGCGGGCACAGGAAGTCACGGCGGCCCGTGTGCACCACGGCGTGCCGCCGTACGTCTTTGCGTGTGTAGAAGCGGCGGTCGCAGCGCTCGCAGGAGTACTTCCGCTCCCGGACCGGCACAGCACCGCTGGCCCCTGGCGGGCCCGGTGGTGGGGGAGGCCGGTCGCTGTGGCTTCCCATGTGCTCCAGCAGGGAGGGGGATCCGTCAGGACATGGCAGGCCTGCCGCGGTGCCGTGCGCCGCCACCAGGTGCCGCCGGTACCCCAGCTGGGTGTTGTACTGCTTACCACACTCCTGGCACTGGAAGAGCTGCCTGTTGGCTGGGTGGGCCTCCTGCAGCTGGCTCTTTAGATGGTCCTGCTGTTGGAACATGATCTAGCAGGCAGAACAGTGGCTGGCTCTCTTCTTGGTGTACGAGGACTTTGGCCAGCAGCCTGACCAGACACAAACAAGACTCATGGGGATGCTCCCGGGGCTGACCATCAGACTGGAGACACCTGGCCTTCCCCAATACTCGAGCTGGAGGGCTGGATCCTAAGTGCTGCTTGTTGGTTGTACAACGCCCTTTTATGGCAACTCCTAGTGGTCTTCTCTGCCTTGCTTGGCGAATCCGGTATCCAGAGATTGGTTTGGGTGACAGCAGCTGCCATAGCAACCCCAGAAGGGCTGTAAGGGATGAGTCACTCTTCTTCTTCCTGACTGGTTCCACGTTGTTCTGGCCTGTGAGGACCTGTTGTGTGGTAGTAGGGTCAGCCAGCCAGGGATGGAGGGTCTTCAATAGGTCAATTTAAAAGGGTTCCAGAGACACATTTTTGTTAATTCTGTAAAAAGAAGACCAAAGCGCAACAAAAGTGTGATTATCATTTGGTATATAGGGCCTACTGAAAATTTGTGATATGCAGTTTTCAACTTGACTTTGAGAGTTATTTACATGCTTTAATGCATACAAATCACATTTTGATATAATTATTGTAAAACATGAACATACTTGCTTAAGCATTACAGCACTAGGACTCCAACAGGGTAATGTATACAATTAAAGGCCAATCCCTGTCCATAGTGTGTGATTTATTTAAAAACATTTGAACAAAGTTCAGTCTCTATGTTTGGATGAATGCATGTCAGTCATGTCATAATACGACTATGTTTTTTTTGGACATTTATTTTCATGCTAATTATTATTTAAAGAAAAGCTATTTATAGCTCAAGCTGTGCCATATTTACACTGCATACCAAAAATGAAAGGCTTACAGTTCGGAATTCAGTTCGTTCAAGTTTAAAATCGACCCATCTAATTATGTATCACAATTGGATATAATTATTGTAAAACATGAACATACGGTAATTGCTAAGGCATTGCAGCACTACAACTATTACAGATAAGCATAACCAATTAGAGGTGGATCGAATGGCCAAATACCCTGTACAGTGTGTGATCTTTTAAAAAACATTTTAACAAAAAAACATATATATTATATATTCTATATATATTAATGATATATTATGATATAATATATTGGATATATTAATGTTACATGTGTCTTAAGGTTTTAGAATACTTTTTGTCATAATATGACTAAAGTAAAACGTAATATTGGTCTGCTATGCTAAAAGAGCAGCAATCTATTATTCATTTGATTCTGTTTAAATGGTTAATTTTTTTCCTGGTGTATGTTGATGTTTTTAGTGGCAAAACAAATCCTGGCAGGTAAAAATGTATGATAATTACAATTTCAGATGTAAATTATGAAATTCATATGAATATCGTTATTAATTATAGTAAGAAAGACCAAATAATAAACCAAATAAAATGAGCACCCACATTAAACAGGGTATCTGCAGGTTTCAACCAGTTCAATTTCAGATTGTTTTAATAGCACTTAGAAAATGACTCCTCAACCTGGAGTATACACATGTAGTTGTATTGTTATGTGTTCATTTATTCAAATTCTGTCATTTCATCTCACCCGTGCTGCTTGTCTGACAACAAATACCCTGCAATAGCATGAAGTTATGGCGCCAGTGCAGTGGTCAACACAGTTTGTGAGCAAGAGCAGTAAAATAAACATATATTTCACATACAATACCTACAAGTTTGATATGTGTTGGTTTGAGGTTATTCAAGACTTTGTAATGCCTTTTAAATGCCTTAAATGGACATTTTTTAAATTCAAGACGATTTAGTAATTGTAATACCTCTGTGGGCATTCTGTTTAAAAGTTCAGCTATTATCTATTACCTTTTACAATTAGGAAGGACAATGGAGGATATTTCAATCAATACACTGTCTAACGTGTGTATACGATACAATTGCTAACAAGAAAAATCAAATATATATAATGTGTGTGGTTACCCATTTATGCAAATAATCACTGTGAATCAACAAGTACAAATAGAAGGGCACTAATAAAACACACATGGTATGTAATGCTATGAAGTTGTCAGGGTTGAGTGGGGTGTTGATAAAGAGAAGTGATTAAGCACCACAGAAATATTGTTTTATCTGGGAAATGATGGGGTTGTGAAATATGTGTATAGTAGGTTTTGAAAGCTGATGGGCACAAAAGCACCACCCATTGTAATATTGGACGTTGTTGTTTTCACAGTGAAATTTAAATGAAAATTTGTATGCAAAAAATATATAGTACATTAACTATATATGTGTATATCTCTTATTGCACTACATATCTTGATTGCACACACCTAGTTCTTGCTACTGCCAACGCGTGTGTGTTATTATTATGATTACTATCACCATATTACTACCTTTTTGTTATCAGTGTTGTAACTTATGCAACAGCACTTGTGACTCCCAATGTCACTTTAGCCTCATATGCTAGCTGATGAAAACACAGTAAAAAGCCTTTTTTTCTTTTCAGGCACTTTGCTTTCCACACCATTTTATATTTGCATAAAAAGGTAGCCTTGCATGCTGGCGGTCACTCATATAAGTAAGCGTTTGTTAAAGCGCCTTAATACAAACGTGCAATATTTACACAATGAGTGAACTGTTTGGTTTTCAGGAGAGTGCGACTAGTCATCGTATCTCGAATAAAAAACGAGCGGAGATCCCGGCGACGTACCGATAACTTTAATGGTGCTAATCGCGGTGTGTCGTGGTCGTCCGACTCGTTCGTTCCCGTTTAATACAGCCTCACATAGCCCCACACACAACCGTGTGAAGTTAAAACACCATCCACACGGACACGTTTCGACCGTCCGATTTACGTTACGAAGCGTAACTCTGTGCCTTATAACCGTAATTCGTTGTTCACGAATGACGGTGTCGGCTAGCTCGTCTTGATTCACGAGGCTCCATAGACCGACTGGACGAACAGTTCGCTGTGGGAAAGTAACACACACACACACACCGGGTGTATAGCGATAATACACGTTTATTATTGCCTTATTACGAAAGCGATGTGCGTGTCGACTTCCGATGCGAGCACAGCTACAATACATACATACATTCACACGAAATAAAACAAATTCGGCAAGTTTGTGTGTGTGTGTCTCTCTCTCTCTCTCTCTATCTCGAGGAGTTTACATGTCGGCAAGGATCGTTTATTTTTTTAGGGACCTCGTTTCAACTTTAACGCGTGGGTCGTCCGCTCGAAACCCCGGGGCTCGAACTTACCTCTGGGTGGTCCGCGACGGTTCCGTTCGGATCGTGTCCTGTGGATGTGCAACTTCACATTTTTCCAAAATTTTCTAAAATGTTTATGATGTTTTTGGGGCCTGGACTTCTCGGCGCGGCGCTGGAGTTGTGAAGCGCATGCATTGTGGGAGAGTGACGTCAGACACACCACTTTGACGAACTTTTGAAAGGAGGCCAGTTGGCAAAACAGGGGCTGCCATGGGGGAGTTGGGGGGGGGGGAGAGAGGGGAGAGCAGTTCAGGTTCAACCCCAGCATCCGTTATAGACAAGGCCAACGCATTATACATACCAACTGATATTAAAGGGAGCTCAAACAAACAGTTTACCTGAATGTGTTGTTATTTTTTTTAAACTAGGAAATATGGGCCCTTCACTCACAGTCATCGTTAAGCTAAACACATAATAGGTCGTGGAACTATTATTTTATTTTTCGTATATCCATTTATTATTGTATTTATGGAAATAGTAATGAATAAATGGTCATATGGATTTTCTAATTGTATGTTTACCAATATTAAATTGAGGGGATAAGACAACTTATTGGAGAGGTCTTATGATACATCCATTGAGGAGACGTTGACATTTTATAATTATTTGGGGTAAACATTTGGGGGTTTGGGGCCATAGGAGTATCTAGCAATTCGATTGCAGAATACAGGAAGACAATACTACTCGGTGGAGCAATGAGATAATAAGTGTATAATAAGACGATGATATAATAATTCATCTTTATATATATATATATATATATACATAAATATTAATATGAATTCGATTTTATATATATGTATATATATATATATATATATATATATATCAGTGTTTAACTGGACTGAATATATACAATGCAATTATTCACACTTCGGAATAGGTTTAGGCTGTCCTTGTTTTTTTTTGTTTTGTATATGAAGACGAGGGACGTCCACTATGTGCAATATATCGTACTTTTATCACATAATAGAATACAGTCTTGAGCAATAACTAACGTGTTTTTTTGGGGTTTTCTGTGGCGTCGAGGGTACAAACGGCGTGCAGATCTACGGCGGGCTGTTTTTTTGTGTTGCATTCCTGCAGTAGGTCTGACCCTTGACCCCGATGTTGTAGTCCCTCCGCCTCACATTCCTAGCAGCGTTTTCCTGCAGTAGTACAGCAAAAGGCGCACGCCTGCCCACTGTTTATAGGCTAGGTAGCTTAGAGAGCTAGCAACCACCACCCCATCTGCACACAATTTTGCTGTGAGATGCAACAGAAACAACAACCCCAAACACTATATATATGATGCTTTAGCCAAAAGGCGGTGGTGTATACACTACAGTGTTCCGCGAGAGAATCCTCACGAAAGAAAGGGCTGGTTGGTTTTTTTTTTGGGGGAAGCGCTTATTAGCTAGCCTGCGAGCTAACGGATCCTCAGCTCACGGTTGTTTCCTGACCCCAACAGCGACGACTCGCTTTGTGGCGATCCGAGATCCGAGAAACACTGTTCCAACGTACAAGGCGAGCTACCACCGGCAAAGAGAGGAGGAAATGAAGGACAAACAAAAGAGAAAGAAGGAGCGGACGTGGGCGGAGGCGGCTCGCATGGTAAAAAATGACAAAGTTTTGAATTTTTATGTATTTTGTGGCGATTTCGTACGACCACTTCCGACGGGTTTGTGAAACTACAGCCGCCAGGCGGAGCGTTTTGTCGGGCTCGTCTCTGCACGAACACTCGCCGTTACACCGCGGCCCACACACTCAAAATAACCCCACAAATAACCGAAACACCGGTGCATTTTCTGTATCTGTTTCTGAATCATTATACTAATTAACCAACACGCGGTTGTATGTTTCTGGTGTAGCTCTTTTGAGAGCCTGTCCGCAGCCTTTCAGTGTTGACTTGACAACACGCTAAATGCTAACGCTATATGCTAACGTTAGCCTCAGTAGCAGTCTGCTAACGTATAGCTTAGCAACTGTTAATGTTTTCATCCCTTTGTTTAGGCAGCAAGTTGGCTCACGTTGTCATGTTTATCAACTTAACCTGGCGAATTATCTAAACGGCCCACTAGTTATCCATTTATAATTATTCTGGAAAACAGAATTTAGATGGTTATTTTAAAGGGAAATATTATATGCAACCTAATCATGATTGGTTACTATTCAACATTGCTGGTTCTGGGCTAATTCAACCCCGGTGTGAAAATACTACTTGGTGAACCATAATACACACGGCTAGTATATCCATGTATACATACATATACTAGTATATACATATGCATTTTTGACAGAAGGGTAGACCCAAAATAGGTTTTGCCCGTCTGTCAACCTAATTGTATTTCTAATCACTCTTGAGCTTACGTTTAAGACGTCCCATACAACAGAACTACAACGGGACAGTTGAAAGTAAAAACATTGACAAGAAAATGTATAAATGAATGTTTTTTAGCAAGCATACACCGACATTTTTAATGTAAATTGAGTTGACCCAATTACAGGGTTCGTGGATGTTCCCAGTTTCTTCATATTGGACCAGGAACAATACCCAGTACTGTAGGACCGACTATGACAAAAACATGGCCAATACTTATTGTAGGGTGCATTAACCACATTTTAAATAGCCACATGTAGTTGAGCGTTGTTGCTTTATTTTAGGTTTGGTTCATTAAAATGTTTTCAGGTGTGGATGAGAAGTGATGCATATTATCTGGCCATTGACTACTTTGAATCTGCATTGCTTATCTTTGTGCTTTTATCTTGAGCAATAACTTTCCATTTAGAGAATGGAGAAGAGTCACAATGCATAACATGTTAACCTGCACTAAATTGACTATATAGTAATTTAGCAGACTCTTTTCTCCAAAACCTCTTACAGTCATTATTGAGCAGGTATCATTAGGAATCTTGCTGGAAGAACAGGAAGACTGTGAAACGCAAAACCATTGGAATAAGACTCAAACACCCTAACTACTATCTGACCCCCTCATCAATTCACAGTTGTATTTATTTTGTGTATACGTACCCCATTACAAAGCTGGTACATTTATTTAACATCATTTAATGTATCTTGCTTTTGTTGTGCAAACCAAAAAAACACAAATTTTTGAATTGTGTGACTATTAAGTCACATAATATACTGCAGCATAGCTTTATCTTTTCAAGAGGTAGAAATATACATCCATGCAGTCAGCTAGTGGACATCCATCGATCTCTGCTCTAAACATCTGTTCTCCGCAACACTAGCAGACACATTGGTCACTGTGTGCAGCAGCATCTGTAGTACGCCAGTAGTTTCTGGTGGTTTCAGACCGGCTCTGTTAATCCATGTAGATACACGTTGTGTTGTATTGTTTGTGGCTTATGTTGATGGGAAAGACTGTAACTGCTTTTTTCTTTCACAAGTCATGTGATTGCTGGTTATTGCCCCGACAGCTATTATAGCTATAGTGCTTCACAGATTGTGTGTGTGTGTGCACGTCTGACTTTCTGACAGGTATTGGAGAACTTCTCTGATGCCCCAATGACTCCGAAACAAATCCTGCACGTCATCCAGACCAAGGGACTCAAAGAAATGAGGTTAGACACACATGCTTTCTTAAGATGTCAATTGTTGTTTTTAAAGAGTAATGAAATGCCCTAGTCTCTACCCAATATACAATAAAAAGAATGGATGGTCCAATCATGTCGGTGGAAAAAAAATCATAGAAATCCTAGTGGCAAAGCTGGAGCTCCAGGGGATTCCTATAAAACAGACTGCCATTTCTATCGCCATATAGAAAACTGTACCTCAAAATGACATCTAGAAAAGAGTGGTGACAGACTTTACAGAGAGCATCGAGTTTCTCTTCTAGTTCTGTTAAGTCTGTTTAAAAATGGTCTTTTTAAGAGAAGTTATCATTATTATTGTTTTAAATTCTTCTTTTCTTTATTTTCTCTTACCTGGGACCTCTTCAACCGGATGTTGCCTCTCACACAAGGAGGTAGGTCTGATGTCTTGTATGGCAAAACCAGCCTTATTTTTTTTATCACTTAATTATTCATCCAGTTTTTGTCTTGCTGTCATGTGTGATGATTCGGTATTGTTTTGTGGCTTTCATTGGAGCCACAATCCTTTGTCTATTGAGTCATTCATGTTATGGATGCCTACAGGCGGACATCGGGGTTCAAACTCATAACCTTATGGCTGGGAGTCCCTTGGCCTCGACTAGAGCACTGTAACAAAAGGGTCCATTTGTGTGTGTTTCAAGTGGGACGGCTCCGCTGGCGTGCCTGGTCACCATGCTACACTCCCAGGTGAGGGGAGACCGAGTGAAGAACAGCATCTTCTTCAAGCTACCAGGACGCATGAGCCTATTCACGCTCAAGGTAACCCTCATCCATATTTAAATAAGCTGGGACCATCAGTAGAGATCAGCAGTGGAACTTGACATTCGTCAGTGTTTGGGGGCCATTTTGTTTTGCCAAACCGTAATACGATATTTCTCGGTCTATCAGTTTGACTGAAGTGTAGTCAGTGTATGCACCGACGTGTCTGAATTGTCTATGTAATGATATTTGATTCACTTTTGCTCTGTTAGACACACCTAACAATGCCACTGGGTGTCATATGTCAGAAGTCACCCTAGTGCATTTATAAACTAGGGACATTTTCAGGTGTAGATAGTTTTTTCGGTCATGTATGGCGTATGGTGTAATGCACTTTTGCCATTTTAGTCAACAGAGAAAGGAATTATAAGAGTTTTGTCTGATGTTTTATTTTGCAAATGTGGCATATTTGTAAAAAATAATTGCTGGACTAATCCGGTCAACCTAGACGTTGTGTACATTTCCATAAGATACTTATTAGGAGTATTTTACAATTTAGTCTGACTCGTTTACTAGACCAATCCAAATTAGACGTACTGTACAGTGAATTCAGATACAGGTAGACTGGGGGTGCTTTGTATGGATGTTTGTATAATAAGAGGGTAATGCTTCAGACGTAATGTGAAAACTCACGGCCTGCAACAGCCCGTTTCCTCCGTTTTGGAGGAAAATCTCATAAAAGCAGACCAATGACGCCAACGGTCTAACTCTTCTGGGGTATTTTCACGGAAACGGAGGCTTAAGGACGACTACAAACAAGTAAACGGTGGTCATTGGGTTAACCAAATAACTGACCGCAGGAATTTAAACTCCCTGGCCACTACACTGGCCAGCCCTACTTTGAGTCTGTCTGAATCTCTGTGTGCTGCTCTGCAGAAGAATGCCCTGCAGTGGACCAAGAACCCAACAGAAGCGGACACAGCCACAGAGGGAGCGGGGGCCACAACCGCCACCACAGCTAACCCCTCTGCCTCCACCACCACCACCTCCGCCTCAGTCGGGGTGGGCCTGGCTCACGCCACCGCCCCAGAGGGAGCCGAACAGGAGAGCTGTGACTCCACAGAGACCACCGCCAACGCCAGCGGGGAGAACGACGGTAGGCCCCTGAGCTGAGATGGTACTTTATTAACCCCACATGGGACATGAGGGTTGTCAAAATGCTACCTGCTCACTCCTGCTGTGATGGTAAAAATGGCAATGTTGCACTATATTAATTGTCGTTATGTCTATTGTATGTTATATATGTATTCAACTGTGGCTACACTGTAGAACACAATGATATGGATATATTTTTAGCTAATGCATAATCTTATTTATATTTCTTTATATTTATTTTGTAATCGCAACTTGGCTTGAAATCCTTGAGGTGGTTCTTCTATAGCAAGCTTTGCCTAACATTTATTCCCCCACCCCCACTCCCATTCACCTTGTAGCTTCTGTAGACGAGAGCTCATCCAGCGCCTCCTGCTCCACAGAGCCCACCCCTCCCAGCCAACCCCAGACCCGCCTCAGCAGGGCAGCTGGACAACAGGGACGCGCTGAGTCACAAACCCAACACCCTACCCGCCTCAGCCGCTCCAGACAGGTAGTGCACAGCACAAGCACAGGACACGTGATGTGTTGCATATGTATAGCCTCTGCTATAACACGTGTCATAAGAGGAGAATTTTTCAATTTACTTCAGCACTTGGGCACTACGTTTTGGGTTAATAACCTTGTTAAAGAACGTCATTAGAATATGAAGTATGTGTAATCTGTTGCATTGGGGCAATATAGGGTTAGGTTAGGGTGTTTGGGTGCTAAAGAACCAAAAGCCAACTGGGTTCGATCCCTCTAATGTCCTCAGTCTACCTGCAGGCATCCTTGAGATAGATGCTTCAACTCCTACACATTGCTCATGAATGACATGCATCTGTATTCAGTGCACGTCTCCTTGGATAAAGGCATCAGCTAAATTGAACTACAAGATAGTACATTTATTTTGGTGCATCTGGGAGGCCTCTAACTGAATCCTCATTTTTACCGTGTTCATTGCAAAATGTGACAAAAAGAAAATGAATCGTGCTACCTTGGAGAGTACGTCCTTTTCGTCCTCTTTCTCCTTATCCTCCTCTCTTACGTACCTCCCCGTCCCCCCCCCAGTCAGGGAGGCAGAGGAAGAAGGCAGTGATGATGCCCAGAGTAGTCCTCACTCCACTCAAGGTCAACGGAGAACATGTTCCATCAGGTAAATATAGCAGTTTTATATTTACCACCACCCCCACACACCCCCACCCTGCTGTCCTTCCTAAACCCCCCCCCCCCTCCCTCTTGTTCTGTCTGCTTTGGGTCCTGACCGTCACACCGGCTGGCTATAGCAGGTGTCTCCCTAGACAAACGCTTGGTACCAGTACATGATTCTGGGAGTTTTGGTTGCAACTACAAATACAGTTAAAATATAGGCTTAGATATTGTTTAAAAAAAATGATATCAATTGTAGTAGGGGTGGTATAAATTAATTGGATCGTATTTACTCCTTTCTTAGACAATGTCGGTGTTAGAACCACAGCCATTTGGTTTTCTTTTGACCACCATAAGCAGAATGCTGGTTTTGTGACAGCCAGCCACCTCTAAGAGGTTCCTGTCTGGCCCGGCTCCTCAGTTTTTGACAACCACTTCCCTCCAGTCCATCTATGTTAAGCGTTGGCACGGTCTCCCCGGCTGTGCTTTGAATTCAGAGCCATCTCTGTGTTGTGGGGGAACATACTGTGAATCTGTGTCTCGGGCCGTGGCGGAATTAGGCTCTTTTTTATTTTTATGGAACGAGTAGAAATGAACTCCTTGCAGGATATTTCAAGGCTTTTTTCACCACTTTCTTAAATGGGATGGTTGCCGTGGATCCTTGAGGATTGCATCATCCGTCATGGTTTAAAAAGGATCAGAATATAGCAATAGTGTTATGTTTGAAGGGAAGTGGTGCTTTACTTTGGTACAGGGATGCAAAAAAAACTCAGGTTTCGGCAAATGTCTCTTTTATCATTTAAATTTGTGTGAGTTGTCTAGATCCGAGGAGTTTTAGGGGGGAGACATTGACATGGTAAGCTAGACGGCATATCAACAATTCATTGTTTAGAATTGTATTGCAACGGGGCGCTCGGCCCCTCCTTACTTTCACCCGCATTTAAAGTGTAGCGTTATTTCCCCACGGATAGAAAAATCAACATTTGGCTGACATCTTACAATATTGTAAGATGTGTGTTCAACGAAAAGCACGGCTGGAGATTAAGCTCTTCGACGAGTAGTTTACATTTCGGTGTCTAATTTCAGGACCACTTGACCACTTCAGGTGAGTGCAGCAAGTAACTTAAGAGCAAGTGAAACTTTTTTTTAAATATATATACTGCATTCTAAGGGGGTCTATTATGTAAACGGCCTGCATCTATATAGCGCTTTTCTAACCAGTGCAGCCACTCAAAGGAAGACTTGCTCAGGGACACTACGACTCTTGGCTAGTAGAAGCCGGGAGATCGAACCAGAAACCTTCCGGTTGTTAGGCGACCGCGCTACCTCCTGAGCTGTGGCCACCCTAAGGGTTGGGGTTATGTAGATATAAGACGTGAAGATCGGGAAAAGTCCAAACCGCTTTCTGGAAAATGTCCCTTCCTGACAACCCCGCTCTCCCATCCCGACTCTTCCAAACTGTTTCTCTCCCCCCCCCCCCCCCCCCCCAGTCTTTCCTCTTAACCCTGCGTCTGAACGCCCCCTGGACCGACTCACTCTACATGAGGGGCGGGATGTGTTATTTCGGCTCTGGGTCGTCTGTCTCTCTGTGCTTGTGCCACCGCCTCTTGCCTGTGCTGTAGCCCTTTACCAGCCCTTTTACACCCCACCCAAACCCACTGTACTCGCCACCCGCAGACCCCCACTCCGCTATGACCCCCACTCAGCTATGACCCCCTCCCCCCTTCATCCCTCCCTCCCCCCTTCAGGAGCTGCAGGGAGGCGCAGGGAAGCCTCTAGGGGTACGGGGGGTCCTACGCTCCGTGCTCGCCCAGATCTGGGCTGGAAGCGGCCGCCACACTTGAAGAACATGCACAGCCTACACTCAGGTACAGGCCCATCCCTTCCCCACCCCACTCCTAAACCCTACAGGAGCCCCCTGTCAGGCTGTGTTGATGTCCTACCCCCTTCCCATTCCGGGTCAGCTCTCAACATCATGCAAATATTATACTGCTAATACAAATATGTAAACTTCCTTTACCCATTCTGCCGAAGAGCATTTAGCTTAAGTGCACCTGCCGCAAATGTTAACAATGGCAATGTAGCTTATATATATAGATAATTAGGGATGCTCCGATCAGGGTTTTTGGGGCAGTTTGCCGATCACCGAAATCTGAATCGGCTGGTACCGATTGCCAATAACATAGTGGGTGGGGGCTATGGGGATCTTTAGTTTAGAGTTCCATATATTGTGTAGTATTGTATATGTAATTACTATTTAGAGCAATAAAAGTTACTATTCTGAAATGCATTGCAGATATATATAATATATATATCACCGTATCATCTCACGTGACACTACTCAACCAATCAAATCGCTGCAGTGAGCGAGCAGATACACACGCACACGTGCACACAAAACCTAAAGGTAGACGGCGAAAACTCCTACATTCATTGTTATCACGGGCCGTTCAAGCCCAATTCTGTGGCGATTATTAAAAGCGGCAGTGTGAAGCGGCACTACGAGATAAAGCACATGTTTTGAGCAATCATACCCACCCAAAATAAAATGAACGATCTAGGAGCCCAATATGATATGTTTATCTGTATTTACCGCTAACTTTCAGCAGTGCAGCCGGCGTTTCTGCTTCACACACGTGTATGTGTATGTATGTATATGTGTGTATAATATATATATATATATATATATATGTATATGTATATGTATATGTATATATATATATGTATGTATGTATATGTATATGTATATGTATATGTGTATATATATATATATGTGTGTATAATATATATATATATATGTCATGTATTTTGCTTCATCTGACGGGCTCTTCTGATTGGCGTTTTTGATAGCTCCCACCGATCGGTTTAGAGTGAATATCGGCCAATAATGACCGGTAGCAGATCGATCGAAGCATCCCTCAAAAAACGGTGAATCATCATACAAGTACTTTGCAAAATGTCTCTTTACAAAGACCAACTTTACAAACTCTAGTTTTTGTGAAAAGCAGGACGTTTGAGCAGGACGTTCACACAAAATGCTTGGCTTAACATAGTATTTTAGAGAAACTTTATAGGTAATGGATGTTCTAGTGAAGCCAGGAGAGAAGGTTTGATCACCCAGACCTTTATTGTCCTTTTAAACTGACTTTGTATCATTTTATTGTGGCTGGTATATGCCAATGAACAATGTTTACTTTTCCTCCATGTTCGCCGGATGTATCCGGTGTCCTCCTACCCACCATCTCAACCCAACTTTGTCAAATTACAGACTTTGGTTAAGATTTTGCACCTGTGCTGAGCTGCGCCCCCTCTCCCCCTAGAGACAGAGGGCATGGGCAACGACTGCAGGCATTTTTAACACTATATCCCTAATGCAAATAGATGGAGATATGGTTAAAAAGTGGCCAAATTCCCCTTTTTAAGTAGCACAAACCCGATGAGAAACGTGTAGGACATGACGCTTCAGGACAGATCATCTGTGCTGTTAAGCGTGGGTGTTGGAAAGAGTGAGAGCTAGGTGCTGTTGTTTGGTGGCAGTGTGAATAACTGAATTCTAAACAGTTTTGTTTTTTTTGTGTCTGTGGTGAATTAGGCAGTTGGTTGGCCTGTCACTCCTTACACCATTTTGTAGAGGCAAGAAGTTCCTTCTTCTGAAGTGTACACTTATAATGAATGAAATGTTTCCTGTCAAAACTGCCTCTGCGTGCTGCGCGTGTGCGCACCGTGGGGTTGGTGCATTGGAAGAGTTAAGAGAGATGGACCGGCTGTCGGCACACAGAACTATTGATCCTCCGCCTGATACTGAACTGTCCAATTTTTACTTTATTATTGAGGAACCAGATGAATGACACAAAAAAAGCCTTAAAGGGATAGTTCACTAATAGGCTAAGAAAATGTATGTGTAGATAATTGTTTTCTACATATTCTGAAAATATGGTCGATTTCCGACTTCATCTAGTATTTTTTTTTTAAATCATTTTTATTGAAACATTTATCGTAATTGCACTGGACGCCACCATTTTTACTAGTCATGTGATCGCTATGATGTCATCAGTGCTCCGTTGTACACCTGCTAAATGCCGAGTTATCGAGGTGATTCATCCAGTGACGAAGAAACTATTGAACTGAATGCAGAAAGACCGTATAGGTTTGAGCCAAGGAGGCCTAGGCCCGACAGGGGCAGCAGTAGCGATCGTTGTGTTAAACTATATTCTATAAAAGTTGTCTATATCCCCGCCGTGCGCCCATAGGGCTGTGCGCACTACAGGAGCCAGAGCACGTTCGACGGCAGAAGCGGCAACCACACCACACAACTATATTATACTTATATTATATATATATATATATATATATATATATATATATATATACACACAGCATGGGTCAGATGTTGTTGTCAAGTAAAGAACGAACATGAAAGAATGACCCAAGACGCTCACACACCTGTGTGTTTGAGAGAGGGTTTTTTGTATCAGCAACGTTTGTATCAGGATAATCATTGGCTTAATAAATATAGTTGATATAATAGAGTATAGTATATTATATAAATATAATATAGCCATACAATATAGCTACCGCCTCCTGCGTCGAACGCAATCCGCCTCCTGCAGCGCGCACAGCCCCACGGGCGCAGGGCGGGGACAGACAACCACATAGAACATAGCCTTGAACACAACACCTAACTACACAACGCAAGTTTTTCATTCACTTGTTTTCTGCTTCTTGACTCACTTATCTTTCCTCTTGGCACTGCTTAGAACTTGCTCTGTAGGAGCGTCACCGTCGGGCTGGGCAAACACGCTATAGGCACAGCTGATCAGATCAGGCTTCAACAACAGTCGATGAGCGAAGCCACTCTTGAACGGACAATAGTTCTCAAAGTTTTCTTCCCGAAAATGTCGGCTGCACACCCTAGCTTGCCTGTCCGTCCCGGGAGGACAACAACACTCTGCCAACGTGCCTTCGTGTATGAAGCCTCGATCGCTGAGTCGGCACATTGAAGAAGTGTGCATGGTCCGGATTCCTTTTGTTGGATACCTTGCAGTATTTCGGCATTGTGTCGATATTGAACGATCAATCGACACACAATACACATGCCGAACAATAGCGAATGACAGCTCAATTGGCGTCTGTGGCGTGATCGAGCACTGTCTACGTCACAGCCTCTGAATTTGGTCACGTGAAAGACAAAATGGCATCTCCCACAGAAAGATTGATTTTTAACAACAAAAAAATAAAATAAAATAGCAAATAGCAGCGGGTGCTTGTGAACAACTCAGGGTATACTTAGAAGTTACAGTTTTATCGCCCTATGTGCTTTTTCAAATGAGTGAACTATCCCTTTAATAAACCGTCAAATACAATATATTTAGAATTTAATGACATTTTTCAAAAGGGATGTTTAGTGATCTCAGACAATTAGTTATTCGTCTTTTGTTCCTAATTGTCTTCTTGTGGAACGCGCTGGCCATCTTAAGAAGACAAAGTTTGTTGCTGACTTCTCCAGGCAATGTTGACGTGCTTTGATAATCCAGAACTAATTACAAACTGTTCTGTTGAAATTAAAAGCTAAATGAAAAAATCTCCCCATTAGCCTTTGCTGGTTGGCACACAAAGAATAAACATACACAGCATTTGTCTCGGTGCACTGCTACCCAAGGACAAAAAAAATGCATACAACAATAAATTAGCATTTTGAGTGCTGTGCATATTAAATCTAAATGTTGAGGATTTTGAATCCTCTTTATTTGTCACGTACATGTACAGACACAGTGAAATGAGTTTCTCTGCATTTAACCTATCCTAGTATTAGAAGCAGATATTGTTACAGATACAGGCAGGTATTGTATATACAGCGCCCGGGGAGCAGTGTAGCGGTCTGGTGCCTTGCTCAAGGGATACTTGGCAGTGCCCTGGTGTTTCGGAGACTTGAACCGGCAACCATCCGGTTCCAAAGTCAAGTCCCAAAAGACTGCACTATCCTGCCGCCCTATTTAACACCATGACCCCTATAATTTGCATAATAACAGACTGGGAAGTCCAAATGGATGACCTGCTGTCTTTCCTTGCTACTTGTCCTGCAGGGCCCATGAAGAGGAACCGAGGCGGGGCCGACGTGGACTTTGAGACGCCCGGTTCCATCCTGGTGAACACCAATATCCGTGCTCTTATTAACGTGCGCACCTTCTCCGCCTTCCCCGCACACTCCCAGCAGCAGCTCCTGCAGCTGCTCCCCGAGGTGGACCGCCAGGTGGGTCAATCGTCATTGAATAAAAAATTTAAATAATTGGTAAATAACCGGTTTTTAAAATGATTTATCATAGATCAGGATAGCGGAACTTATCTAACTTTTTCACTAGACCAAAAAAGTCCTGTTTAATAATATGATTATTACAGGCATTTATTTTTTGACATTATTCAACTTTTAAGCGTATATGAAACACTTATGTTGATTTCTATATGTATTATATATGTATAATACATATATATTATATATGCATTATTAAAAAATTCTCCTTACTTCGTAGTTAAATGTATTACTAATATTTTCTCTGCTTGCTCAAATGATTTGACGTGTGGTAGCAGTCGCACCCGAACAGGAAAGGGTACACGCTTGTTAGGTCTGAAGTTTGCGGTCTCACTAACTCATCCCTCAGTAGATGGAGATAAAATTGCCCCAAAGCTTCTATTAACCAACTGTGATCTTCCTGCACTTCAGTCATGGTCCTGTGACTCCTTCTCATGTCCACTCTTAACGGAAGACCTCTGACCTCCGCAGGTGGGTCCGGACGGCATGGCTCGCCTCAGCAGCTCCGCTCTCAACAACGAGTTCTTCACCCACGCCTCGCAGAGCTGGAAGGAGAGGCTCGCTGAAGGTGGGTCCACACTCCCGTCTCGCATGTTCCGCAGAAGAAACCTCAAGATTGATTATTATCAACGTTTTCTATCATCTGAAAATGTTTGGTGGGCAAACACAGGGTGGAGTGTCAGTTAGGCAGTGTAAAATTGCCAGTTAATCCCACGTCTGGTTTGTTGTCTGCTACATGTGTAGCAGACAACGCTGCCACCAGCCTTTTAAAATGGCTGCTTGAGGGCTCCTCCTCAAGACAAGGACATAGGGTGATGAGGAATCCGGTTTATTGTAGGAGTTTGTGAACAGAGCAGATGGTACATGCTAGAGCTCTTCTTCGAGTGTGTGTGGCAGTGGCGATTTTAACCTGTGGGCCTTGATTAACAATGACCCACAGGTGTGCAGCCTCACCAGCCAATCAGTCTAACTCAGGCTGCTTAAAACAGCCACCAACCAGCCACACACACTCCACAACATGTTATTCAGCATGTATGCTAAATGTTATTAATGATGGTAGCATCAATCTATTACTATACAATCCAAAAAGGTTTTGTTTTCTGGTAGTTCTTCATGTACAAATTCAGTAGAAACATCGTGATTTTGTTCCCAGCAAATCTGCCGGGAACAGATTGAAGGTCAAGCTTAGCAGTGCAGCTCCATGCTGTCGTAGGTGTGGCTTACAGATTTCTGCCTCTTTTTTCTTAAAAGGGGAGTTCACCCACGAGATGCAGGTGCGTTTCCGACAAGAGATGGAGAAGGAGAAGAAGGTTGAGGCCTGGAAGGAGAAGTTCTTTGAGGAGTATCATGGTCAAAAGTAAGAACACCCTAACAGTCAAACCCCACGGCAGTGCGTACACACCTTCTGAACACTTTATTAATCCCAGAAATTCATCTTCTCCCAGATCCGGTCTGACACGTGAGGAGTCGCTGAAGCTGACGATGAGCGAGGCCGCAGATGTGGCGGGCAGCGTACTGGACGACGAGGTGGCGGCGACGGCCACCGGCACACCCAAGAGACGCAGCGTGGGCCGCAGGCGGCGCGATGGCCGCATGAGGAGACGCACGCGTGCCGACCTCCGCCGCCGGGCACGCCGCACACTCTGCAAGTCGGCCACGCCCACCCTCCAGTCCCCGGAGCCCTCGGAGGTGACCGGCGCCCTGCTCGACACCTCGGCGGCGTCGCTCAACTCCCCCATGTCGGACAGCGCGGCGGTGCAGGCCGAGGTGGTGCTGCAGGCCGACTCGGGCCTGGAGCTCCCCGCCGAGTGCTCCTCCGTGGAGCCAGAGCCATCAGCCTCCTCCACCCCAACCCCTACACCTGCCCCCACCCCCACCCCCACCCCCCCCAGCGCTCCAGAGCCCGAACCCGAGGTTGAGCCCACCGCCGCAGCCCTCACGCCCACGCCAATTCCCACGCCCACGCCCACACCCGAGGCCACCCCCACGCCCAGCCCCAGCCCGGCCTCCACCAGCGCCAACGAGGAGCCGGAGGCGGCGGCAAGCCCGCTCCCCGAGGAGGTCGCCCCACCACTGGCCTCCACCTCCTCGCCGTCGTCATCGTCGTCCTCTTCTTCATCATCGGCGTCCTCCCCGGCCTCCTCCCCGTCCTCCCCCTCTTCCGACAGACCTGGGGAAGTGTTCGCCGCGGGCCTGGACTCTTCCTCCTCCTCCTCATCTTCATCGTCGTCCTCCTCGTCGAGTGCTGCCGCTGCCGCCGACCTCCTGGACGACACGGCGTCCGTGGTCACCTCCGCCACAGGGGGCACCGGCACCAGCAGCCGCGAGAGCAGCCCCTCGGCCAGCCCCGCTCCCACCCCCCTCCCCTCCTCCACAGCCGCCACCGCCCAGCTCAAGGAGCAGAAGAGGAGGCCCGACGAGGCCCAGGCCTTCGCTAGCTTCCCAGAAAAGAGGCCGCGTATCGACGACCGTCAGTCCTTTCGTACCACAATTGACAGTGTCCGCACGGAGAAGCCACAGCCGGCAGCAGAGGAGCCCAAGGTCCCGCCCATCCGGGTAAGAGATTTGCCTGCTTGGTCCGGTTGGTTAGAACTAGGGTTGTAAGGGTTTGTGTTGTGACATCACACTAGTTCAGTACAATCTCTGTTAAGCACTTTGCAGCTAATTATAATCTCTTATGTCTCTGTTAAGCACTTTGTAACTTGCGTATAATTATGATTAATTTATAATTTGGTAAAAAAATGTATTCCTTTTTTGCAAAACCTAATTAGGAACAAAGTCACTCGACTAGTAATAAGTAATAAGTGCATGTCTTTAACCTGCAGTCTCGCCCCCCTCTCTCTTCAGATACAACTGTCCCGAATCAAACCGCCCTGGGTCAAGGGGCCCCCCACCTACCAGATCTGCCCCCGCATCGTGCCGCCCGGCGAGGGGTCGCGGAGGTCGGGGACGGGGGGCGCGCGCACACTGGCGGACATCAAGGCCCGCGCCCAGCAGGCCCGCGCCCAGCGGGAAGCTGCTGCTGTTGCAGCCACTGGCGCCGGTGCCGGGCCGGGTGGGGGGATGCGGCCTGCTGCTGGGGTACCGGATCGCAACAGCGGAAGAAGAACGAGAGAGCACCCCGGACCTGTCGAGCCCGGAGGAGGAGGAGGAGGAGGAGGAGGAGGAGGAGGTGGAAGAAGGGGAGGTGGTGGTGGGGTGGAGGAGGAACCGGAACCGGCTGCGGTCACTCATTCGACTGGAGCACAACTACAGCCTGTAGAGCCGGCGGTGCGCGCCTTGCCACAGACCCCCAACCCCCAGCCAGCCCCCTCGCCCTCGCTGTCGTCCACCTCCTCCACCTCCACTTCCTTCTCGGAGCCCCCACAAAGCCCAGCACCCAACCCTCCACGGCACGGAGAAGCAGCCGCCGGGAAGCAGGCGGTTAAGGTTGAGGAAGAGGAGGAGGAGGAGGAGGAGGTGGTACCACCACCACCAGCAGCAGCTGGGGTGGTGGTCCGTGTCCAAATGCCCCCTGATGGGATCTCAGAAGATGGGGACACAATGTCTGCTACGGAGCAGGATGGTGGACCGGAACCTCCTGCTCTTAAGGATTCCCCCAGTCCTGACCCGGACCGGATCACCACCGCCCCCACTGTGGAGAAGGTGAGCCAGTGTAGTGAGAGCAAACCCCTGGCTCCCACCTCCATCCCAGACTCCCTGCCCAGGTTCGGGGCCCAGGGTGTGGACGTCATCCAGACCCTGGCTGCTGCCCCCTCCCAACACTGGGAGCGCGAGCATGGGAAAGGCGGTGGAGGAAGTGTGATTCAGCACGGCTCTCACCACGTCGGGCCCCAGGAGGGTCCACCCTCCTCGGCCAGAGCCAGGCTGGAGTCCCCCTCCTCCAAGCTCCGTGGCTGCTCCTTGACCGAGGAGGAGGAGGAGGAGGAGGAGGATGAGGAT
Organism: Muraenolepis orangiensis; assembly: GCA_027704905.1. NCBI lineage: Eukaryota > Metazoa > Chordata > Actinopteri > Gadiformes > Muraenolepididae > Muraenolepis > Muraenolepis orangiensis. The sequence goes on along the minus strand of CM051013.1, from coordinate 16,464,780 downwards.
GATGCTGGAGGCCACAGCGACTCCACTGAAACGGCCTCGGACTGTGAAAACGAGAGCCACGAGGACGACCCGCAGCTGGACTGGCACCGCAGCCTCCCCAGACAAAGGAACGGCCTGCCCGTCATCCGCTGCCCCCCTCCCCCTCAACACCAACAGCCTGTCATCCAGGCACACATCTCCCGTCACGGACCCACCGTCATCCAGCCCTGCTTCCCCAACGGTCTGACCCCGCACCCCCAGTCTGGCCGCTCCCAGGACCAGCAGCAGCCACCCCCAAGAGGCCAAGCACAAGCCCCCTCACGCAGCCACGGGGTCAGCCTAGCCCCCAGCGAGTCCGGGGACATCCAGGGCTCCCTGGAAGATGACTGTAGAGGGCCCAAGCCCTCTCCTGTTCCCCACAGCGCAGCCACAAATACTCCCCCCGCCGGCCCCAAAAGGGCACTGGCGGGGATGAGCAGCAGACCTGTGTCCAGCGTGGAGGCCAACAACCCTCTGGTCACGCAGCTGCTCCAGGGGAGCCTGCCCCTGGAACAGCTGCTCCCCCAGTCCCAGGGCTCCAACAGACTGGAGATCAGCCGCATGCCAGGCACCGCTCCACCTCCGCCTCCTCCATCCAGGGCTCCGTCGGGGGCCCGGACACCAGCCCTGACCCGGGTCAAGCCCAGCGGGCACGAAAACCCCCCCACGGAGCCCCTGAGCCCCAACGGTCTGTCCTCCCAGAGCCTCGGGGCCTGCGCAAAGGAGCATTTTCAGTCTCCACAGCACGGAGGCCCTGTTCCCCTGGGGGCTGTGCCTGTTATCACCTCCATGCCTCCCTCATCTTTCTCCAACTCCTTGCGGACCTCTCTAGACCACGCCTCCCAGAACTCTGCAGCAGGAGAGTCCGCTGTGATCAAGGAGTCTCAAGGGCCCCGGGCCACGCCAGATCGGCCCCACCCCCTCCTCTCCAACAACCACACAACCCCCAACGGGCCCCTGTCCCCGCAGGGTGACCAGCCCTGCCCCCCCTCCCCCTCTCTAAGGATGAACTGGTGCCCGCCCCAGTCACAGCCCTTCCTCTCCCCGGCCTCCAGCATCAAGAGCGAGGCAGGGACACGGCCCTCCTGCCAGGCCCTCTCCAAACCCTCCCCTTCACCGGGCGCCGGCCTACCACTGGGCCTAGGCATGAAGAAGGAGCCGGGGGGCCTGGGCGACGGCTACCTGAGTGCCGGCGGGGCCATGGAGGCGCTGGGGGATGACTACCTGAGCGGCGGGGCCATGGAGGGGCTGCTAAACATGGAAATGACGCTGGCCCGCATGGCCAAGAAGGAGCACGGCAGGTCTCCGTACAACCACTGCAGCTCCTCGCCGTGCTCCTCGCCCAGCCCCTCATCCTCGTCGCTGCCCTTCCAACTCTACGGCAAGCTACCCAAGCAGGCAGGTGGCGGCCCGGCGGCGGGCCTCAGCTACACGGCCAACGTGTCTGTGATGGATGGCGCGGGCAGCTTCACACGCAGCCTGGCGGACGGCGTGCTGCAGCTCAGGCCCCGGCTGGCGCCCGGCCAGACGGCCACACTCAGCATCCAGGCGTTCGCCGACAGCGCCACGGAGGAGGTGGCGCTCAAGTGCTCGTGCCGTCTCAAGGCCATGATCATGTGCCAGGGCTGCGGCGCCTTCTGCCACGACGACTGCATCGGCCCGTCCAAACTGTGCGTGTCGTGTCTGGTGGTCAGATAGTAAGGGTGGTGGTGGTTGTGCTTGTGGTGGTGGTGGTGGGGCCCGTCTGTATAAATGACTATCTATTAAATCATGTAAAGTATTAGGCAGCCACGTACTGCCGGGAGCGTGTGAACTAAAGACTAGAGGTTTCAGAGTTAGACCTTTGAGTGGAGGTGAAGACCTTGTAGGCACCGTTGCCCTGTAAATTAGAATCAATCTGTATTATTAATATTATTATTATTTGTCTTGTTGTTGCAGATTCTCAGATATTTTTTTTAAAGATGTTCTGCGGTTACATAATTGTATTATTATTATTATTATTTGTATTACTACTATTGGTATCCTTGTGAGTTTTCTGGGCATGATGGATTGTAAATTGTGCCTTGTCTTTTTTTTCTCCTCAGAAACATTTACCTCATCTTCTCGCTCCACTCGTCATCACTGAGTGTGAAAAAATGGCCGCCGGTTTGTTGGGCTCTTCTTGTGCTTGGCCCCGGTGTGACCTGTTCTCGTCTCTTACGCAAAGAAATATTTTTTTAACCATTAAATTACATTAAAATGACCCGTTTGTTTGTTGTTGTTTTTGGAGATTGTATACAAATTGTATTTCCTATAATACTAATAATGTTTAATTGCCATTTGCAACAAGTGCAATGGTATACATCTATATTTTAGAATATAATGCCTAAGTACATTGCTGGCATTGGGGTACAAGTCCAGAACATTTGATAGTAAACTTTTTGACAACTGTTGTCAAACAAACGCACTTGAAAGTAAAAATGACGCTTTTATGACAAATGCAGATCGAGCAATACCGCTCAGAATTTCAAAAACATTTATGTAATTACCATTTTACATTGCAGTCTTTCTATCTTACAACAAATGATTTCTTTAACCACATTGATTAATTTGGTGCAACTGGTGACCAATTAGCCTTTTACACAAGCTCTAGCTTTTTAATCTTTCATAACCAAAATATATAGCATGACGGCATCTTGACTTTACTTACGAATAACCTGAACACACCGCTACTAGGTCAGTTTTCTTTATACAAATGATCATTAAGATATATATTATGCAGTCTAGCTGTGATTTTTGGTTTTAAATTTCAACAATGGATACAGATGTCAGGATGGATATACATGGCTATCAAATATATTTGAGTAGAAAGAGGAAAAGGAAAAACATGCACAATTTGTAAAATCCAGTAAGAGATCATGTATTTGAAAGTTTGTCACATTGCTTTATTGAATTGTTTTGTACACGTGTGTAAAAGGCATTCTCCAAAGGCAGGATACACAAAGTGCTGTTTATTTACAGATATCTGATGGAACTAGGAGTTAAAGGATAACCAAACCCCCTGTTTGAGGTAGTCCCTGCCTTTTTTCATTTAGGGGTGGGGCCACAATGCTGTTCAGGATTTCGATGTCTCCACTAATCAAATTTTTTTTTGATTGACGTAAGCTGGTAACCCAAAAAAGGCTAAATCATGCAATAGCATGCATTTAACCTATAGAGGGCAATGTCATCCATTTTCACATAGTATTCCACGTTTTCTCTAACACTGTGCATTTAAGTCGACATATCACTGCCATGTAACCCACTGCATCACCAAAATAAGTAGTTTTAGGGTTTGGTTTTCCTGTAAGAGCTTGCCATCGGACGACTGGTGAGAACAACACAGCCAGGGATGACGGGGAAACTGACGGGCTGCATGAAAGCAGTTAGCGATACAGAGACGACGAACAGGTGAGCTGGACTACTACTGTTGGGATGTGGATCTCTGGAACAACAATATAGCTGTGAAATGGTTTCCAATAAGCGACACGCATCTGAAATGTGACAAAACGCTGCTCGTGAGCTTGTCCAACACTATAAATAATCATAATGAATAAATAAAGCAACAGAAAAAAAACACTCAACATCTTTGTTGGGGTTTCTGATATAGCAACTGTTACGCGTTTACCGGCAAGGCCGAACACACACACGATGAACGAACCGTTCCGTTCAGAGATAAATGTCTTTGATTTTTTTGGTTTATTTTATAAAGACACAGACGATCCATGTACATCCTTTTTCACAAGGGTGCAATAGTGAGTGACACTTTTTTGGGGTCCCAATTAGGTTTTCCGATTAGAAAAACCCAACGCTAACTTTGAGCCAACCACGTAAACTAACTGGCCAGCGAATGCCCTTCATCTGCAAAGTCAGATCGCTTGACTTTACTTTTTATGTAAGCTAAATGAGACATTTAACCAGTAGCCAGTTGTGCTTTAATACAACAACCATTATAGTGTGTACAATTGTAACATGATTATAACACCGACTACCTAAGAAATAACGTCAGTTACATTTTTGTACCTGAAATCGTTTTGGAGACTCCCTCCATTTGGAGCCACTTGGGCGCTTCATCAATTCATATGAATGAGCCACTGGCTAGTGATTGGCTGGTGGCGTGTGTTCCATCCCCACATTGGCTACTGCTAAACCATATCTGTAGGAGCTCCAATCAGACCCTACAGAGGGCGGGGCTAAGGTACAATTTAGACTGATGGGAACGATTCATTCGGATCATATTTCCTCCACCCCAGAAAAAGTGGGACAGTGAAATCCATTCCCAAAACTAAACCTGCCAAAACCGGTTCTATGAGACCTACTCTAGTACAGGGGGTGGTTTCAGCTGATTTAAGATAATATCTACTTCATTATTAATCTCAGACCAGCAATTCGGGAAAACTTTTATCAACCTGTGTGTGGCCCTGACTGTTTCCGGTAGTGGATAAGCTATGTCTATATGACTGAAAAGCTCTTTCAATGGCGTCCAAGAGCCACCGCAGGTATACCATGGGTGTCTACGTCACTGGCGTAGCACACAGCCATTGTAGCCATTGTTACAGAGGCAGACAGATCACCACTTTGTTGCTATCCGGTTAATTTACGGTAGGCTAGTTGGTTCTAGGTTCCCATATGTTAATTAGTACGACATCTTCACAGTATAAAAATCACCAGATGCCACTAAATTGGTGACTTTCGGCACTCAGAATCGCGGTATGGATGGATGGTCTGTACATCTATAGACCGGTTTTCTAAGTTGTTGGTCCCCATACTGGATATGGAGCTTCAAGCAGTGAACACATGGTGAGGTTTCAGCCGCGGAGTTGCCAGCATCGCCAAATTTTTCTTATGGAGTTAAGCGATGGCGCCCAACCAGTGTTGGCGCTACCCTGGGCCTTAGCGGACAGCTCGGATTTTCCACCGTGGCCCTGCGCTCAAAGTATAACCAACCAATCAAATCAAAATAACATGGAGGATCCATACTTTAGTTTTTTTCTGAGCGATATAATATGCCTCCCAACCTAGCATCCCGCGCTCATCATGTGTTCACTCTTTAGGACACAGGAGCTGATCTTCCCTAGTGTTTGTCCCTTACTGTTCCCGGTAGTGCAGGAGGTACATCTTGAGGGGTTCGGGCAGCGGCAGCCCCAATATCTGCTCTCTGAGTCGGTTCACGGAGGACTCCTGCAGGAGAGCCCCCGCCTCCCTCCTCTCCTCCTCCTCCTCCTGCTCTTCCTCCTCATCATCGGGGCTCAACCGCTCCGACACCCTGCAGTCTATCTGCTGCTGCTGCTCTTCCACCTCCTCCTCCTTCTCCTCTTCTTCTTCCTCCTCCTCCTCCACTTCCACCTCCTCCACCTCCTCCCCGGCGCTGTACGCCTGGCCTCGGTCGAGGGGCTCAGGGAGGAGCCGGCTGACAAAGGTGTAGCGGTTAGCCAGCACAGCGCGGGCCAGCTGCTGCTGCGGCGGAGCGGGCCGTGGCCTCACCGACGCCTGTCCCCCGACCAGCAGCCTCCTCCTGGGTAAGACCCTGGGTGGCGGGGCCTCCGTCAGGACGTGGCGGATGGAGATGCGGGCCAGGTCCTGGAGCGCTCGCACCTCGAACATAGAGGCTGTGGAGGGAGGAGGTTATTGTTCTCCAATATAACAGATTTACACTTTTATCCAAAGTTAAGTCAAGTCAGGTTTATTGTCACTTCACAGTTTACACAAGTATAAAGCAGTGGGTGAAAATCTTATGTGCAATACCCGACGACAGACAGCAGTTATAAAATAAATGAATTTAAATGCAATTTATAAAATGCAATATATCGGCACAGAAAAAGAGCAATATGTATATATAAATCAATGTAATAAAATAGACATTGTAATATGCTATACACCCTTGTTCAGCAGCCTGATGGCCTGACTGTGGAAGCTATCTCTGAGTCTATTTGTACAGCAATTGATACTGCGGTATCGCCTGCCTGACGGTAAAAGTGAATACAGTTCATGGCTGGGGTGGGCAATGTCTTTGGTGACTTACAGTGAATACATTACATGGCAGGTAGTGGACCGAAACCTTCAGCTGGGAGTCAGACAACCAAACCAATAGACCTTGAAATCCTACCTATTTTTATACAGCCTATGAAAGAGGCAGGCAGAGCTAAATATAACGCTGAGATAGTCTTTTATTTTAGATAGTAGATGAGCTTACAGCTAGCGGGTGTGCTGGATGGTGAGCTAACTGATGCTAGAGTGAGTGAGTCAGTCAGTCAGTCAGTCAGTCGTGTGTATGTGTATGTGTATGTGTGTGTGTGTGTGTGTGTGTGTGTCGTACGTAAAGGAACTGGTTCCGGGGCACTGTTCTCTGGATGCTTGGGCAGAACTAGCGGTGCGAAGGACACGGCGATGATCTTCTTCGTCTCCCAGCTGTTGTACCCTGTCCTCCGGATCTTCGTCAACTAGGAGGACAGAGGACAATATCTTTCACTGTGTGTTACATGCGAGGCAGCTAAACAAAATATTTTAATAATAATAATATACATTAGTGTGCTGTACTCCGACAATCATCATCCATCAGTCACTTTATGTTTTTTTTATTGTGTATTGTATGTTATAGTGTTGTATAGTTTTGTTTATAGTATAGCATATCGTAGGTAGTATATAGTATTGTAGTATAATATTGCAAAGTTTAGTATAGTATTGTTGTTGATATTCATACTGCGGGAGGGAATGTGGAGTAAGCATTCCATTGTACTCCATCGCAAATGTCAAATAAAAAAGGGACGTTCACTCCATGCTAAACGGCTGACTACAAAAATCCCCAAAATGTTCCCATGAAGACCCTACACTGCTCCCCGAGCGCTGTATATACACAATAGCTGCCCACTGCTCCTAATACTAGGATGGGTTAAATGAGAAAACAAATGCCACTGTGTGTGTACATGTATGTGACCAATATATAGACCAATATATATCATTTAGATTTAGAACTTTCTAAATCTGAACATTAGCACACCCTGCTGGCCAGGGCCGGACATCTTGGCATTGGTTCAGTTGTGATACCTCGAAAGCTATAGCCATTTTCCTCTCTCTCATAAGTGGAATTTGTATCCTATTTGGTGCGGTGTGTTGCTGCCGTCCAAAACCTTGTCTTCGAGCGGCAGGACCAGGATGCCGCCCACCCGGAGCATCCTTCTCATGTAGTCCTCGTGGTCCCGCTGCACACCGGCGCCGCAGTACACCCGGTCGTACTGCTGGGTCTCCGGAGCGATCTCCAGACAGTTCCCCGCCACGAAGCAGGGCTCACAGAACTCAAACCTGCACGCATTCACACACACACACACACACACACACACACACACACACACACACACACACACACACACACACACACACACACACACACACACACACACACACACACACACACACACACACACACACACACACACACACACACACACACACACACACACACACACACACACACACACACACGAAGGAAGGAATGTGCACATCCACAAATGGATAGACATACCTAGACACAAACACAGTGACCGATTGGACTGAATATTGTGCAAAGAATTAAAATCGATTTATACTGAAAAACAATTAATAATGAAGAAAGATGGTTACACAATCAGTAGGTTTCTCTATCCCTAGTCATAAAAGTGTTCATGACATTGTGTGTAATTATAAATAATGATGTAATGGCATGGCATTATTTTGAATTGCACATGTCATTCATCTGAGTGGAGGTTGTTGTTGTTGTTGTTGTGTCACCTGGGGGTTGATAGAAAGCCTTTAGAATCTAAATCAATGGCAGTTAATCAAATTGTTCTACCCTGTCTTACTGGGTGAGCAGAAACTGCAGGGCTTGATACACTACCTGTCAAAACTCTTGCTGTTCTTGATGAAGAAGTCCAGCTTCTCATATGCGTATTCAATCACGTCCGGGTGCAACTCCACGCCGTGGTTTACCCCAAATGGACCTGAAAGAAATGTTGGCAAAACACCAGGTGTCTCATAGGACTTTCTCTCTCTCTCGCTCTCTCTCGCTCTCTCTCGCTCTCTCTCTGTGTGTACAGCACCTATAGTCTCTCACCCAGGATCAGTCCCACCATCGTGCTCAGGTATCCCGTGCCACTGCCCAGGTTGAGAAAGGAGAGGCCGGGCCTCAGCTCCAGGGCCTCCATCACCTCCGAGTAGATGCAGGGGGCCGACAGGTGGATGTTGCCGTGCCTCCAGGCCAGGTCCTTGTAGGCGCTGTCCCGGAACTCGCCCAGGTAGTAGTCGGCGCGGTCCACGGCGCGGAAGGCCTGCTCCACCGCCTCCGAGCGGATGTACTGCGCCTCCTTCAGGTTGTCGATGAGCTCGTCGTTGTCCTCCCCCGCACTCACCACCCCACCCATCCTCCTCCTCCTCCTCCTCCTCCTCCTCCTCCACTGAGCTTGCTGGAGGGGGGGGGGTAGTGAGGAGTCAAGTACATTTAATATGTGTAGCCCTTTCTTTGTGTCTCTTAACTTCCTTAACTCTCACTTTTGAATTGCATACATCAACACATTGTCACATTTAGTGACACCCTTCCTTCACCCTTGATACATAACTACATGAACTTAATAGATACATCAATGTTACACCCCCCCCCCCCCACACACACACACACACGCCAGGAGTGTGCCCCCCCCCCTGTCTAAAAATCGAGGGGAAGCCACTGTCCACAAGTGGAAGTAAACTATGAAGACATTACAGGGGCATCGGAGTTCACACAATGACAATAATCTTACTGTCGTCTATTACAACGTATTTCCGTAGTTTGATAGCGCAACATAAGGTGTTGAAGTCTGAACGAGCCGATATCCCTGCCGCTGTTAAGGCCAACTGTGTGAATTCACTGGATAGGCCATCGATGTTGAGCTGACAAATTAGCTGCGCACTAAATAATAAAGCATGTTTATACGCGTTTTGGGAACGTCTCGTCTTCAGTTACACGGGCTTTTTATAGACAATTCTAGAGGAAGGCACATTTTGAGACAGTTGACAGTTCTCAACGCGGGCTTTTTGTTAAAACACTTCGCAAAACCGTAAAGCTATGTACAGACATCGATGATCGACAGAACATTGACACGCTACTAATACGGATCAATAATATAATTGGCACTTCCACTATCTCGATCAGGCGAATAACATTGAACACTGTGCGGCAACAGCGACCAACAATGCGCTTTGACGCATCGACAAAAATAAACAGTCCTTCGTCTCATTGTTTCAGTCTTACCTAAACGTGGCGCAGTTTAGCAGCTTGCCCCGAAAAGCAAGTTGAAATGTTCACAACGAGGGCCACTCTTCAAATGTCTCATAGGTTTCCCATGTCGATTTACCCGGATAGATATTGCGTTTCTTCAGGTTCTGGATGTAAACACGACCATCAGAGAGAACGTGACGTCGGTCACCCAATCAGAACAAAGTGCGCTTCAACGAGGCTTTCCAAAATTCAACTTGAAGGCTTCTGTGCATTTAGTGTCTGACAGGTTTACATGATATACTGTACAATATATATATATATATATAATATACACTGTATATGTATGATATAATGTATGATATATGAGCAGCACGCGTTCACTGTCATTATTCCTTTATTTTCAGAGCAAATGAAAGACAAATCCACACACAGTCATCATTAACACATAGACAATACAAAATAAATATACGCCATCAATTTGTTCTTCATCATCACCAAATAAATATTAAATATGTACCACAGGTAGTTCCCAATTCATCACGGGTGTTTAAATAGTTTAAGAAATGAAAAACAAAAAATCATATAAACGAAACTAAAACTCTTTAGAAAATTATCAAAAATCGTCCATTACAAAATATTTGCACTTAAAAAGATCCCAGTATTTCAAATAAATAATAAGCTATATAAAATAATTAATAGTTGATATCTTAAAATATTTCGTCTTTATTCAACAAAACAGAGGAAACAACCTCCTTCTCTTAGCGGCCATTTAAAAACATCAAGCATCATTTTTTGTTTAAATAAAAGGTCAATAAATAGATAATGAATCATAAATAGGCTTAAATAAAAAAATTATAGTAATAATAATACAGCACACATGAATAAATAACATATATTCATAAAAACAATATTTTTTCCCAACGGACTCAAATAGATAAACAGCAATAGTAGAATCATTCTACACACTAGTGGTTCAAGTGCAAACATCACTACCATCATCAACATTACTAAAGTGAATGAGATATGTTCACTAGCTAACAGAATACGACTTTTGTTCTGTACTTATTCTCTGTACCCATCGCTTTCCATACGCTGCAGCTCACGTGAACACTTTTATGAAGATTGCGTGTGCCAGCATGCACAATTACACCCAAACTCACCCTTTTACACTTTTACACACTTGCACTCATCTCATCACAACATGCAAACAGGAAACAAATGACAACGAACACCACATCAACGTTTTCGCTTCTCAAATGATAAGTAAATAAAGTATTTCAAAAGAGCAAACGAAAAGAGATGAATGTATGTGGCATGCCTACCCAACCACAGTGGCTGTTGCCCCATTTTTTTCTTACGCTCTTTCCCCCCCGCCATTTTATTGTAGCTTAGCATATTAGCATAGCATCTTAGCTTAGCATTTTAGATTTCTCCTGCCTCACATTTTTTTTAAGCCGTTAAACTTCAATGCCCTTCACCGCCTGGTTGATGGACTCCAGCAGTGCTCGGTTCTCTGGGTTCTGGTAGCAGTCCTTGTTGGTAAACATGTGCGTCAGCGTGTCCACGTAACTGTCGAAGTTCTGCTCGGACAGCGGCTCCTGCTGGAAGATGAGGCAAGTGCATGTTAAAAAACGATTTGTTTGTAACGGTTAGCGATTATGTGTTTCAAGGGTTGAACTGTTTAAGAAAAAGGAACTTCACTTGCATTGCATTCGGTGTGTGTGTGTATATTCATGGCATACACTTTGGACTGTGACTTTAGCATGTGCATTATACATCTTATGCATGTACATCTTATCTTAAGTCAAAATCATAGTGTGAATTTCACGATTTCTTCTATTTGTACAAAAAAAAGGAAAAACAATCCCATTGTTTGTCGGCAAAGAGTGCATGTTGTGAGGCTGTATTCTTCGCCAGTTTAGGACCCTATTTTGGGTCCTAAACGGTCCTCTAGGTCTATTTTGGACACACCAATTGAAAAAACCCTTGTCAGCAGTCCTGACATGGCCGCTTGCTTTGGGCTTTAGACATTGCTGGTTGTTAGGCAGACTCACCATGCTGGGCAGGCGGACGTTGGCGAGGCTTCGGATCAGCACCTGGCTCAGGCCCGACAGCTCCATGAACAAGGCCTCATTCTTCTCCTCAATCTGCTCGTTCTCCTCCTCCATGCTCTGCAGGTTCTTCTCCATGGAAGAGATCTGGAGGAGAGCCACGACGCCAAACCAAACCACACACAAGGACAAAACAACAGGAGCTCATCAGAGAGGGAACAGCAGTGCCAACACGGTATCAATATCCTTACAAAAGTAATGTTAGTATTATATATTATATTATATTTTCAACACAAAATAGTTGTGAGCATATAGTAAATTAAATAGTATATATTTATTTACTGTTATATATTATATCTAAGTTCATGATATGACTAATAACATGAAAATAACTGTTATCACCTATAATGTTATCATCTTGCACATAATCACACATCAACATTATTGTATTATTGGAATTGTTATGTGCTTTCACTTTTTTATTTAATAAACTTAAAGGGACCTTCCACTGATTTTCAACATTTTCAGACTGGACTCCATAAGGATTGATCCTGGTCCTGGACTGACCTGGTCATGCAGGTTCATCATGTCTGCCTCCATCTCTGAGTTGGAATCACTCAGATCGTTGATCTCCTTGTTGAGCTGCTTGATGTCCTCGTCATTGTCCAGAACTACAAGAACCAGGGTGAAGGGTGAAAAGGGTGTTCTTTTTTATGCTTATCTTAGTGTTGAAAGGGTGAAAGCAGTACCATCATCATCCTAAAAAAAAATCCTAAAAATGGTAGTATGGTCTAGACCTGCTTGGTCTACATTTTGGGAAAGGCAGTGTGTCTGTGTGCAGCCCTCCTGTGTTGTTGTAATACACCACATGGCCACTGTGTGCCTCTGTGACATGCGTCAGGGCTGTGTAATGGCCACCACAGACTCTTACCATCGCTGGCTCTGAATTTAGCCGTGATGTACTCATCTCCGGGGAACTTGGTTCTCTTCTTGTTCGCCGACGCTCTGGGACAACCTGAGAGACTGGTGGAGCAGAAGGACATGGAGGTAAATAAAGAGGAAAACATGGTAACATAAATAGTTAATACTTAACAAAAGTTAGCCGTGGAGAAAATGGTGGTCAGACTATGAAGAACAGACAGAGAAGTGTATAGCTATGCTGCAGTGCTGTATGCTCGGTTGGGACTAAGATGGATCTAAACAAATAGCTAAATGAGACAATTACACACATTAATGATTCTTTGTGCTCTCCCATATGTTACTATGTATGTATTTAGATAGATGAACCGAGAAGATGAACAGCAACATCTCTAACCTGCGGTGGGTGAGGAAGCTGCCGTTGGCGTGTCCGGAGCCGTCGCAGCTGGGCGTGGGGCAGGTGGGGCCCTCCGTCTTGAAGGCCTTCCAGGAGAACGGTGCCCCGTTCAGGAGCCCCTCCTTCTGCCGACGGGCCGCCAGCGGACACCCGTAGGCGCTGCGGTGGGTGGCGTACTTCCCGCTGATGTGACCCAGGCTGTCGCAGCCGGGGACCGGGCATCTGGCGATCACATTACTACATCATCATCATGATGTCCTCGTCGTTTTCCTGATTTCCTCAAAACATCTCCATGACGTCATGGGGATGTTTTGAAAAAACTTTATTGTCCTCACGACGAACACAGAGACACAGAGCCCGCAAGCAGGTGGTTCTACAGGGGGTGTTTTTGTAAAACAGTGAACACGTGTTGGAGGATTTGGTGATGAAGAGTTTTTTTGTTGATGACGATGAGGAGGATGAAGAAACCAACCTCAGCAGCTCAGAGTCCTCCTTGTCGTCCTTGGTGGGCGTGGTCTTTAAGCCTCCCTTCTTGGCACGTGGGCATCCGGACAGACTGAGGGCCAGAAACACACACAGCACATGAAGATAGGGGAACCTTGGGGGAGCTTTCAAATTAAGTCTTTTTTTTCCCCTCCATATTCATTCATTTATTCAGGGACATGTTGTACCTTCTGTGAGATGCGTAATTCCCAGTGATGTGTCCTGATCCATCGCACCCGGGCGTCGGACATCTTGAAGAACAAGACGAAGGTTAGGGGCTGTTGGGAATGTTTTATTCCTTTGATAGTCATTGTATTTCACAGGTCGCTTTATTACTACGCAATAAACTGGGCCGGTTACATTTTGCGAGCGATTTATGGATACCAAATACATGAAATTACTTTTGATGCATTTCTAATGTGGTCCCAAAACCGAAAATGACGTTACCTCAATTTGTAACCTCAATGAAACTGAATCGGGAAAAACATTTAGGAAGTTGTGAGACAGTACTAGTAGTCGCTGTGGCTACCAGAACGGTGCCTGGGCTGTTCCGTTGGTAAGAATGGAAGAACAGGGAAAAAGAAAAGGGAAGCTAGAGAAGAAGATACAACAAACATACTTCAGTTCAGCAGTGTGGGCGGCCATGAGGGTCCGAAGAGATTTATCGGCAAGTGGACAGCCAGACAGACTGGAAGATAAGTTCAGAAGAGTTGAGAAGTTAAGAAAGCAAATACGAGCAAGAAAATAAGATTCAGGTGGAGTGAGGGTGCCCACATGGGAAATGCGAATAAGAAAGAAAAAAAAGCCCAAGCATCTTAAACAGTAACCCCAAAACTCAAATCATAACACAGGGACAGCATCGAAATCAAGATAAAAAAATATCGCTTGAGCTTGAATTGGTTCTGCCAAACGTGATCGCAGAATCAGCAGTTGCAATGACCCCTGTTCCACCAGAGGGGGAATCACTAGCCCTGTGATTTGATTTCAGAGGTTTGGTAACTCTTCAACAACCAGTATCATGGAGAATATATTCAAGAAAGATGAGCACAGATTGAGAGAGAGAGTGAGGAAGAGAGAGAGAGAGAGAGAGAGAGAGAGAGAGAGAGAGAGAGAGAGAGAGAGAGAGAGAGAGAGAGAGAGAGAGAGAGAGAGAGAGAGAGAGAGAGAGAGAGGGGGAGAAGCTGAGAGCTTTCAGATATATTTCTGTAGAGAAGAGTAGGCATGCATAAAAGCTGTTGAGTCATTTACCAGATGGCTTAAAGTGAATTTTAGAAGGAGCGGGTAGGGGGGTAGGCAACTTGCTCTAGGATACCTACAAGAAGACTTGGGGCATTGACCCCTCGGCTGGGAGTCAAACCACTAGACTATTCTTCCCCACCATCACACCCCCCTCCCGCCCCCAATCATCTCAATAAATAGGTTTGATTACAAAAGTTGTTCTTCCTTTTGGTGTTCTCTTTTGGGCTTGAGCGGTCTCTTACCTACGGTGTGAAGCGTAGTTCCCTGTAATGTGTCCACTACCGTCACAGCCTGGTGTGGGGCATCTAGATGTCAACGTCAAATGAGAAGTGTTCAAATCAGTCAAATCGTCTAAATCGTCAGCGATCCTTAGTTGTTGTTGGTTTTTTTCAGTTACATTTTAGCACTGCTTCTTCCTTCATCAGATATCTTCATTCATGGCAGAAAAAGGGGCGTTGGACTGTCCAAACTAAATGTACTACCCTGAGACATTGCCAACAACAAAACATTTCGTCGGGGGTCTACGTTAAAGAGCAACCAAACACTAAAAATCAAACCACAGGAACAGCACCACCTCTGGTGAAGTACAGGTAATGCAGTTTTCTGATTGGTTCAAATGAATGTCGCTTGCCATGCAGACGGTATCAATGGTGCCATCAATGTACGGTTTGATTTCAGTGTTTGGTTTCTCTTTATGGTAAATCCCAGGTACTTATATGTATGAAGTTATGTGTTAAATTCTGGAAATGATTTGTAATTTCCCCTGATTTATTCAATTTTTATATATACTGTCAATATTTCTAATGATTCATATTTTTAACTGCTACCATTGCAACAAACTTAAACTTGAAAAGTTGAAGCTTGCCGATGGAAAAACAAAACACAGACTTCTATAAATTGGTAGGTGAGATAATATCAAATTTTGGTTGTTTATTTCCTGAGTGCCGAGTGTCGAGGAGCAGTGACTTACATCAGAACCTCTTTCTTGCTGTCCTTGGGTGGCACCTTGACTTGGTAGCTACTGGTTGTGACCTCACCGGGGTACGTCCTCTCCTTCAGGCTGTCCCGGTCCTCCTCCTCCGCATCCGAAGAGGTGTACGATGGCGGCGCGTACTCCATCTGGGAAAGATGTGGGAAAGGACAAATATTAGATTACGTTATTGTTCTCCGAGGGAGGTAGGCAGGCGGCTTGGTAGATCATCCTGTGTGTGTATGTGTGTGTGTGTGTGTGTGGTGGGGGGGGGTGAACTGTATTTGGCAACTGGTATCACTATAATAATAGCAATAACAGTGAAAATATCAGGTTTCAATATTAAAGTCCTACTATGCTGCTCAACAAAAGTTCACATGAGCTTGATTTTTGAGCTTTAAGTACCAAGGCAGAACATCTGCTTTTGTAAACTTCCCGGAAGTTCCACCACCACCAACAGGCAGGCCTACCTCATCTGGCTCCTCGCCCTTGGCACTGCTGGGCTTGGTGAAGTCCAGAGGCTCCTCCCACTCCACCTGGGTGTTACCCTGGGAAGTGGAGTCCCTGACGTGCTGGGAGGAATGTGAGGAGGTGGAGGGGGAGGAGGACGGCGACTGAACACCCTCCCGCTTGGCCTTCTTCATGCTCAGGTCCAGGGTGCCGTTCTCGTCCACCTCGATGTCCGTCTCCTAGAGGGTGACGGCGGGAAACTTTTTGTTCAGAATTTGTTGACGTGATGTGTAATGTCAACAATACCTATCCACCTCATTGAACCAGGTATTTAAAAAAAGGCACATTTATGCCTCTTCCTTCACGCCTTTATTGTAGCCACTTAGCACAAGCTTGCTAAGCATGACTATAATTGAACCGAAAGTTGTTCAAGACAAACTCCTCACATCAAATGTTTGTCAGGATACCGGGACATAATATGGATTGCATAACATTCTGGTGGGGAAACCTAGGTCAGGATATCTGCTAGGATATCACACAGCAGTTAGGAGACCTTGCTGTCATTGCTAGGAATCCTTGGTCAGGTTAGCTACCTTACTATCATTGCTACCATGCTCCCTGGACATGGTAGCAGGAAACCCCATATTACGATATCCACTATCACACAGTTGGCGGGTTAGCTGGCTAGCTACCTTGTCATCGTTGCTATCGTTCTCGGTCGGTGTCTTGTTGCTGAGGTTCTCGGGTCGCTCCCAGCAGCGCGTGGACAGGTTGAGGATGGCGGTGGCGGCCATGTGCGCAGCCTCGGCATCGTGGCTGTAGTCGTAGCCGCTGGAGGACGACGATGCGGAGGAGGCACTCTTAGCGTAGCCTTCTGACAGACTCTGGCTGGGGGATGAGGCTTTGGGGAATGGTTTAGCTGAGGGGGAATGGAGCAGAAGTCAGATATACAGTAGACTCCTAAACCTTCCTAAGACTTCCTAACCCCTGTGGCACGATAATGTGGGTACAAATATATATTTAATCTTGTCTCTCTTCTGAAACCATGACAATGTCTATCAGAAAAACATCATAACGCCTCAGTTCACAACATTTAGTAAGTTAGCGAGTTGATATAACTGTTAACTGATTATACTGTTGATATAATCGCTCTCCATCAAAACAAAACATTTGACCTCATGAACCAACTTAGCAACACCGCCACCAGAGTTGATTCAAGTATATTCTTTCATGCTTACATTTTAAGGCTTTGGGTGAAGTTTCCCCGGAGCCAGGCATCTTTGGGACAAGCATGGGCTTTCCAAAGACCTGCACGTCGAAGCTTGCATAGTCGAAGGACACCTTGGAGTACTTCTCCAGCTCCTTGGCCAGGTTGGCGCGCGGTGTGGCTGGCACCATGTTGGGCCGGTAGCTGCCGTACTGGGGGATCTCCAGCTGCTTCACGAAGCACATGGGCCTGAAACAACAACAGAAGGGGGGTTTGATGCCCAGTCGTTTGATGCCCGGTATCCAAAGCACGTGAGTCAAAGGGCTTACCCTGGCATGTTATTAATGCCATGCTCTATACAGATTAAGCTGGACGAGACGACATGTTACATGTTGTACCTGGTTGTCTGTATATTTCAAGTCCATTTTTGGCCTTAGAGGGCTTCAAAGGCCCACACAAGACCACCATAAACCCCATCGCTTCATCGCTTTTCACTCCACATTTCCATTTTGGGACTAATATAATGCACCTCATCTAGTCTTATATCCCGGCATGGAGTCCGCCCTAATGAACATGTTGTCATCCAGTCTCATGCAGCCTTTTCTCACCTGAGCACCCTGTCAGAGTTCCCGGTGGTGGAGGGTTCGCTCGGCAAGGCCTGACTCGGGACCGGCTTCTCGTGGGTCTTGTTCAGCTTGGCGGCCGCTGCAATCGGACATCCCGACAAACTGAGAGCAAGACAGAGAGAGAGAGAGAGAGAGAGAGAGAGAGAGAGAGAGAGAGAGAGAGAGAGAGAGAGAGAGAGAGAGAGAGAGAGAGAGAGAGAGAGAGAGAGAGAGAAACATGTATTACAATGTGTTTGTGATTGGTGCTTGTGAATACATTATCTTGCATGTGTGCATATATATGGCAACACGATATATCTATTACTAGCTATAATATGTATCATCATGTGTGAGTGTGTATCTGTGGGCATGTGAGTGTGTGCGTGTGCTTTTTTGTGTCAGTCTGTATTTCCCGGCTCCACAGTTGTGTGAGCTTGTGCGCGTTTTGCACCCTGCTGTCGGCCTCACCTGCGGTGTGTGTTGCGGTTGCTGTTCACGTGACCCTGGCCCGTGCACCCCGGGGTCGGACACTTGAGCACGTTTTCATGCATGGCCAAGACTAGACGGAGAAGGGGAGGGATTAAAAACAACATATGAGTTTAGATTTGAGGATTTTATTCCCCTGAGCACGCTTTTTAGTTTGAACCGCATCACCCATAGACAGTGGTTCACAACAGTGGTTCTACTTCGCCTTGGGGTTATGGAAGATTTGCTGACATACGTTATAGATATTTGACAAGGTTTTTTCGATGAAATAATTAGTTTTGAAAGGTTCGCACCTCACTTAGTGTGGTGAGATGCAAATACGCTCACTGGGACATTGCTATTAGAGGCAGATTAGGTTGAAGCAGTGTGTGTGTGGTAGCATATAAATGGAATGAATGTAAAAATAAGTAAGATAGGGAATAGGATATAGTCCCACTACTAGGATAGTAGTGGGACTATAAGTGGGGATAGTAGTGGGGATAGTAGTGAGGATAGTAGTGAGGATAGTAGTGAGGATAGTAGTGAGGATAGTAGTTAGGGATGGTAGTGGGAGAGGTCAGTGTGTGTGTGTTGTGTTGTGTGGAGGTCACTAGGGGACTCCACTCACTCTCGGGGGGGATGCGGTCCTTGTGAGGGCAGCCGGAGAGGCTCCGGTGGTGGGGGTACAGCCCGGTGACGTGGCCTGTCCCGTCACACCCTGGGGTGGGGCACTTGACCTCTTTCTTGTCTGGGTGGTGAGGAGAGAGAGGAGAGAAGGGACAGAGCATTCATGTTATGTGCTTGAAGAGTGCTGCAGAGCTATGGTATGGTATTGACATTGCATTATTATACACTTTGTATAATAATACGCTCATTTTAAACATTATTAAACTTTTATCAGAATGAAGGGTTGTATATCTATATATTATGTGCTGTGAGCCCATTTTATGATGTTGTTAACTATGTGCTATACACCCTCTCTATACATACTCTATACCCTAATAGCTAAAGAATGGATACCAGTCCAGTGTACATGAGGAGTAGCACCTCGTTGTAGTACCAGATGTAGTAGTACTATAGTAGTAGTAGTAGTAGTACAAGAAGTATCATTGTAGTATCATAATAGTATTAAAGTATTATAGTTTAGTAGTAGTAGAAGTAGTATAGTATTATTGTAGTAGTAGTATTGTAGTAGTATTATAGTAATATTAAAGTATTGTAGTAGTAGTACTAGTAGTATTATACTATTATAATAGTATTTTAGTAGTATTATGGTATTGTAGTAGTATTATACCCGTAGTCATATTATTGTATTAGCATTATAGTGTAGTAGTAGTGTTGTAGTAAGATTATAGGATTATAGTATTGTAGTAGTATTAAAGTATTCTCGTAGTATTGTAGTAGTATTATAGTAGTCATAGTATTGTAGTAGTATTATAGTAGTAGTAGCATTATAGTAGTAGTAGTAGTAGTATTGTATTAGCATTAAAGTATTATAGTAGTAGTATTGTAGTAGTATTATAGTAGTAGTAGTATTGTAGTAGCATTATAGTATTACAGTAGTAGTAGTATTGTAGTAGTAGTATTGTAGTAGTATTAAAGTATTATAGTAGTAGTAGTATTGTAGTAGTACTATATAAATATAAAATTACCTTTGCTGGTGGCCCCGGCGCGGCGTGCGGCTCCCAGCTGGTCGGAGGCGTTGCTGGAGGTCCGTTGGGAGGGGCTGTGGTAGGGCTGGTAGTCCGGGGAGCTGCTGCCCTCCTGTGGCACCCTCACCTCCCCGGCTTTCATGGCGATGGCCTGCTCCAGGAGCCCCAGGTTCCCCCGCGTCATGTCCCAGTTCTCAGAGTCGTCCGTCATCCCCGAGCCCTCAGAAGCACGTTCATCCTCCTCATCTTCCTCATCTTCCTCTTCCTCCTCCACCTCCGCTTCGATCTCATCTTCCTCCTCGTCAGCCTCGGAGCGCACCTCTATGAGCACAGTGGTGGGGGACACTTTGTTTGAGTGTTGCTCTTCCTCTTCTTCTTCCTCCTCCTCATCCTCCTCCTCCTCTTCCTCCTCCTCCTCCTCCTCTTCCTCCTCCTCTTCTTGTTCTACCACATTGTTAGCTTCCTTGTGCTGCATCAGTTGCTCCTGCTCTCTCTCCTCTTCCTCCTCCTCCTCCTCCTCATCATGCTCCTCCTCTTCCTCCTCCTCATCTGCTACCTGCTCCTCTTCCTCCTGCATCGAGGGGCTAACCACCCTCTCCTTACTGAGTATCTCCTCCTCTTCTTCTTCTTCTTCTTCCTCCTCCTCCTCCTCCTCCTCCTCTGCAGCGGTGGGGCTCCCCTGAGTTTTTGGACTCAACGGTCGAGGAGCTTCAGCCTCTTCATTTGCCTCCTTCTCCTCTGCCACCTCCACCTCTTTTTCCTCCTCTTCCTCCTCCTCCTCCGTCTTCTCCTGCTCCTCCTCCTCTTTCTCCTCTGGAACTTGGGCCGGAGGGTGTTTGTAATTCCCACTGGAGTACTGGTGGTCGGAGTTCTCCTGACTCACAAAGTGCCTCTCTGCCTCCTCCATGCCACTCTCTGCCTCCTTCGTCTCCTCCTCCTCCCGCACTTCCTCTTTTGAATGCTCCACTGTGCACATTTGAACCAGTGGCCCGACAACTATGGGTATGGTGTCTGCTGTTTCCTCTTTTTCCTCCTCCTCCTCCTCTTCCCGCCACTCCTCCTCCTGCTCCTCCACCTGGGCGGCCCGCTCCTGCTCCTCCTCCGGCTCCGGGAAGGACTCCTCCTGCGTCTCGGTCACCTCCTCTTGTGTGGCGTCTTTAGCAATGACCTCTTCCTCTGCAGCGGCGAGGGCGGGCGTGGATTCCGTCTCAAGGTCTTGGGTCTGGGGCTCCTCTTCAGGGGCCGGAGTGGACTCAGACAACGACGGGGTTTTGCTGTCCTCTGGAGGTGCGTTCAGATGAAAACAGTTAGACGAGTAGAGACGAACAAACTAAAGTCACATCTATGTCACACTTATTTTTTATTTTATTTTTTTTTTATTTGTGTCTACTTTCTATATACCTCTATTTCTCTTTTGTGGCTTTTACTTTGTTATTATAACGTGTCTCCAGGATTTCACGATCATAGTTCAGACTTTTTTTTTTTTAATTGTTTGTTAAAAAAAATTTGTTTGTTAATAAATGTTAACAATTGATCAAGTCAAGTCAATTTTGTTTGTATATCCCTTATTGACAGTTACAGTCTCAAAAGGCTTCACAAGCTCACATTACATGACACCCCCCTTATCCTAAACCTTCGTATGAGGCAAACCCCCCAAAACCCAGAGGGAAGAAACCTTAACAAGGAACAACGAGTCTGTTCGAGTATGTACCAACATAGGAGCTGATCTTGCTCACCTTTCATAGACTCTTCAATCGACCTTTTCATTTTGTTCGTCTTCTTGTCTTTCTGATCCTCTTCCTCCTCCTCCAACACCTCCTCCTTCTCCTCTGTCTCGCTGCCAGCGTCGCTCTCGGCGTTGAATCCCTCGTCCATGACCAGCCTCAGTGGCTGGCTCCTCTTCTTGGGGCTGGCTTGGTTCTCCTCCGCCTCTGCCTCCTCCATCTTCCTCTTCTTCACAATTGGACATCCCAGTACACTGGAGAAAAGAGGGCGGCGGGAATAAGTGAGACTTAAGTGGGATAAGTGACATCATCTCGTACAGTTTTTAATCAATCTGAAGAGTTTGTCATTTTGTTTGGTGGCGTTCCTGGAGTTTGATTTGACTGACTCAATTATCACATTGCCACTTTGAGATAGGTTGGATATTAAACCAAAATCAATTGTGATATTCCATCAGTTGTGGTCTGGTTCAGGCTCTTGTTAGTTTATTTTGTTTTTATGTTGTTTGGGATAATTAAAAAGTATACTAGTACTGGACAAGTGCTGTGATGTTGCTGAGAAATATGTAAAGACAGTTATAACACTAATTAAAATACGTCTTCGCAAACAGTAGTCTTACCTTCTGTGCCGTGAGTACCGTCCACTGACGTGACCCTTGCCATTGCATCCGGGTGTTGGACAGCTGTTACTGAGGACAGACCGGGACAGGGAGAGGGATAAAGTCAGTCTCTGTGCTCATTAGACAGTAAAAACACAACCCGATGTTTTCTGAAAGTAGTGACTAATGGCTCACCTTAATTCCTGGCGTATTTCCTGCCCGACGATTTCTAATGCAACTAATGGGTAATAGAAAGGTTATTAGACATGTTTAGAAATATATATGCATAGTTATTTTGTATTATAGTACATGTGTGTGTGTGTGTGTGTGTGTGTGTGTGTGTGTGTGTGTGTGTGTGTGTGTGTGTGTGTGTGTGTGTGTGTGTGTGTGTGTGTGTGTGTGTGTGTGTGTGTGTGTGTGTGTGCATGTGCGTGTGTGTGTGTGCGTGCATGAGTGTGTGTGGATGCTAACCTCTGACCCCTTTGGACCGGGTCCTTGTCCGTGTTTCTGTAACGTCTTGGCTCATCTAAGGATGAAAGGAAGGAAATCGTTTAGCCATTTTTAATGCGTTACATATCCATTTTTACATATCCATCTCCCCATGGAGAAAGAGGCACACAGACAGACACACAGACACACAAGACAACGCCTGGGCACTGCTGAGGTGCCCTTGAGCATGGCCCCAAACCCCTACACTGGTCCCCGAGCGCTGTGTATATACAATAGCTGTTACCCACTGCTCCTTATACTAGGATGGGTTAAATGCAGAGAAAATCATTTCACTGTGTGTATGTATGTATGTGTGTGTGTGACCAATAAAGAGGATTCAATCCTCCAGATTTAAAAGATTTTTCGTGATTCAGAGAGGTACACAGACAGACAGACAGGCAGACAGGCAGGCAGACAGACAGACAGACAGACAGACAGACAGACAGACAGACAGACAGACAGGCAGACAGACAGACGTAGTTACAATACCTTTATTCGTAGGCTCCGTTTCTCCCACTTGCTGATTGTCTCTCCCCTGCTCCACCGCTGACTCAGCAGTTGACCCCTGAACTCATTCTCTGAAGAACAGGAATCACAATGATCATTACTGATAAACACTCAACATTAGATACAGTGGGGATTTCAACTGAAAACCTTTAAACAGTTAGCCTTAGCGCAACTGAGCACATGAGATGAGGGATGAGGGGTAAACACAAACATGTTCTGTGTTTTTGCAGCGATGGGACTAGCAACACCATCTACGTGTCTTACGAGTCTATCAATGCCAGAGTCATTTTTTCTCTTGACACAAGACTGTGTCATTTTATAAGTATCCCATTTTGTGGATGTCACACTCAAAATGCACATTAACTAGTAGCCTGTATTACTTTAAAAGTGTGTGTTATTACAATATCCACACACAATAACATCACATGGGTACTTTGAAATATTAGAGATTATTAAAAGTGTTTTGTGTTTGTATTTATTAATTTATTTTTACTTTTTATGGATGTATTTGAAAATCGAATAATTGTATATATATTTGAAATACATAAGTTGTATATGCAGTTTATTCAGTGTAATGGGGCTAAGGTAAGATGCCCCCCTAGTATTTGACCGTTGGAACAGGCCCTCTGGTTGGCTACTCTGAACTGAATTCACGGAGAGAGAAAAAAACGGAAGAGTGATCCGGAGTAGGGGTGGGTGGTCTTTAAACGTATCATCGCCTCCGATATAAAGACATGTTAAAGGGTCACTATTTGTACACACGTTCGCACTAAACGCATTTCAATCGGCCTCGAAAGCGTTTTTCAGAACGTTACATCGATGCTCGGCCTGTGTGTACAACTTAGGGATCAACATCAACCAAAGTACCGTTACACGTTGTTGTAAGGACGGTGTGTCTACACACACCATAACGTTACAAACAATTAACGAAGGGACAATGCAAAAATGTGCCGTGTATATGTGGATTTTGTTCGTGGGCAAAATTGGAGAAAAGTCGTGTTGTGTTATCATTTCCAAAAAAACATCTTCAATGCATAATAGGCTCCGGCCTAGGTTACTATAAATAAACAGGACGACGGGCCTTTCGTTTTTCAGCCAGCCATAAAACAGTGATTCGACCAATCAGTATCTAGGACGAGCTTGTAGTCTAGAGTTGGGATTATTTCTACACAACGACGGATAAAGTCGTACAATCTTAAACCCATCGCCCTCAAGCCACTTTTAAATAGAAACATTCGAACCAAGTTTTTTTTTTCTTTTCTACGACAGTTCATATCATCAGAACCGTAACCCCCGAGCGGTCATATAGTAGGGTCGGAAAATAACCTTAAACCCCCCAAAAACTGTGTCGTTCGGTAGAAATACAACCATATCAGGGGCCTTCAATTTGGTCATTTTTCAAGCCACAAGGTTATCTCGAATGCGTATTTCCATCAAGTTGTTTTCAAGTAACACAGGCCTGATCTGATCCTCCTACCTCAACTTCGGCTCAACGTTGGAAAGGCTTCGCGAAATTCCCTTCAGCCTCCGGTACGCATCATCGGTGTTACATTAACGCACAACGCGTGTGCGTAAAGACCGATCACTTCACGAACGGCGCACAGATCCCCAAACTTGACACCAATGGGCTATTATGTTCTCCATGTAACGGATTCCCCATTAATCTGCACCGGCTTGCGTTTGCCTTTGTCAAAGGGAAATATTCTCACAGACAATTCACCCCTCCCCCAATGCTGTGACATCACCAGCGCAAACCACCATGACAACATACTGGGGTGCATGAGTCTTTGTGCGTAATTTTTATTCAAGCGTATTTACTGTCACTGTGTGTGGTGCTCGATGTTTAGTTCGGGTGCCTTGTGGCCGACGACCGTGGGGGGGTTTCAGCACCCCGGAGAGTTACAATGTCCGCCGTTGTGGTGGTTTCAGCACCACGGACAGTAGCCCCGGTCCAACTCTACGCTT